>OU015742.1:166504915-166515867 GCA_907169655.1 Acomys percivali | reverse complement strand
GCCTCTGTCTCCCTAGAGCTGGAACTCTAGGCTTGTTCCACCACACTGCACTGTTAACTACTTTTTCATATACCTAAGGAAACTAATAGGAAAAGAGGAGTCAAGAGATGGTGCTAGACCAACTAGATATTCTGACAAAAGGGAAAATCTTTTAGCCTTGAAAGATAAGCAAAGCTTAAGTCACAATGGATCACAAAAAAAATCCAAAAGTATAAAATTTTTTAAAATTAAATATGCATGCTACATAACCTAGTCAGGCTCGTAGATACTCACCCAAGGGAGGGGGGAGGTACCCACAAAAGCTTCTCAAAAAGTTCAGAGAAACTCTTGACATGGAAAACAGAAGCACGCTAAATATCCATCAACCAGCAAATGGATAAATGAAGTGTGGTACATAATGTGGTATGAGATGGAATGCCAGTCTGTAGTGCAGAGGAGCCCACTGCTGTGACAGGAAGCACACATGGAGTTCAGACTGTGGTTTGTTATTACTATAATGTACATAGGGTCATAGTCCGTGATGGAAAAGAACAATCAGCTGTGAGCTGGGGGTGGAGTGGAGGGAAGAACACAGGGAAAACTGGGCTGTGGTGGCACACGCCTTTAATCCCAGCACTTGGGAGGCAGAGGCAGGCGGATCGCTGTGAGTTTGAGGACAGCCTGGTCTACAAAGCGAGTCCAGGGTACACAGAGAAACCCTGTCTCAGGAGGTAAAAAAAGAATTCAGGGAAGAAGGATAGAGGGATTTCTAGAAATATATCCTATTGAAGGCAGGTGCAGTAGTGAACATCTATTATTATCTCAACACTAAAAAAGCTGCAGTGAATGATAACAAGTTCCAAACTGAAATACACAGCAAGAACCTGCTGAAGAAAGGAAGGAAGGAAGGGAGGGCTGCTGGGAGGAGAGAAAGGGAAAGAAGAAAAGGGAAGGGGAGAGGAAAGGAGAGGAGGGTGAGGGAAGGAGAACAGAAAGAAGAAATGTGGACTTGATGATGTGGCTTAGTGACAGCGACATTGCCGTGCATGCTGGAGGACCCAGGCTTGGTCCCCATCACCATAAGAAGGGGAAATGTCCAAGTATGGTGTGCACTCAAGAGGCTAAGACAGGCCCAGTGGTGGTGGTCACGCCTTTAATCCCAGCACTCAGTTTGACGCAGAGACAGGTGGATCTCTGTGAGTTTGAAGCTAGCCTGATGTACAGAGCAAGTTCCAGGACAGCCAAGGCTACACAAAGAAACCCTGCCTCAGGGGTGGGGGGGTGGTTAAGATGGGGGACTGAGTCCCAGGCCACTCTGGGACTATAAACATGTCATTATCACAAAAGAGAAAGAGAGAAAGAAAAGAAAAAAAGAGAAAGAGAGAAAGAAGGAGGGGAAGAAAGAAGAGATTGAAGGAAAAAAGGAAGAAAGGGGAAAGAGGAGGGAAGGAAAGGAAGGAAAGGAAAGAGGAAATGCATTTTTTATACACACAGATATTCAGGCACAGACACTGTAACCTGTGCTTACATGAGATAACCAATAATCCTCTGTGTATTTGAAATTTTCATTATTGCAAATATCTAACATTCTATAACACTAGAAACTGTCAGCATTGCTTTAAATAATAATCACAATACATAATATATTATGTGGCCAAAAACGCTACCATGTGCCAGGTTCAACATGCCACATACCTTGTAAGAGAAACAGACTTGAGTGGGGACACATTACAGTGGCAGAACAGATGTTGAGCATACACAGATCCTGACTTCAGTGCCTAAAAGGAAGAGCAAAAGCCCTAGAGCTTATCTATTCTTGGGGCTCTTTGATGGAATAATATAGTAATCAATCTGCTTGGGCCACATGTTTTCAATAATTTCTAGTTTACTACATACTAACTTCCTCACATAATATACGTTTTAGTTTCCATTCTCTTTTCAAATAATATAAATCCAAAACACATGAAACAAGCGAGAAACACAATGTATTTTCCAAGAGAAAGTTAGAAGCACTAAATTTACCCTAGTCGTGGTCATTATCAACAGATTCCCATTCCCACTATAAAGTGTGTGAGTTTGCATTTAATTGTATCACATTACATAGATCACTTTTTGTAATTAACTGCCAAAAGGAAGTAAACATTAATGGGTGCCTGAATTATGAACAAGGACATTCATAACCTGAATAATGCAGAAACATCTATTTCAGCATATATATGTATGTGTGTGTGTATATATATATACATACATATATATATGTACCCAATATATATATACATACATATATGTATTTGGGAGGTGTTTTGTTTTTCAAGACAGGGTTTCTCTGTGTAGTCTTGGCTGTCCTGGACTCACTTTGTAGACCAGGCTGGCCTCAAACTCACAGAGATCCACCTGCCTCCCTGAGTGCTGTCAACATATGTTTTCATCTTTAAAATATATTTAAATTACCTTAAACAGGAATTTTCTTTTTGAGGCAAAGTCTTGGTGTGTAATGCAGCATGGCCTGTATCTGCTACCCTCCTGCTACAGCCTTCCAGTGCTAAGATTACAGACATGCCACCACAGCCAGCTAAAGGTATACATTTTGTCTTTAAAATGGTGCTGGCTAGTTTATTTTATTCATGTGTAATAATATAAATGTATATGTTAAAAAGAAATATAATTTAAAAAATGGAAAAAAACAAAAACAAAAACTAGAGTTAGCATACATTCTCCAGTGAGTGAACTGTGAATGGCTGTAGGCATAAGGTTATTTATTGTATAATTCAAATGCTGATTTCTGTACCCCCCCATATCTGGTTGCAAGCCTTGTTCTGAGAATCTCCTATTGTATAAACTGTGTTCCCCCGCATGCCAATAAAGCAGCTTACAGCTATTCGCTGAGCAAGGGAGAGAACAGGGCTGGGCTTCCTGCCATCCAGATGGGGAGAAGTTAGAAGAGGAAGGAGAGGATTCAGGAAGTGGATTCAGCCACAGGCAGATGTGCAGGAGAGATGAAGAAGATTCAGCTGGAGCAAAGAAAGTACTAAAAAGCAAGTAGCTTGGGGATTTTGGCAATGATGGAGTCAGGATAAAATGGTGGGTTAAGAATAGACGTAAACTGCTCAAGATTGTGTTGTAAAGCATTATAAACAAGTTTTTTGAATGGTGCTGGCACTGGGATGCAGCTCAGGTATAGTGCTTGCCTCACAGGCACCAACCCCTCAGCACCAGGTAAACTGGGTATGGTGGTGCATCCCTGCAATCCCAGTGCTAGAGAGGCATTAGCAAGAAGAATCGAATTTCAAGGCCACACATAGCTTCATAGTGAGTCCAAGGCTAAACTGCCATACATGATACCATGCCTCAACAAATATAATACATTAATTCTTAAAATATTGCTTATTGGGCCAGGAAAATGTCTCAGCAAGTAAGAGCAGTCACTCCACAAGAACAAGCACCTAAGCCTGGCAGTGGTGGCACACACCTTTAATCCCAGCACTTAGGGGACAGAGGAAGAGGATCTCTGTGAGCTTGCAGCCAGCTGGCCGACATAGTGAGTTCCAGGACAGCCTGAACTAGAAAGAGAAACCCTGTCTCAAAACACAAACCAAAACAAGAGAACAGGGACCTGAGTCACATTCCCAGCACCCATGTAAAACAGTGGTTGTGGCTTGTAACCTTGAAACCATGTGGGAAGGACGCAGGAGGACCACTGGAACCTGCTGGTCACCAGCGGCCCTTCAGGTTCAGTAAAAAGACTGTCTCAAGAGCACGAAGTGGAGCCTGCCGTGCGCACGCCTTTAATCCCAGAACTTGGGAGGCAGATGCAGGCGGATCACTGATTTCTTTAGATGACTTTTTAAAAACGTTTACTTTATGTGCATTGGTATTGTACGCATGTGTGTCTCTGTGTGTGTGTTGGGTCCCTGGAACAGACAGCTGTGAGCTACCATGTGGTTACTGGGAATTGAATCTAGGTCCTCTGGAAGAGCAGCTGGTTCTCATAACTGCTGAACCATCAGTTCAGCCCCTTAAGGATTTTTTTTAAGTGTACATTAGTGTTTTATCTGCATGTACATCTGTATGAGGGCATCAGATCCCCTGCACCTGGAGGTATAGACAGTTGTCAGCTGCCATGTGGGTGCTGGGAACTGAACCCAGGTCCTCTGCAAGAACAGAGAGTGCTCTTAGTGGCTCCAGCCCCACTAATCATTTTTAAAATATCAATTAAATATGATATATTTGGCAACATCTGAAGCAATACTAAAATTTGAGCCTTGTTTGTTTAAAAACAACTTAGTTGTGGCAACACAGTAAACACTATGGGATTATTTATGAAGAAGCTATATTTAATACTGGTAGATTTCAAGGCATTTATGTTTTAATGGGATGAGTTGTTTACAAGTAAATCAGAGTTAATGTCAGATGCAGTTTGCTTCAGTTACCTGGAATTAGAATAGCAGGCTCATTAAATATATATGAATCCAGATGCAGAGACACTGCACCATATTGATGGAGCCCTCATTAATTTTCAATGATGTGGCCACTAGCATATTTGTATTCTATAATGGGGGGGGGAGGCCTATATAATCATTTGCCTTCATCTCAAAATTCTTGTTTTTTACATGTTTCAACTTAGTTAAATAAAAAAATTCTAACACTCCAAAGCATTTCTATTGAAGCTCATTAAACCTTATATTTTCTTTTCTACTTGTAGAGAATTCATATATATATTTGGGCATATATAATACTTGTACACAAAGTATATCTCTTGATACACAACATGAAAATGACACATAAGGAGGCTGGAGAGATGCTCAGGGGTTAAGAGCACTGGCTGCTCTTCCGGAAGACCTGGGTTTAATTCACAGTACCCACATGGCAGTTTATAACTATGACTCCAGTTCCCGGGGATCCAACCCCCTCATATAGACACATGGAAGGCAAAACGCCAATGCACATAAAATGGAAGGAAGGAAGAAGTAAACCAACAAAGGAAGGAAAAAAGGAGAAAAAAACATGAAAGGTACTGAAATTATCTCCTCTCATAAGTAATAACATTCATTTAGCCTTCCTGTCACCTAATTGTAATTATAAAATAAGTACTGACACTGTTTATATATCATAGGCCAAAGATAAAGACGTGGCAAAATACAGCAATGGGTCACAAAATCATAACTGAATGTTTAAAGTTTTAGCAGTGTTTCTATTTTGCTTAAATTAGCATGCTGAAAAATAAAATGTAAAGAAAATTGTTCTAAGTAGATGATACTTATTTTGATAATATTTCCATTTACACACACAAAAGTACAAAACACAATCTTTGTAGAATTTTATTTAGCAAATATAATTAAAATGTAGCTGAATAATTCCTAACAAATATATACACAAAAAGACTGGAATAGGCTTTTGTTTCCCTGTACGTCTGACAAGAAAGGTGGGTGTGGAATAGAGCAAGATTGCTAAGCTCCTTCCAATTTCTAGCTAACGTTTCTTCCAACTTCCTACAATCCTGTTAATAAAATAAACAGCACTTTGTAGCCTGTACTTTCATACATATTTCCTGACTAAGCCCAAGAGCCAAAACAGATTTTCCTAAGCAGCTCTTCCCTCCTCAATGGCTGATTTATACATCACTTATGCATTTGAAGCCAACCAAGCATTTTGTTCCCTTGGTGCTAACCTTCTGCAGTTTAATATGTATCCACTAATCAAACAGGATTTTACATTTTTGTTCCTCCTCCTCCTCCTCCTCCTCCTCCTCCTCCTTCTTCTCCTCCTTCTCCTCTTCCCCTTCAGGACTCACTTTGTAGCCCTGGATAGCCAAAATCTCTCTAATTAGACCAGAATGGCCTCAAACTTACAAACTCCTAAAACTTAACCCAACAAATAATTTTTATTACATTTATTTACTTACTCAGAATAATCAAGAATGTGTCGCCAAGATCAGAGAACAACTTGTAGGAGGTCTCTGATCTCCTCCCACTAAGTAGGTCCCAGGAATTAAACTCAAGTTGACCATATTGCAAGCCCAAGGAATTATTATATTTTTAAATATAAGAAGAGCAGACAATGTATGGTGGCCCATACCTTTAATTCCAGCACTTGAAAGACAGAGGCAGGTGAATCTCTGAGGACAGGGCCAGTAGAGCCAAGACTGCATAGAGAGACCCTGTATCAAAAAAGAAAAATAAAAGAAAAAAGTCATAGAGATCTATCTACCTGTCTCTGCCTTGCAAGTGCTGGGATTAAAGGCATGCACCAAACCTGCCAAGTTTCTGGTTCTTTTTTTTTTTTAAGATTTATTTATTTATTTAATGCATATGCATGCTCTATATGCATGTACACCTGCATGCCAGATGAGGGTATCAGATTCCAGTAAAGATGGATGTGAGCCACCATGTAGGTGCTGGGAATTGAACTCAGGACCTCTGGAAGAGCAGACAGTGCTCTTAACCATTGAGCCAGCTCTCCAGGCCTCTGTTTCTTATTTCTTTAACAAATAATACTTAAACAATAATACTTCTCTCTCTCTCTCTCTCTCGCTCTCTCTCTCTCTCTCTCTCTCTGTCTCTCTCTCTCTCTCTCTCTCTCTCTCTCTCTCTCTCTCTCTCGTTCTCTCTCTCTCCTCCCCCGCCCCCGCCCCGGTTTTGTTTGTATGTTTGTTTTTGTGGGGGAGGGGGTTTCAAGACAGGGTTTTTCTGTGTAGCCTTGGCTGTCCTGGACTCGCTTTGTAGACCAGGCTGGCCTTGAACTCACAGAGATCCACCCGCCTCTGCCTCCAAGAGTGCTGGAATTACAGGCATGTACCACCACTGTACCCTGACAAATAATACTTTTTAACAAGTAGATTATTTAAAATGACATACAATCACTTTCATATCTCTATTGCAAATTTTTATAACTAAGTTCTCCTTTTCTTCATTGTAAAAATACAAACTAATTTCTTTTGAGTCACTCAAAACAGCTTAAACAAGGGGGAGGGAAGACACCACGGCTGCCATATTCTTTGTGACATGACAACCCTAGCAGTGATTCCAAACTTAGCACAAGATTCACCTAGGTAAGTACCATGAAGTATGGGTTTTATCCCCACCCCATCCCACCCCAAAAAAGTATAAAAGAGAAATCTGTATTTTAGACAAGCATCCCAGATGAGTCTTAGTATGAGGCAAGTCTAATAATCAGTGACCTGGAAATTTTATTGAGTGTACAGGAAAGACTGCAAAAATATCAATCACTACAAAGCAATAACTAATAAATTACTGTTGAGTTTTTTTTTTTTTTTTTTTGGTTTTTTTGTTTTGTTTTGTTTTTGTCTTTGAAAAGCTTACCATATTTAAAACTTGAAGCAAACTGTTATTGTGTCCAGGCTTAACTCTCATTAAATTATTTTTATTCCCTATACCATCTTAGGTTCTACTTGCTAAGTAAATTAGGAAGCAAACTGACAGACTTCTAAAACCTAACCCAACCAACCATGTGTTATTGCACTTACTTACTTACTTGGGAATCAAAGGATAACTTTCAGGAGTTGAGTTTTTCTCCTCCCACTAAGTAGATCCCAGTGAATAAGACCAAGTTGACCATATTGCCGGTCAAGAAACTATTTTTTTTTTTTATTTAGAATATTGGCAATATCTCTTCATAGGTGAGAGTAAATTAATTCTTAAATTTACTTTAACTATCCCTCAAGTAAGTCCTCACAGTGACCCTGTGGGGTAAGCATAACTATTAATCCCATCCTCAGAGTGAATGACTAATTTCCACTAAATTTACCCATTAAATAGCCAATCTAGCATTGAGAGTCAAGAAGGCTATCATAAATAATACTTGTTAGATATAGCTCATGCCCACTTTTTTTTTTAAAAAGTTATAAGAAAATAAGTTAGGCCGGGTGGTGATGGCGCACGCCTTTAATCCCAGCATTCAGGAGGCAGAGGCAGGTGGATCCCTGTGAGTTCGAGGCCAGCCTGGTCTGCAATGAGAGTCTAGGACAGCCAAGGCTACACAGAGAAACCCTATCTCGAAAAAAAACAAAAACAGAAAAAAAGAAAAGAAAACAAGTTAATTCTATTTCAGCTTATGTTTGTAATCTAAGGGCTAAGCAATTACTATGCCATTGTTTGGGGCTCTTACAGAATAAAACAATTTGCATCTTAACAAATAATTCTTAAGGTTTAACATACAATTTCCTATTATCTGTTTGAATTTTATGGCACATATTTGATAATATAACTTCCTAGAAGGGAAGTCCTAAAAGGTGTCAATAAAGTGGCACACAGCTTTAATCCCAGCACTTGGGAGGCAGAGACAGGCAGATCACTGTGAGTTCAAGACCAGCCTGCTCTACAGAGTGAGTCCAGGACAGCCAAGGCTACACAGAGAAACCCTGTCTTGAAAAGCCAAAAAAGACTCTATGAAACTTTCTGATACCAAAGTTCCCTCCTGGCCAGCCTAGGCTACCTAGCTAGTTCAGGGCCAGCCTGAGTTACAAAGCAAAATTCTGTCTGGAAAGAGGGGTGCTGAAGAGATGGCTCAGTGGGTAAGAACCCTTGCAATGCAAGCAGAAGAGCCTGAACTCTGATACCTGTACCCACATAAAAAGGCTGGGCACAGCCTCAAGCTCCTGTAACCCTAGCATTATGAGAGACAGTCAGCTAGCTCCGGGTTTAAAGAGAAACCCTGTCTCAGAGGAGTAAGGCAGAAAGTGATACAGCAGGGAACTGGGCATCTCCTTTGGCCTCCGTGAGTATGCACACACACATAGGTGCACAGACACCACACACACACACACACACACACACACACACACACACACTCACACACAAAAGAATGAAGGCACATAGCTAATAATCCCAGCACTAAGGCCGAACACTATCAAGAATCCAAGGTTTGCCAAGGCTACAAAACACGTTCCAGGTCAACTTAGGCTGCGTACCAAGACACTGTCTCAAAAAGAAAAAAGAAAAAGTAATAATAAGAACTGGAGACACAGCTCAGAGATTAAGAACACTGTGCTGCTGCCCTAGAGGACTCTGGTTCAAGTCCTGCCATTCACAAGGCTGCTCACAACCATCTGTATGTAACCCCAGTCCGGGGGGATCCAGTGTCCTCTTCTAGTCTCTGATGGCCTGCATACACACGGCACATACACATACAATGCAGGTAAAAATGCCCATATACATAAAATAAATAAATGAAAGTCTTTAACAAGCACATCAGGTATGTTTTACTCAAGAGGAGGAGATGGAGTGTGAGGAAATTCATGTCACAATGCCGCCTATTCCTTGCCAGAGACTCATGGAGGGTACCCACACACTTTCTAACAACCCCCACGGATGAGTGCCTTCTCCAAATTTTTCTGTACAAAGAGGATGCTGTTTCTAATTGCATGGAAATAAATGAATATCACTTACTAATTATTCTCACCAACAAATATATTAATTAAATGTTGACCTGCTAAAAACTCTATAAATAACAATTTAGATAAAACACAGAGGGCAGGAAAAAAAAACAGTAGACAAAGCCAAGATTAATCAGTAAGCAAAATTCAGACTCCTAGGCAGGACACCTCCATCACTACAATAATACAGTAAAAGAGAAAATAAACAGAACAGCTATATTACAGACAGACAGACTCAGACACAGACACACACGTGACAAGGGCAGCTTCTGGGCAAAAATAATGTTAAAAGCCAGAGATGGGAAAGTGCCATGAAACAGGCATCCAGATTTAACTCAGCGACTGCAATCATGAGCACACAGCAGCAACAGACATCTGCCCTTCAACATCCCCTCCCAGACAGAGAGGGTGCCCGGCCGGGGGGGGGGGGGAAGGGAGGCACCTCGCAGGGGGGGCAGCCACTGGTGGAGTATTTGGGAAGAAGGTCAAAGGGAAAGGAAGGATGAATATGACCTCGACACATTGTGTGTGTATGTGTGTGTGTGTGTGTGTGTGCACGCGTGCACGCGTGCGCGCGCGCGCGCGTATTTCAAAGCTAAAAAAAAGTAACAGAGAAATTGAGCAAAACTTCTCTAAAAACCCAACAGTCTTCTAGTCATGGTGGCACATAACTGAAATTCCAGCACCTTTAGCTTAGGCTAACAACTGAGGCCCGGTCTTCACAAATACCTGATAATGTACCAACAGGATTCCCTTTTTCCCACTGTTCAGACATTCTAGCTGCCTACCTTTACTGTGTTTTCATCTTAAACCACTCAGTCAGACAACTATGTTGTCTAAAGCAAAACAAAGGTTCATTAGGAAAAGGGACCAATTAAGGAGATAATCCCATTATGACAATTATAAATGCATTTCATTGTGCAATTAATGCCTAAAGACCTCATCTACCACATTGTAATTTAGCTTTACCTTCTGTAAGAAGATGGCCACTATAGAAATATATGGGCTCACAACTTTATAGTGCCTTTCATCTCGGAGCACCTTTTACTAAAGCACTTCACCATAAAAATCCAACAAACGCTTTGACCCAAAGCTGCACTTATTCTTCAAAATACACAAACTCACGCTCCCTCCTTCCACCACCAAGCAACCAAAACGCACCTACATCCTAGAGCCGCTTCCGGGAACCCAAACTCTTATGACCCACAATCCTGAGCCGTCTCGGGATCATTTCCTGGGATGAGGGAATGATACCCACATAAACTAAACGTATCCTGAGAGGACTCATGACAGGCCGCTACAGTGCCTGGAATGTAATATGCACCCAATAAAAGTCATTACCTAGCTCCAAAATAACTGCCTGGGGTCTGTATTTTCTTCCTTTACAAGCTTAAAATCCAACTGAATTCATCGGGACACACATATATTCAAAGGAGGCTTTCCAAATTAACGTATTCAGTCATTAACAACAGTATCCACCTGTAGTAAGTTTTCACTTCTGTTATCAATAAAAAACATTTCTTATGAAATTAAACAGAGAGAGAGAGAGAGAGAGAGAGAGAGAGAGAGAGAGAGAGAGAGA
>OU015742.1:166475066-166504025 GCA_907169655.1 Acomys percivali | reverse complement strand
ATACACCTCTTATCTAATTTACAAGGAACCATATCGATAGTACTAGGAATATAAATTCTTGTTTTGTTTGGAAACATCCACATGACTTCAAAGATTTATGCTGGTGTCCAATCAATAACACAGACTAGTATTCTCTTTTAGAAAATTGCATAGTCTGTACTGTATACATCTTTATACTTGTGTAATCAGAACATAATTTTATTCACATATATAAAGATTAGAAAAATGGGGAGGGGGCTAGAGAGATGGTTCAGAGGTTAAGAGCAGTGATTGCTCTTCCAGAGGACCTGGGTTCAATTCCCAGCACCCACATGGCAGCTCACAACTGTCTGTAACTACAAGATCTGACACCCTCACACAGACATACATGCAGGCAAAACACCAATGCACATAAAATAAAATAAAAAGATTAGAAAAATGTTAAATGTTAAGTGTGGTGGCTCACACCTATAATACCAGTGCTTGAGAGGCTGAACCAGAAAACTGCCATGAGTTGGAACCCAGTCTATGCTACCTAGAGAGATCCTGTCTCCAAAACACAAGACAAAGTAATTGTTTAAGTTCATAAAAGTTATCTCAACACTATTCTTTGAACGCATAGTACAAAATCTTACTAAATTCCTATGTACTGTACGTCTAGAAATAATATCTAGCATCTGTTCCACAAAGGTCTCCACAAGACGTCCAGGCATGCTGAACTGCACCACCTGACTCTCAATCATCTAACCCCCAATAAAAGACAACATTTATTTTCCAAAATATTGAATAAAAGGCTATTTTATAAAAATCATGCGAGCGGAAGCCAGAAGTGGTGACGCATGCCTTTAATCCCAGCACTTGGGAGGCACAGGCAGGTGTGGATCAATGTAAGTTCGAGGCCAGCCTGGTCTACAAAGTGAGTCCAGGATAATCAAGGCTACACAGAGAAACTTTGTCTCGAAAAAAAAAAAACCAAAAAAAAAAAAAAATCATTCGAGCGGGGCAGTGGTGGTTCATGCCTTTGATCCTAGCACTCGGGAGGCAGAGGCAAGCTGATGTCTGTGAGTTCAAGGCCAGCCTGGTCTACAAAGTAAGTTCCAGGACATCCAGGGCTATACAGAGAAAACCTGTCTCTAGCCATCTCCAGAGACAAAGACAGAGACAGAGACAGAGACAGAGACAGACAGACAGACAGAGAGAGAGGGGGAAAAGCCACACAAGTTTATTTCAACAGTTCCAAAATCTGAGAAGCTGATTCTCCTGAGGAATTGTAAGCCACATTTACTATAGTACCAAGAAGATGGATCTTAATGCTCTCCATTAGTAATGAACTTCCTGTAAGAAACCGATCTTCTTGACTTAATGATACTTAATGAATGAAGACCATACAAATTCATAAAATGGCCATCAAATAACAGTGAAATATGAACTTTTTGTTGTTGTTTGTTTGTTTTTCGAGATAGGGTTTCTCTGTGTAGCTTTGGCTGTCCTAGAACTAACTCACTCTGTAGACCAGCCTGGCCTTGAACTCATGGAGATCAGCCTACCTCTGCCTTGGGAGTTCTGGGATTAAAGGTATGGGCCACCACCCATCTGTTTTTTAATTTGTTAATAATTTATTTATTTTTATTTCCTATGCATTGATGTTTTGCCTACATGTATGTCTGTGTGTGAGTGTCGGATCCGCTTGGACCTGGAGTTACAGACAGTTGTGAACCGCCATGTTGGTGCTGGGAATTAAACCTGAGTCCTGTGGAAGAGCAGTTAGTGTTCTTAACCACTGAGCCATTGGTCAAGCCGTTTCCTAATCTTTTTATTACAAGTATTTCGTATGTGTGTTCATGTGCCACCTAATGCATGCAGTGGCCAGAGGTCAACTTGCAGCAGTTCTCTAGTTCTACCATATGGGTCCTGCAGATTGTAGGTGTCTTTACCTGCTATGCCATCTAACCAGCTCTGTTCCATATGCTTTGTTTTAATACTTTTATTACTTATTTGAGAATTTCCTTTTTTTATTATTTGTTTTTCAAGAGAAGGTTTCTCTATGTTATCTTGGCTGTCCTGGACTCACAGAAATTCACCTGCCTCTGCCTCCTGAGTGCTGAGATTAAAGGTGTGCGCCACCACGCCTGGCTCTTATTTGAGAATTTCACGCAATTTATTTTGATCATATTCAACTCCCTCCCCCAATTCCTAGATCCATCCTTATTTACTCACTCCCTTCCTACACACCAAACTTGATTCTCTCTCTCTCTCTCTCTCTCTCTCTCTCTCTCTCTCTCTCTCTCTCTCTCCCTTTTCTCTGTCTCTGTCTCTGTCTCTCTCCCTCTCTCTTCTCTGTCTGTCTGTCTGTCTGTCTGTCTCTCTCTCTCTCTCTCTCTCTCTCTCTCTCTCTCTCTCTCTCTCTCTCGTGTGTGTGTGTGTGTGTCTGTCTGTCCCTCTCTGTGTCTCTGTCTCTCTCTGTGTCTCTGCCCCTCCTCTGTCTATCTGTCTGTCTGTCTCTCTGTCTTTGTCTCTCTCTGTCTCTCTCTCTTTCTCTCTGTCCCTCTCTCTCTCTCTCTCCCCTCCCCCTCTCTGTCTCTCTCCCTCTCTTTCTGTTCTCCCCATCCAGGCCACTTTGTGCTGGCCAGCTACTCTTAGGTTTGGTGCCTACTCTGGAGTATATAGTGATTACTGCATTAAAGAAAAGTGACTTGGGGCTGGAGAGATGGCTCAGTGGTTAGGAGTTTCACCTGCTCTTCCAGAGGTCCTGAGTTCAAGTCCTAGAAACCACATGGTGGCTCACAACCATCTATAATGTGATCTGAGGCCCTCTTCTGTCATGCAGGTTTACATACAGATAAAGCACTCATATACATTAAATAAATAATTTTTTTTAAAGAAAAGTGACTCTTCCTTTCCTGAAAGTTATCAAATGCCAATAGTTCCATAGCTAATGGTGGAACTATGTGACCACTTCTGTTTTGTTTTGTTTTCTAAGACAGGGTTTTTCTGTGTAGCTTTGCCTGTCCTAGACTCACTTTGTAGACCAGGCTGGCCTTGAACTCACAGCGATCCACCTGCCTCTGCCTCCAGAGTGCTAGGATTAAAGGCATGCACCAGCACGCCCGACTGGATCACTTCTGTTTTATGGTTTGGTTTTTGGTTTTGTCCCAGGCTCTCACACTAGCCTGGAAGTCATTATGTAGTCCAAGTTGACCTCTAATTCATGGCAGTGCTCCGGTCTCAGTATTCAATGTGCTGGGATCCCAAGCGTGAGGTACCCCACTTGTCTGAGACAAGATTTTCCAAATTAGCCATTACTTGAATAACAGCTATATCCATTTTCAACCATTTTACCTTTCTACAGAATTTTCTCCTTTCTATGAAAATGTAAAAGAAACAACCCCACTTCCTCTTACAAACTGAACATGGTAGTCATCCCTAGGCTGAAAATAAAGTGAGGGTTCCCATATGTTATGGAGGGTGAAAAATGACAAACAGCTACGCATCACATTCCAGAGAAAGCAGGCCATGGTGGCTCAAGACTGGACAACAATGTATAAACCTCAGTGACTCACTTTTATAAACTGTGCTATCTCCTTGATCGTAATGCTGTTCACTAATAAAAGTTAATCAAGTCCACGTTCCCTAAGGTAAGGATCAGGAAAACCCATGCTGGTCTGGAGGCCTGTCGTGTTGCACTTACTGATTTTAAAAGACCATAGCAAGCTTATCGCTAAAAGTGAAACGCTACAAAAATAAAGGTGCCGGGCGTGGTGGCGCATGCCTTTAATCCCAGCACTAGGGAGGCAGAGGCAGGCAGATCGCTGTGAGTTCGAGGCCAGCCTGGTCTACAAAGTGAGTCCAGGACAGCCAAGGCTACATAGAGAAACCCTGTCTAAAAAAAAAATAAATAAATAAAGGTAACTTTAGGGTCTTTACATTTTAAAAGAGCAGGAAGCTTCCGGTAAATTAAATAAGTGTGGTTCCTGAGCCAAGAAAGACAGACAATTTAGTTAATGCTATGTTAAGATGCCATCTACTCAAGCTGGCACTATTGTCTATCACACCAGAACAGTCTTTGAAAAAGAGAACGCCTAGCCACACTTTAAAGTGAATTGCTCTTCTTTTCCCTCAAGCCTTAAGATCAAAGAAAAGAGAACACTCAAACTTGTAGGAGGAAACTGCTAGAAACTCTTCCATTTGCCATGTGGGCAACTGCTAGCAGAGAAGCCCAGTGACAGAAGAGAGAGCGAGAGAGAGAGGATGTGAAACTCAGATACACTTTGCTCCTAGAGCTCCGTGCAGTAGAAAATACTGTTTATACATATGAGCCACAGCACTAAGAAAACTGGATAGAAACAATGCCTTCATTCCCTACAAGGTACATGATGATTCAAGTATGGATTTTCCTGATAATAAATTGAAGATAGTACTTGCACAGTCCAAATGAGATATTTCATTTAAAATACTTAACATCTTATCTGTTGAGTCTCATTCATAGTAATAATGTTACCTGTAACATCAAAAAGAATTATTAAGAATAATTAATAAGAAGAGAAGCATGACTTTCTTTCAAATCAGACAAATGTATTGGAGCCAAGCATTTGTGCCCTTACCATCACAGGTGTGTTATAATAGTGAAATAAGCCCAAAGGTGGTGGTGCACTCCGTTAATCACAGCACTCCAGAGGCAGAGGCCAGCCTGGTCTACAAAGTGAGTTCCAAGACAGCCAGGGCGACGAAGAGAAGAAGCCTTGTCTTAAAAACAATAGTCAAAGGGGCTGAAGAAATGGCTCCATTCATAAGAACATTGGCTGCTCTGCCAGAGGACTAGGGTTCAGTTCCCAGCACCACATGGCAGTTCTCGACTGTCTGTAACTCCAAACAGAAGCTCTGAGGCGCAAGATAGCCAGAGCTCTGAGAGAAAAGTATTGATAGTACCAGACTTCTGATTCAAGTGGAAGCCCAGTCTATGTTAGAAAAACAACAACAACAAACTTGTCAAGCTTCCGGCCTTTCAGAAGCTACCTGGACCATTTAAGTACATTCTTGCTCTTGCCAAATCTGCTGGTCCAAGTGAGCGAAGACTGCCCGGCTAGGTGGTGTTTTTTAAATGCAAACTTCCTTCCTTGCCCCAGGGCTACAGACTTACTGGGCTTTCCTTTTTTCAAAGGGGCAGAATTCACTGTCTTGTCCCTTTGCTAGAGATAACATCTGAATTCTTATGAAAAACAGCTCTTCCAGCTCAGTCTGAGTGCTCTTACTAATCCTAACCTACAAAGGGTTGATCTAAAACACAGATCTAGCCCAGCGGCACTGTGGCCCATGCCTTTAATCCTAGTACTGAAGGAGGTGCAAGCAGACAGCTCACTATGAGTTCAAGGCTAGGCTGGTTACCAAAGGGAGTCCAGGACAGCCAAAGCTACCCAGAGAAAGGAACTCTGTCTCTGAAAAAGACAAAAACAAACAATAAAACACTGATCTAATCAGAGATCCGAGTTTTTCTGAATTTTCAGTAACAGAGCCTCTTTTACTCTGATGACGAAAGAATTAACTGGGAACTATTGGGAGCCATGGAACTTGGACCAACTGCTCCTTCAAAAACTAAATAAGAAAGGCAGAGGCAAGCAAACTAGCACTGCGGGTCGTGGTCTGCTCAGCTCCATTCCTGACCTTCACATTGTTTGGTATCTGTATGCCCTGGTGAATGCTTAGTCCCCAGCTGGGAAAGCGATTTTGAGAGGTTCTGGAAACTTGAGGTGGTGAGGCCAAGTTGAAGGAAGTAGGTCACTGGGGGGCGTGCTTTTTAAGGTCACACTTGATCCCTAGAGACTTCCTTTCTCTCTGCATCTCTCCCAATAGGGACAACCTCTGCCTCACGCTCCTGTGGTGGAGATGGACTGTCTAGTGCCAGGCCCAGAAACATGGAACTAATTGACAACCGGGAGCCAAAAAAAAAAAAAAAAAAACCAAACAAACAAACAAACAAAAGCAAAGCAAAACAATAAGAGCCCTTCCTCAGCCTGGTCATGGTGGCACACACCTACAATCCCAGCACTCGGGAGGCAGATCGCTATGAATTCGAGGCCAGCCTGGTCTACAAAGAGAGTCCAGGACAGGCAAGGCTGGTCTCGAAAACAAACAAACAAAAAGAACCCTTCCTCCCCTTAAGCGGTGTGTGTCAGAAAATCTTGTCAGAGTAACATTGCTTAAGCCAGGTCAATGAGTTTTGGGCTCCTGGAGAGAACTACACCATCACAAAAAGAAAGGCGATCACTAAACCCTTGCGATGGGTCATCTTTCTGTCTGTGTTTCTTCTCTGAGCCATCACCCATGTGACTCATTAAGTCACCCCCTGCCTTACCTCCAGGTGACCAGCGTGCTACAAAGGCAGATAATTTGGTCACCAAGAACTTACAAGCATGCATGCAAAGCTTGATACTTTTTTTTTTCCCTTGCACAAATAGAAAGAACGTTAAAAAAGGATTCTCGTTGTTTTGGTTTGGGAAACTGCCCATTCTAAATCAACCGACATTGGCAACGGTTGGATACATAGACAACAACTGCAAACATAACAGCAAACTGAACAGTTGAAAAACTTGTTGTTGTTGTTGTTGATGTTGTTGTTTGGTGTTTTTTGTTGGTGTGTTTGTTTGTTATTGAGGCTAGATCTTGCTAGGAGACCCAAACTGGCCTGTAACTTTGGATCAATCCTCCTACATCAATGTCCTGCCTTTGAACTACTCTCCAACTACCCATTTATATAAAACCCCTGCTCCATATTGAATTACTTAGTATTTCAGAAAAACATCAAGTAATCATGGCTCCATGGATTTCCCATTCTGTTTCCTTTGCCTCCAAGGAGCTACTGTCCTCTCAAAATTCTCAACCTTCTAAGGCTCAGCTGAAAACCCACACCCTAATGCCCGCCACTCCTAAAATTAGTCTCTTCATCCTCACTATGCTCTTACCCCACATTGTCCTCATTCAGAAATGTCTTATCTCCGCTGCCCCACCCCCTAAGAATTCAACCTCCTAAAGGGACAGAGATTCAATAGATTCTGTCCTTTAGTTCCTAATGCAATGCCTTATGCTTAGGCAGGACTCAGAAGATGATTGGTAAGTGAATGGTCCCTCTGAAATGCTCTCTACATACCAACCACCTTCATTAAGTAGCAATGGAGGGAGGTGAGTTTAGAACCAGCTTACCTTTGCTCTCTGAAAGAGAAAGAGCCTACCAAAATGCAAGTTATCTTCAGACAGCAGAAGCCAATTTGGAAATGGAAATTCCCATCCTGGGGCTGGAGAAACACCGCTGGTAAAGCCTAATGATGGGACCCATAGAAAAGTAAGAAAAGAGAACTGATTCCATGGAAATGTCCCTTGGCCCCCACACATGAGCTGTAGCATATGCATACAAACACCAGGACACAATAATGATAATATATTTATAGTTTTAAAGAAATCTGAAAATGGGCAGTGGTGGCACACACCTTTAATCCCAGCACACTATGTGTTCGAGACCAGCCTGGTCTACAGAGTTTATTCCAGGACACAGAGAAACCCTGTCTCCAAGTATCCAAAAAGAAAAAGGCAGGTGTGGTAGTGCCTGGCTTTAATTCTAGCACTTGGAAGGCAGAGGCAGACAGTTCTCTGAGTTTGAGGCCAGCCTGGTATACAAAATGAGTCCAGGACAGCCAGTGCTACACAGAGAAACCCTGTCTTGAAAAGAAAGAAAGGAAGGAAGGAACGAAAGAAAGAAATCTGCCTTCTTGGCAAGAAAAAAAAAATCATATGAACTCAAAAATAACATGTACTGAACCAGATTTCAAAGACTCTAAGATGGGAAGAAAATCTCCTTGCTTTCATCACTGTTTTCAGTCTAGAGGGAAAGGACACAGAAAGAAGAACTTTGGGTTTCTCCTGCTCTTCGCACTCACGCAATCTCAGCCTCCAGTCTTCCAGATCACAACACAGCATGGCACTGCATGCCTGCACAGCCGACTCAACGTTCCCAACATGCAGAGCAATGAAATAGTAACCATTTCAAACGACCACTTGGCACAACCAGTGCTCCAAGATAAACTCCACACAAAAATCTAGTGTTACATTTCAATCTCACCGACAGTGTTGAAATCTACTAGGAATTACCGTAGGATATGCTCTGAATCTCACCCTGCCCAAGACACCCAAGACTATAAGATTCCTGGCTCTAGAAGCACCTTCTCCTGCAGCTGGCATATAAATCTACAAAATTCAAAATTTGTAACAGGACTCTTTATATCTCTTAGGAATGGAATTATTCAGGCCCTGCGGTCCATGGTCTCCATGGAAACTCTTATAGACCTGACAGAGCCACCCGAGCTTATATTGAACTCGATACACTAGAGACAATACACAGAAGACATGTAAAAGCCAAACATGTTCTTTTCTAAGTCATGCACTATATTTAATTGATAATAACTCTGAGGTTAACTCCTATGACGCCGTAATCTGGCCAAGGGAATTTTAAATTAGGTATATGAAACTGAAAAGTCTCCTGCTTTGCATTATCAGCAGGAAGATAATTATTTACAGAAGATTAATTATGTATCAAGTTCTTTTTCAAATGACTTTTTAAATCTTTACAATAACATCTAGTTTTTATTTTTTTATACTCAAGTAACTGCCAGAGCTAGTACTGAACCCAAGTCTAGCTAGCTGAACCTTAAGTATTTATCCTTTCCATAAAACCACATTACTTCTTGTCCACTTTGTTCTGATAAATACATTCCAAGAACCAAATGCAGTATGGCCACTTAGATCAGACTGTAAAACAGAAAGTAGTAGAAAAACAATAAAGTTTATCATTAATTAATGATGGCGCATAATATGCCAATGTTATGTGCTCATACAAATGTACTGCTACAATGTGTCAGCACTGGGGGAAGGTATGTAAAGGATAAGTAGGACCCTCTACTATTTTTCTGACTTCTCAGTCAATCAAAATTATTCTAAAGTCAAAAGTATATTTTTTAAGTGCAAGAAAAATTTAAAAAGCAAGGAAGTTTTAACACTCAGATACTATCCCGAACTCAAAGGAGAAAGATGAAGTCTTTCCTATGATTACCAATTTTAAAGCTGCCAAGGACGTCACTTATGGTTTCATCACATTAGGATAGTGTTTTTGAAAGAAAATAAAAAGGAAGGAAGGAAGGAAGGAAGGAAGAAAGGAAGGAAGGAAGGAAGGAAGGAAGGAAGGAAGGAAGGAAGGAAAGGGTGAGGGCTGGCGGGATAGTTGAACTGGTAAAGGTGCTTGCCATTAAGCCAGACCACCTGAGTTCAATCCCCTAGCATCCATATAGTGGAAGAAGAAAAGCAGAGAACTGACTCCCAAGAATTGTCCTTTGTGTCATAGGTCACAATATTTTAATAGAACAACTAGGTTCTGTATCAAATATCTTGGCTGACCAACAATGATATGCAACCTGGTGGGGGGGGGGCAGAGAGAGAGCACCTCAGCAAATTGATGTGACAGCAGGTGACCCAAACAGATGCCTTTTGACATGCTGAACTAGGCAGTTATGACTAAGTGGGAAGCAGAAATGACCCACAGTAGCTGCAGGGACAGAGACTGCCTCTACCCTTTCTGAGCTAAGACCTCATGCACGCCATGGAAGAAAGAAAGCCAAATGATGACAGCAAGTCATTCCATCTCCACACCTGAGCCTCAAACCCTGAAACCAACCTTCCGCGTGCCTATTAGGCCAGGGTTGCTGATTGTGTCCCCATCTCCTCCAGTGTGCCTGTATATAGAGGTAAGACGTTGTTCTTCCCAGACTCGTCTATCACCTTCAAAGAGAAAGTATCCACCCTAACACCACTGTGTGTGTGTGTGTGTGTGTGTGTGTGTGTGTGTGTGTGTGTGTTGGGGTGGATGGGGACCCTATTGGTACACATATTTTGTGTGTTTCTACTATGGTAGGTAGGCTTGGGTTCACAGACCGTCATAACTTAGCTCTTTTCCATACTATTTATCCAGGATGAACAACCAGTTTTATTTTCTATGTGCTTATTTGTATCAGGCCCGTCTCCATTAGGGTTTCCAGACCTTCTGCTAACTTTTTTTTATTTTCTATTTTTAATGATTGCTGCTTTTGTCATCTCAGTGAACTACACACACTGCTTATTTCAAGGTTTTCGAGCAGTTCTCGCCCTCTGGAATTTTCATTACTGCCAATGCTTTTCTCGCAGAGCATTCCTTAGTGCTGTTCTTGACTCTTTTGAGTACACATCCTTAATAAAGACATCCCAAAGAGGGGGAGGAGAGGAGGGAGGAGTTGGGACGCTTCGGAGTCAGTCTCTTAAGTTTTGTCATCACCATACTGAGGGTGGTCTCTTTGTTAAAAATTTAGCTGTCCAGACCTTAAGGTCACGCGATTGCTATTCCCTTGGGAATCACACGGCCTTTCTTTGAAAGAGCTGTCCAGTTTTCAGGCCACATTAGGTAACTGCCCATTCTGAAGCATAGCCAGAAAAGAAACTCGGTGTTTTCCCGCAGGTATAGGTGCTTGGGGGTCAGGGAGAGAGGGAAAGGCAAGGGGTGGAGTGGGAGGCGGGTGATCGACAGGGATAGAAACAGTGTCTCCTCCTCCCTCTGAGTGAGAAATAGCCAATGGGGTGGCGCGGCCCGGCTGGCCAGGCGGCCAGTGCCATATAGTATGCAGCAACCGGAGGAGTCACGTTGGGGGAACGGCAGAAAGCAGCTATCCGTTTACACTACTTTGCTCTAGCAGCTATCTTAATGGTGACTGCGTGGCCTGGGGGAAACCTGATCGGCCAGATCCAGCCGAAACCGGGAGGGAGGGAGTGGGCTTTCCGGAGGGGGGAGGGGGAGGGAGTCGAAGAAGGAGGAGTAAGAGAGGGGGAAAGAAAGAGGAAAAGAGTGCGAGGGAGTGAGGGAGGGAGGAAAATAAACAACAAAAAATGTCCTCTTCCTCCCCCACCGGGCAGATTGCAAGTGCGGCGGACATCAAGCAGGAGAATGGGATGGAAAGCGCCTCGGAAGGACAGGAGGCGCACCGAGAAGTGGCGGGGGGCGCGGCGGCTGGGCTGAGCCCCCCGGCTCCAGCTCCTTTTCCCCTGGAGCCGGGGGACGCCGCGGCTGCCTCCAGGGTAAGCCGGGAGGAAGGGGCGGCGGCGGCCGGAGCGGCAGATCAGGTACAACTCCAGTCGGAACTTCTGGGCAGGCACCAGCACGCAGCCGCCGCACAGCCCCCGCTGGCCTTCTCCCCGGACCATGTCGCCTGCGTGTGCGAGGCGTTGCAGCAGGGGGGCAATTTGGACCGCCTGGCCCGGTTCCTGTGGTCCTTGCCCCAGAGCGACCTGCTACGTGGCAACGAGAGCCTGCTGAAGGCGCGAGCGCTCGTGGCCTTCCACCAGGGCATCTACCCTGAGTTGTACAGCATCCTCGAGAGCCACAGCTTCGAGTCGGCCAACCATCCGCTGCTGCAGCAGCTCTGGTACAAGGCGCGCTACACCGAGGCCGAACGAGCGCGCGGCCGGCCCCTGGGCGCCGTGGACAAGTACCGGCTGCGCAGGAAATTCCCCTTGCCCCGCACCATCTGGGACGGCGAGGAGACGGTGTATTGTTTCAAGGAGAAGTCGCGCAACGCGCTCAAGGAGCTTTACAAGCAGAATCGCTACCCCTCGCCCGCCGAGAAGCGGCACCTGGCCAAGATCACCGGCCTCTCCCTCACCCAGGTCAGCAACTGGTTCAAGAACCGGCGGCAGCGCGACCGTAATCCCTCCGAGACTCAGTCCAAAAGGTGAGCGCCAACTTTCCTTCTCCTCCCCCTTCCTCCCCCCCACCCCTTCCCAGCTTTCTTTTCCTCCAGCTCTGGCAAACATGGCGCTTACCTTCCCCACCAGTCTGGTCCGGCTGCCCACCTCTCCCCGCCCCCCACCTCCCTTCCCTACGGGGTAGGGGACGACGGTGGCAACGGGCGGGGGGATCCTCCCTCCTAGCCCTCCCCCTCCTGCCCCCAGAAGTTTCTGGTCGCCCGCCTAGGTCTCAGTCCCCGCCCCCACCTCGGCTGGTCACTGCTGCCCGGCTTTCCACCCCCATCCTGCTGCCTTTGAAGTTGCCACTCTCTCCTTGGTCCTTGTAGGGAACGTGTGCGCAAGCCGGCGAGTCTGCTCTCACCGCGGCTCCCCGCCCGCAGGGGCTACCGGCGCCCGCCCGGGGTCTCTGGCTCCGCCGGGTCACTCGGGGGCTGGAGTGCGCACACGCTCCAGGATACCCCGAATTCTACTGAGCCCCGGGCCTGCCCTGGAGGTCACCAGGGCCGCCCTGGAACGAAAGGGGGCCTTAATGGAGACTAGTGGCCCAGATGGGGTCTGGGGACGTCGAGGCTTTAATATGACAGAGTTAATCATTCACCCAGCCGGCCGCGGTTCCCATCGCGGCTAGAGCAGCGTGGGGTGCCGGTGCTGCTTGCCTCTGCGGTGTTTTGAAACCTGATTCTGAACAACTTCGGATCGGGTTACAGTGCCTCAGAGGTGGCAGGGCTGAAGGACAGTTTCCTTGCCCCCCCCCCAACACAGCATAATCTCTTCCTGGTGGGACAGTTGGGGATAGGGGACAAACTGGCATAAGGTGAACAGGAGGAAAGAAGTGGGGGAGCTAACTACTCAATCCTCCTTCAGTCCCCTACTCTTTCTGGTTTGAAATTTATTGTCAGTGTTGGGTTTTCTCCTTCTTTCGTAGAAAATGCGGTTTGTGTGTCCACTAGAGTCAAGTCCTTGGGTCTATGTGCCTTTTGAGGTGTGTGTGTTGTTGTTGTTGTTGTTGTTGTTGTTGTTGTTGTTGTACAGATAGAGTAAGGAAAAGGTTTAAGGTTGGTGGCTCCCTCCAGGTGGGGATTGGAAAGAAAAGAATCTAGATGTAATTCAAAAGTTCTGCTCTGGGAAGGAACCCGGGAGCCAGGGAGCCAGCCCGCCTGAGCCAGGTGAAGGTGACCACCCTGCGCATTCCAGAGCCGCCGGCAGCAGCCGGCCCTCCCTGCTTTGCCACTGTGCCGGGTGGAGCCCGGAGGCCCACAGTTCACCCCAGGCAGGGAAAGAGGCTCCCTGTGCAGCCCTGACTCTAGCTCCCGGTAACTACAAACAAAACATGCCCCGCGACCTGCGGGCGCCCTTCCTCAGCCTTGATAGAAGGGGCGACCCAGAGAAGGTGCGCTGGTTAGACGACCCCACCTACCCTGGAGTGTTCTGTAGATGCACCGAAGGAATCTGCTAGGCCGAGGGAACTGGGTACCAAGCCGGTGCCACATGCTGGCCAGCTGTTACACACACACACACACACACACACACACACACACCCCTAGCCATACTCTGCTGACTTCTCCCTCCTCCCCATTAACTCTACACCCTCAACCCCCAGCCCAGTTGCCTGGTGTAGGCCCCTCTCCCGGATCTACCTCCCACCCGCACCCCTGGTGAGTCACCCTCACCAATGGCGACTACCGCTGGCCTGAGCTCATAAATCAAAGTGCTTTCTGCGTTCCTGGTGCCAAAGCTGGTCCCAAAGCCCTGGTAATCCCCTCCCCTCAGCTTGAAAGGGAAGGGAACACACTGGGATCTTGGATCTTCAGCTGGACCAAGTCCCACCACGGTTGCAAACTGCTTCTGTCCTGGCCAGCCCAGACTCAAACCAAATGAGGAGACCTGCCGCCATTACTCCCTGCCCTGAACTTGGTGTTTCCCCTAAGCCCGGGATTCTGGAATAGGGAGTTTGATAGTTACAAGGCCACTGAGTGATGCTCACCTTTTCCCTCCCACCTCACCAGGGCATCGGCTGGTGTGTGTTAAATAGGCCCCTATGGCTTCCTTTGGATTCAAAGGCAATTGCATTGCTTGGGTTGCAAGGGTCTTTCGTACATGGGCAGCCACTATATTGAATGAGAGTTGTCTGGCTGGTGGAATAGACGTTTGGGAGCAGGTGAGAAAATGACCTCTTAACTAACTGGCAAATAACACTGAACACCTCCTGCTCCTTTGGCAATTCCATCTACCTTCAAAATAACACAAATCTGAAATGGTTTAGAGAGGGGATGGCTCTCTTAAACAGAAAAAAAAAACACATTAAGATTTAATGAGTTGTTTCTATGGCAGAGGTAGCGGTCCTTTTAACAGTTGGAGCAGAATATGAATGCTGTAAGAAAGAAAACACGATGTTAACATTTTTTTGGTTGAATTTTACATTGTCCAACCCTCTGGTCTTTCTCTGAATTTATTTATTTATTTATTTATTATTTATTTATTGTTTAATGTCAGGATCCAAATCCATGTTATCACTGACCAGCAAGGCAGAATTTGCTTAAATCCTCATAGTTTCAACAGGGCCTACAGACAACTTACTGTGCTTGTTTAAATACTGCCTTTAATGATTTGGAAAGATGTTTTACAAACTATGTAGATTGTCATCCCCTTGACCTTCAAAATGTCTTCTCCCCCTGAACAGTGAATCAGATGGCAACCCCAGCACTGAAGATGAATCCAGCAAGGGACATGAGGATTTGTCTCCTCACCCACTTTCGGGTGCGTCTGATGGCATCCCCAACCTCAGCCTTTCTAGCCACATGGAGCCAGTATATATGCAACAAATTGGAAATGCTAAGATATCGTTAAGCTCTTCTGGAGTTTTGTTGAACGGAAGCTTGGTACCTGCAAGTACTTCACCTGTCTTCCTTAATGGTAATTCTCTTATTCAGGGACACAGTGGAGTTATCCTTAATGGACTGAATGTGGGAAATACGCAGACAGTGTCACTGAACCCACCAAAAATGTCCTCCAACATTGTGAGCAATGGCATAGCCATGACGGACATTCTGGGATCTACCGCCCAGGATGTGAAAGAATTCAAAGTCCTGCAGAGTTCTGCTGTAAACCCAGCAGCCACCACCTCCTACAGCCCTAGTGCCCCCGTGTCATTCCCAGGGCTGATACCCTGCACTGAAGTGAAAAGAGAGGGCATTCAGACAGTGGCCTCCCAGGATGGTGGCTCTGTGGTGACGTTTACTACGCCGGTGCAAATTAACCAGTATGGCATTGTCCAGATCCCTAATTCTGGAGCCAACGGCCAGTTCCTTAACGGGAGCATTGGATTCTCTCCACTGCATCTGCCTCCTGTCTCAGGAGCAGCTTCACCAGGTAAAAGCCTCACTTGGTACCATCATGCACCAGGGCATGCCTGTGTTGGCTAGCTGCTATAAATGATGGATTTAGTGGACGCAGTAGATTGATGTGATTATCCAGTCGTGTGGTTGGTTTACATGGTTAGAGAATAGCCTTGATGTGGTTCCCACTACCAAAATACTAGCCAGCTTGCCTGATTGCCTTACATCCTGGGGAATGGGGTTTTATTTTCCCCAAACAGAATGGAAAAGTACAGTTTCTAGCACATCTTGCCAACTCTACAATTATAGGAATATGATAAGGCAATCAGTGCTTATGAAATAACCCAGTACTTGGACATTTTAAAATTAAAAATTAATAAAGTTGCTAGGACCATAAAATTAGTCAAGCAGTTACTTATCTGACCAGAAAAAGTTTGAAAAGGCTCTACTCTTGTTTCTTGTTTGCATCTTGTTCTTTCTATAATTAATTCTAGAACCTAAAAAGACCTAGAAGAAACTTAGAAGAATATGTGGGTTTTTTTTTCTGTTGCTCTAGATGTTCATTTCTCAGCTGCGTGGGTTTATAGTTGTAAAAAACAACTGTGTCATTGTGTATTTGTGACTTTACTAACAGCCGTCTGTTGGAGAAAGGAAATAAGCCTGAGGCTGCCAGATCTTCAGGAACGTGAATTAAACCTGTGTAGAAATAGGACCAGTTAGAATTGGGCATTGGAAACTGTGCAGCCTCTAGCATTAAGAGGTGGGAGGTGGTGATCATCGTATCCTTCCTGTTAGCAAGTCAGAAACCCCAGGTTTTTACCAGAGGTTGGCCTTCTTCAACATGGTAAATTTTTGTACAAGTCTTGCTTCTGTGGCTACAGTCTACTTCAACTTATTGGCAGCATTAATGATAAACGGTTATAGATTTCATCCCATATATTTGTCTCTCTTTATAGAAGAAGATAGTGAGCCAGCACTGTCCTGAGGCATGCTCTTCAGTTGTTCATTGCTCCAGATTATGTAAAGAGTGAAGCCAAGTCACTTTCCAACTTAGGACAAAAGACCCAGGGAAAGCCAGTGGGGCTTAGTTTTACAATCACTTATGACTCTAACCCATTTTCCCTCCTTATGAAAATTAACAAGCAGTTGGTAGCATTTACGACAATAAATTTGCACAGAAAGAGTGAGTATATGTGTAAACTGCTTTTCCTCTGTGATTGAGAAGTAGTATGAAGAAACAACTAGAGTTTAGGGGGGAGGGTGTTGGTTTCCACTCGACAAGGTTTCTCTTTGTGGCACTAGTTGTCCTGGACTCGCTTTATAGACCAGGCAAACCTCAGAAATCCACCTGCCTCTGCCTCCAAGTGCCTATGCAGCCCGCCACCACCCAGCATTAGCTAGCTTTTAAATGTGATATTTACTAGGAATAAGAATAGCATTGTCAGTGAAATTAGTTCAGATCAATGACTGGGCTGTCAGCCCTTGGACTCTCCGGGCAAATTGAAAGCATAAGTTGGTTCCAGGAGGCAAGATTCCTTTGTAGTAGTTGTGCATTACACTTTGCAGTCAAGCATTTTGGGAATTTGGACTTTATTTAAAAACGAAAAACTAAAAACCATGCCAAGATAGGTATAGTGGTGAGTGCCTATTATCCCAACACTTGGGAGACTAAAGATAGAAGACTTTGCAATTTGAGGCTGGTCTGAGCTACATAGTTACACAGAGCTCCATAACCAGGTTACATAGTGACTGTCCAACTCCAAACAGTACCAACCCAAATCAAATAAGATCTACACTAGGCATTCTCTAAAATGTCCAGAAACATTGTCCTGTCTTGCTAGGTAGCTGGAAAAATTATTTTGGAAGTTATGAGGAAAAGCAGACTTCTGTGTTTTTATTCATTTTACAATGAGAAAGGATTTGGGTTTTTGGTTGGTTGGTTGGGTTGTTTTTGGTTTGTTTGTTTGTTTTTCTTTCTTTCTTAGCATCATTGTAAAATTATACTTTGCACTTGGGATTTTTCGGTTCAGTTTTTGTGTTGAATTTTAAATTATTGTTTCATTTGGAACTCACTTGCAGCTATACAAGAAACATGTTCTAGTTGGGCGCAGTGAGGCCTTGGGTTCAATCCCCAATACTGGAAAAAAAAAATATCATGCTATGGAACATATTTGTTTTTCCCTTCATTTCTATTTGTTAAAGTTTTTTACATGTCCATAGTATGCTGTTTTACTTGTGTTTACTAGCTGCTTGGGAATGTTATGTACGTTGTCATTTATGACTCTGCCAAGAGTAATCACTTTGTGCACATGTCTGCTAGTAAACAGTTTCACAAACACACACACAAAGCAAAGTAAATACAAAGTGACTGTGCCTTTTTTCCCTTACAAATCTGAGGCCTACAAGACTTTTAAGATATACTTAAAACCAAAAGGTCTAAAAGAGAAGCAGTTTGTTCGTTTGTATGGTCTAAAAAACATTCAGGTTAAAGAATAGCATAAACATATGCAGAGTGGTTTTTTTTTTCTTTCTTTCTTTCCTTTTCTTTTTTCTTTTTGGTTTTCCAAGACAGGGTTTCTCTGTGTAACCTTGGCTGTCCTGGACTCACTTTGTAGACGAGGCTGGCCTCGAACTCACAACAATCTGCTTGCCTCTCCCTCCTGAGTGCTGAGTTTAAAGGCCTGCACCACCATGCCCAGCTGAGTGTTTTTTTTTTCTTAAGAGTCTTTCATGATGAATACTTATGTACTAGTAGTTAACATTTTCAAAGGAGTTAAAATATAGTGTTTTCCCTTTTTCTCATGTAAAGACACTCTTGTTTATGTAAAAGTGTTTATATAAAAGTTGATAAGTGGCACTTATTCAACATGGGTAGTGCTATTATCACAGTCACTCTAATAATTCAAGGAGGGCAGTTGTAAAAGGGGTTGATTAGACCTCTATTCCAAAAGCAGGGTAGATAAGGACCTCATCTTAATTATTCCCAAGAAGTCTCCCCAAGTTCACCTTTCTTTCCATGGTAACATTTGGGGACCCGAGTCATCTAATTGCCACCATTTCAAAGAGGGACTCAAAGCGGGCATGGCATTTGATGGCGATACGGGTGTCTGCGTTGTCCCAAGTTCCTCACTTGAACATCGATGTTCGACTTTTTCTTCTAGTCTCTACAGACCACTAGAGTGAGAGAGAGCCTCAACAGACACACCTTTCACGGCGGTGTTGGTTCTAGTACTTTATGTTCTTCTGTATTTTAAAAAGAGCACTTCAGTGTTACCATCAATTTCTCCCATCATTACAACACAGAAGATTTAGAGATAGCACAACAAAAGGGGGGGAAAAGGAGGGGGAAAAAAAAACTTGTGGGTTTTGTTGACCTGAGACTGCTTTATTGGTAGTTTGCTGGAAGTCTGAAACTTGTCTGTACAAGTTTCTGTGGTTAACTTGTAAGTTCCAGAGAAGCGCATTTTATGTGCTATTTTCCATGTTTTCATTTACATTTGATGCAGTGCCTGTGCAGTTGTCCTCCTCCTCCTCCTCCTCCTCCTCCTCCTCCTCCTCCTGTTCTTGATTTTTTTTTGAGGCAGGGTTTCTCTGTGTAGCGCTGGCTATCCTGGAACTCACTCTGTAGATCAGGCCAGCCTCGAGCTCAGATAGCCGCCTGCCTCTGCCTCCCAAGTGCTGGGATTAAAGGTGTGCGCCACCACCGCCCAGCTAGTACCTGTGCAGTTCTAACAAAAAAAATATTTTATTTTTTGCAACTGTCTTTTCTCATTCTGGCAGTGTTCGTGATCACAAGCTAAGAGCTGCTAAGTCTGTGATAAAGACCCAGAAACTCATACCACAACCTGGACAAGATTTTCTTCTCTCTCTCTCTCTCTCTCTCTCTCTCTCTCTCTCTTTCCCTTGAGATAAGGTCTTACTATGTAGTCCAGGTCTCAAATTCAGTCTTCCTGCCTCAGATCCCACATACTTGCTTACTTTGCTTACTTGGTTGGCTTGTATTTTTGTTTTACTTGTGGGGGATGCTGAGGATTGAACTCAAAGCTTGCTCTACCACTCTCTCCCCAGGCCTCACCCTTACTTTCTAAGCCACCAGACGTTCCTTCATCTGGTCATTACAATGACTCGGGGAGTTAACAAATATAGATAATCTGTAGCCCAGCGGCAGAGTTTTTGCCCAGCCTGTAGAAGGCTCAGAGTTCAATCCCCAGCACTGGAAAAGAAATAAAAATGTATATATACAAAGAGAAAAGGCTAGTCTGTCCAAGTCCTGAGCCTGGGACCCTGCCGTTTACTATGCTGCAGCTACACTAAGTTATACATTTAGGTGTCACCTCTCCATAAATACTGTTCCTGAGGGGAAATCATGTGTGTTAAAGAAGTAACTGTTTGTTTGTTTTTCCTTCTGTATCATTTTCATCAATGCTAATCGGCCCTTTGTTCCCCTAGGTAATATTTCAGTAAATTCAAGCACTTCAGACGGAAGCACATTTACAAGCGAGCCGGCCACAGTCCAGCACAGCAAACTTTTCCTGAGCCCTCTTGCCCCCAGTGCCGTGGTATACACTGTTCCTAACTCAGGCCAGACTGTAGGAGCTGTGAAACAGGAAGGCTTAGAAAGAGGCCTAGTCTTTTCTCAGCTGATGCCCGTCAATCACAACGCACAAGTCAATGCAAGCTTGTCTTCTGAAAATCTCTCTGGCGGTGGCCTCCACCCACTGGCCTCTTCCTTAGTTAATGTGTCCCCAGCTCACAGTTTTTCCCTGACTCCCCCTACACTGCTAAATCCCACTGAGCTAAACCCTGACATCACCGAGAGCCAGCCGATGTCTGCACCTGTGGCAAGCAAGTCTACTGTGACGTCTGTCAGCGGCACTAACTATGCAGCCCTTCAGAACTGTTCGCTTAGCGCTGGTCAAGATCTCCTGTCAGTCCCGATGACTCAGGCTGCCCTGGGGGAAATCGTTCCCACAGCTGAGGAGCAGGTGGGGCATGGCTCACCAGCTGTACACCAGGACTTTGTCCGAGAACAGCGCCTGGTTCTACAGTCTGTGGCTAGCATAAAGGAGAATTTCTTACAAAATCCTGAGAACAAAGTAACAAACAACTTAATGATGTTGGACTCCAAACCCAAGTATGTCCTTGATGGCATGGTTGAAACTGTCTGTGAAGACCTGGGAACGGACAAGAAAGAGCTGGCCAAACTCCAAACTGTCCAGTTGGATGAAGACATGCAAGACTTGTAAGCCTGATTGACTGAACACATACCCCCTTTCTCCTTTCTCGACAGCAGATCTTCCCTTTGTGAAGCCATGAAGATGGAGCGCACTGGCCCATTTAAAGGAAAACAGTCTACTTCTACAAGCAAACGCATTTGGGTTGGTCTGCATGAAGATCATAGTCAAATATACAATAGTGGAACTGCATTGCTGGAACCTTTCTGTTCACATCGTGTTTGCTTTTAAGTAGATGGCGGCGAGTGAAATGTATCAAACCATTATATATCATTTAGTCAGCTACATAATTCTACGGTCTGAATGGGACGTGATAGTATGTTAAATTTAAAGCGTATACACCTAACTTAGACAATTAAATAATAGCTAGAGGCTGTTAGGAGCAGTGCAGTTGTTTGTTTGTTTGTTTGTTTGTTTACTTTTTCTCCATGGGCATTGAGATGGTTAAGAAACAATGGTACTCTAGACTATTATAAGGGTATGTTTTTCAAATTAAGTAGCTTATATGTGAGTGTGTCCGTGTGTGTGCGTGTACACATAGTCAGCATTTTGGGGAAAGGCTTGGCTTTAGGTCTCTACATGTTTCCAAATGTGATTGCTAATAGTTAAATGTGGCAGAGAAAGTTTGAAACGCCACTAAACTCTGACACAACTTGGGTACGAATGTAAATACGCCATTTCCATAAGCAAGATCTGAGAAAGTACAGTGAGGTTTTATTTATACTATGTCTCTCTTCAGGCTCTGTGAACTGAAACAAAAAATGTTTTCTTACTGTTTAATTTATATTTATTGTTTGAACAGGAATAGGACATCTTTGTTTCCAACCAAGTTTTATTTTTTTGTAGGTTTTTTTGTTTTTGGTTTTTTTGTTTGTTTGTTTGTTTTTGGCCAGGAGTCTATTAAGGTCAATGTTAACACTGAAACAGGGACTCTTAACCCCCAATACTGGAATGTTGGTACTTCTTATCACATCCTTCTTTCTTTAGCAACTTTGCCTCATTTAAATATGTTTTATATAGAATCCTACGTGCCTTTTTACCTTGTGGCCTTTTTATTACTGGTAAGGTACAGAAGTGTCAACAGAAGTGTGGATGGTGCTTTTGTACTGTCAAACAGGGTTAAGTTTACCCCAGAACCCCTTTATGAGCAGAGAACCTAAGTTTCATTAAATATCATGTATAAGGTTTATCATGTAAATGGATAAACAATTATTGTTGATATTCTTTCATTACAATGAAAGTAAAAAAAAAAATTACAGAAGACCATGAAACAGCAGTTCTGCAGGCTGTAAATGCAACCTTCTTTGCTTTGTTTTGTTTTGCTTTGTTTTTAAGGCAGGGTTTCTCAGTTTAACAGCCCTGGCTGTCCTAGAACTCACTTTAGACCAGGCTGGTCTCACACTCACAGAGATCCATCTGCCTCTGCCTCCCAAGTGCTAGGATTAAAGGCATGCGCCTCCACTATTTGGCTTAAAAACAACCATTTTAAAACAAATTAAGTGCATGTAAATTGTATTAAACAAAATCCATCCCGTTAAAGCTTTATTGCCAGTGTTTTGAACTGGTTGGTACACTATAACCAGGCCGGTTGCTTGTCCTATTTTACCATGTCTCCATTACAAGCAAATCCTTTGGGTTTCCGTAGGATATTCTCTTGTATGGTAATGTTGTGAGCTGTGTTTTAAAAGTTTTAGCAGGATTCTGCATCCAAGCTCTAACAATGCAAATGCCTTCACGTCATTAGTCCAGGGCATCTCTGATTTCAGAAAGTAAGGAAGTGATCCTTGCTAAGGTGACTTTCAGTTGTTAAGCATAAAGAGAGTTTCGAGCCTAGTTTTCTTTAAAATGGCGGAAAGGATTGCTGGATTTCTAACTAACCTGCTTGTCGGAGCAGCCTGTCAAATAAGCCAGTTTAGCGTTTGCTGTTATTACGAAGGGAACCTTCAGTCTAGATAAGGAGCCATATGGAGAATTCCATGCGCATCATTTTGATAAAGAACTTTAAATCCCATTTTTGTGAAATTGGTGAATGTCCCCTTCAATTGCTGAAATGCACCCAAGGTCGTTTGTTTTGGAGTCTTTGTTTTAACAAAGCCAGTTGTTTTGGTGTAGTCTTCCACTCTGCCACCACTTACACAGCTTGGTTGCCCAGCCTCCCTCCCAGTTGTGGGCCGATCACATTAATGTGATTAGTTACATGGTCTTGTAGTGTAGTTTACATACATAAAAATGATATTTTCCACTAGATTGCTACAGATATCAAGAGTTCATTATTTTAAAATACCTGTCTGGTAAAAGAAGTGGAGAAGTCAAGTGTGTGTGTGTGTGTGTGTGTGTGTGTGTGTGTGTGTGTGTGAGAAACCTTTCATATATCTGACAAAAATATCTCTTTTATTCCAAGTTTGTCCCCTTTTTCTCCCAATGAAAAAGAAAAAAATAGCACAAAACTAAATACTTACCTAGGAAATGTATTCATACTCCAACATGATGAACTCCTAACCCTGCAATTACTCCAGGTAGCTATGCAATCTGCCAGGTAAGAATCAGTGCGCATTCTAAGAACTTCCTCTTCTTTTCTATTCTTTCAGTGAAATAAGGGCCAGCTGATATGTAGCCCAGGTATATGTGAATGGAATAAGGTAAAGCCCGTGATCTCCCTGCACAGAATTGCAAATGACCGTCCCCCCATCCCCCCAACACCAAGGGCCATCCTCAGAGCCCTTGGAGTTCATGTGGGAGAATATTCTCCCTACATAAACCAATGCTTGAAGATGCTGCAAATGACCCTCTTAATGATTCCTTAAGAGGAATCAGAATAGAGGTAAATAACTCCCCTTTAAGCCCAACCCCTGCTGCTGGCTGTGGGAGTTTTTGGTGTCGGCTATCTATGCACTCTATAGCCAGAACTGGCATTCAGCTCTTATTAGTTACATCTAGTAGAGAGAATGGTCTAGCATTCAAAAGAGGTGCACCCTCCCCCCCAAAAAACAAGCAAGAGCACCTGTGTTGTACTGAGTTAACTATCTCATGTATATTTATAATAAAGACTGACTTACACTTGGTTTTGGTGCCTTTCTTGTGTCGTGAAAGGCAGGTAGATGTAGCCATAGATTTTTCCTTTTTAAAAACCCACAGTTGAATTGCACACTGACCTTAACTCTGTATGTACCCTCGTTACTCTGCATGTTAAAGTTGGATTGCTGACCCCTCCTGCATCCTCAGTATGTGCGCATTGGCGCACAACAGCGAGTCCTTCGTTTTAAAAGATGTTTTTGACAGATCATCTCATAAAAATAATTCAGGTAACCTGTGGTGAAAGTCATTACAATTGACGACAGCTGTTTCAAAGTCTTCCTAAAACTTCAATGATAGAACCTCGTGGTTATTTTGTCTCTAGTTGATACATCTCAATTTAATTAAATATTACCACCATTTGCTTTATTAACCAAAATCATATAGCATGTGACTCTTTTGGTTTTCAGGGTTTCTCTTTAAAAATGTATCCTTTTGTTGCATGTACTGTATGTTTAGAGGCCACCAGTTGTACACTCAATACGGTTCTACTGTGCCTTACATGAAAAACTCTATACAGAATGTATGACATGGGGTGGGGAACAGAGCCTCTACTGCACTGTTAGATGATAGCACACAGCATGTCCCAGAACATTTCTGTGCTTAACTACCCAACCAAAGAGATCTAAAGTATGTATGTTGTACTGTAATGGGGGGGGGGAGGGGTTATGCCTGGACAATTAAGTGTTTTATTTGTTTTCTGAAATGATGTGAACTTATTTTTCTAAACACTATGCTAAATAAACTTTATATTTATACATACTTTGTGTTGAAACAAGATTAATTTGGGGGGAATACTGTTCTTTAAACTGAGAGTAACCCATTTCAGTAGACAAGAAACAGGAAATGAGTTTATGTCTACCTAGAAAAGCAAAGAGTAAGAAAATGCAAATACTTCAGCTGGAAAACACTTACGCCAATTGGAGTAATTTTAGAAAAGTAACCTATGTTGGGCTTTGTATGGAATTATGTAGCTCACTTAGCTGTACTATACTATGTATTCAGAACGAAACAACGATCCACCTGCCTCTGCCTCCCAAGTGCTGGGATAAAAGGTATGCACCACCACGCTCGGCTGGGACACTCTTCTTTTAGTTCTGAATCACACCATTTAAGAATCGCTGCTGAAAGGCTACTTGCTCAGCCCTTTCTTGTCCAGTCTGTCTCCCACCTAACTATGCCCACTTGCAGTGTCATTACTCTGCTGCTTTCACAGTACTGACCTCTGAATGACTGTGCCCTGCTTATATACTAGTCCAGGGAGTGGATGTGCAAAGTCACCTTTCTGGATCTATTATTTCTACGGTAGATTGGAAAAGCAGAGTAGAATCAGGTAGCCAACGACTTTGAATTCCTGCTGAATTTGAGATTAGCTAGTTTTGGAGGAGGCACAAGCAAGATTTAAGCAGGGCAACCACCTTTCAAATGTCTTACAATACTTGTTTGGTTAAAAAGTTACGGGATGTGAGCGATCGCTTCATTTTGTGCTTAACTGGTTTTAACTACCACCTAGAACACTGCAAGATGAGCTAAACCACAAGGTGTCTACACTCTGCCCGACACGAACTCGGTAGCTTTAACTAGAATCATAAAAGAATTGTACCAGGCTGGAGAGATGGCTCAGAGGTTAAGAGCACTGGCTGCTCATCCAGAGGTCCTGAGTTCAATTCCCAGCAACCGCATGGTGGCTCACAACCATCTGTAATGAGATCTGGTGTCTTCTTCTGGAGTGCAGGCACACATGCAGGCAGGACATTGTTTACATAACTCAAAAAAACAAAAAAGAAAAGAAAAAAAGAATTGTCCTGTTGGCTCGCGATCTGGGTCTTTAAACATCTCCCGGGCTGGTGTAGAAGAACAGAATTCATACTTCATGTAATTATAAAATTTGGACCAAATTAGATCAACACTCCATCTTCTCCACTCAGCGAGTCCTGGACAGCCAAGGCTACACAGAGAAGCCCTGTCTTGAAAAACCAAAAGAAGAGGAGACGGAGGAGGAGAAGGAGGAGGAGTGTCCCAACACAAGGAACAGACAGCTGATTTGAAGTCCCTGATTGAGAAGCAGGTCTCAATGTCAAGGTTAACTTTAGGATTCAAATGGTGTATCCACCTGTGGGTCAGTACCAGATACTTTGGTAAGACACGGGTGGTTTTTAAGGAGTCATATAATGATATGCGCTTTTAAAACACCAGTGTGGCTACTCAGGAAAATGAGCAAAAGGCGGGAACTGGGAAACTATTGCCATGTTGCCCTGAGTTGTCAGGATAGGAGCCCAGGAACAGCAGGGAGGGCCATTTGCCCATAAAGGTTCTCTAAGCACTCCACTGGGGCCAGCCAAAGCCACTCTGTCCTGTTACATTTCGGCGCTGAGGATTGGAACCAAGCCTTGTACACCCTAGACAATTTGAGTCCCTCAGTCTCAAAGTCTTCCCTTTTACTGCCCCTCGAGCCAATTTCTTCTCCCTTGCTAGTCCCCCTGCATCCCCCGCGCCAACCTCGCATCGCCCCACCCCCACTCCGCGGTTGTTTGTTCAGCGTTCTCATTTCCCTACCGAATTACTGCCACCGATTCTAGCTGGTCTACCGCTGTCTGCTCCTCACTTTGACCACATTTTACTTTTTTTTTTTTTTTTTCTGTTTTTTCGAGACAGGGTTTCTCTGTGTAGCCCTGGCTGTCCTGGACTCACTTTGTAGACCAGGCTGGCCTCGAACTCACAGCGATCTGCCTGCCTCTGCCTTCCGAGTGCTGGGATTAAAGGCATGCGCCACCACGCACTGCCCCAGGAAAACATTCTAAAAGTAAGCTGTGCCTGCGTTCCCGTCATCCTTTTTTTTTTTTTTTTAATATTTTTTATTTAATTTTAATTTATGTGCGTTGGTGTGTCAGATCTTGTAGTAACAGACAGTTGTGAGCTGCCATGTGGTTGCTGGGAATTGAACCCGGGTCCTTTGGAAGAGCAGGCAGTGCTCTTAACCACTGAGCCATCTCTCCAGCCCCCCTCCTTTTTTTTTTTTTTTTTTTTTTGGTTTTTCGAGACAGGGTCTCTCTGTGTATCCTTGACTGTCCTAGAATCACTTTGTAGACCAGGCTGGCCTCAAACTCACAGCGATTCGCCTGCCTCTGCCTCCCAAGTGCTGGGATTAAAGGCTCCCGTCATCCTTTAAAGCTATTTTACTGGCACGGATTAGAGAACCACGTAGTTCAAACAGTACGCCCATTTTCTCCCCGGGCTGGGGACTGTACTTTTTACACGCATAGCCAAGTGCTAATTCTACTGAGGCACATCCCCAGCCCTTATCACCATTTAAAGCTCGGAAACCAATCAATACATTTAGGGATAGAATCAGGGAGTGGTTCTTTCAGTCTCCCAGCATTAGCGGATGGTTTTTATGGTAAGTGTTTTCCTTGCTGAGCCAGAAAGTTTTTTTTTTTAAATATACTTACATTCAAGTTTGAGACTGGATTCCAGAAGACAGAGGATGGCTTAAGTTTGACAAACAAGAGCAGCATTAAATCATCATCATCATCATCATCATCATCATCATCATCATCATCAGGCCATCCTAGGGCAATGTCTCAAAATAGCTCTTGATACACAGAACAGTTGTTTAACTTAGATATAGGTACAGTTTCCGAAAGTGTTTTCTGTAGAAATACCCATGATACTTGTGGCTGAACTGAGCAAACATCTACAGAACCTGTGAGAAATAGCAAAAGAAATGAGGGAGGAACCATGTGTCAGAAACTGTGAATTACAATCACCCTAGGGTTTTGGAACAATTATCTCACCTCTCCTGGCTCCACTAGTTTTCGCTAACTGGAGATCATTATTTTGTGATTGCTTGAGATCAATGCAGTTTGAAGATAAATATAAAACATCTGTATGTAACGGTTTAATAAAACACACATCACAGAATTAAGGCAGTCAAACCAAATTTGGGATGAACGTGCATAGTGACCAAGAACAACAAATTTAAAAACAAAATAATTGGGGACTGGAGAGATGGCTTAGTGGTCGAGACTGTTGGCTGTTGTTCTTCCAAAGGACCTGGGTTCAATTCCCAGCACCCACATGACAGTATAGTTCCAGAGGATTTGATGCTGTCTTCTGACTTCCATAGGCTCCTGCATACACATGATGCACATATGAACACTCAGCCCATACATACAGATACAAAAAATATTTTTAAAAAGAAAATAACTAAATGACTGAACAGAAGAAAACAACCTGTGACTCCTTGAGAGTCAAGGTATAACAGGTAGGGCAGGTCTGACTTGTTTTATTGTTTTTGGTTTTGTGTGTTTGTTTTTGTGGGGGAATTTGGGGGGAGTTGGGGCTTTTTGTTTGTTTGGTTAGTTTTGGTTTTTAGAGATACAGTTTCTCTGTGTAGTCCTAGGCTTGCTTTGTAGACCAGGCTGGCCTTGAACTCACAGAGATCCTCCTGCCTCTGCCTCTTGAATGCTAGATTTAAAGGCTTGAGCCATCACGCCCAGCTGCAGGTCTGTTTTTTTTAAATAATATTTTATTTAACTTTAATCTATGTACATTGGTGTGAGGATGTCAGATCTTGGAGTTACAGACATTTGTGAGTTGCCATGTGGGTGCTGGGAATTGAACCCGGGTCCTTAGGAAGAACAAGCAGTGCTCTTAACCACTGAGCCACCTCTCCAGCCCCATGCAGATCTGGTTTTTAATTCATCTTCCTCCTTCCCTTTTATCTACCTTGCCCCTAATGGGAGAGGGGGGAGAGGGGGGAGAGGGGTGGGACTTCCTTCCCTTGGTCACTACCCTGCTGCCCCAAATACAGTAAGTGACCATCTGGTGTTGGCACTTAGCAGTTTAAGGTATGATAAGCCCAACATTTCATCTCTGGGGAATCTGCATTTTGAAAGCTTTTGAAGTGTGAAGTGTCAAGCTGTAGTAACATGATTGATGGTGAATTAATGACTCAGAGTAGAGCATCCCCTTTGTAAGTACTGCAGTAGACTCGGGGATAAGTGGGGGAGCATGGAGAATGCCACTCCTGTCCTCTTTCTTTCTTCCTTTTCTGAACCCTCAACTTCCTACTGGGTTATCAGGGGCCAAGCAGCAGAATCTAACCTTGTGTGTGGATCCTCTGAAAACAACAGTGTAGTTTCCCCCACACCCGAGCCTAGCAAAATCCCATAAGAAGATTCCTGTGTTGAAAAGATAAGTCACTAACAATAATTAAAGTATAAAACTAGCTGTAGGAAAACAAGGGTTCTTTGATTCACCATCCCTCCCCAACCTCCCTCTGTCTTTCAAAATAGTTCAGTGGTGTGTGTGTGTGTGTGTGTGTGTGTGTGTGTGTGTGTGTGTGTGTGTACGTGTGTATGCATATGCACTCACTGGAGTGTAACAGAGGACAACCTTCAGGAGTTACTTTTCTCTTTTCACTGCAGTGGCAAGAGCCTTTACCCAAAGCTATCATCAGACCAGCTCTCTCTCTGTCTCTCTTTCTTCTTCTTCTTCTTCTTCTTCTTCTTCTTCTTCTTCTTCTTCTT
>OU015742.1:166462303-166475056 GCA_907169655.1 Acomys percivali | reverse complement strand
TTCTTCTTCTTCTTCTTCTTCTTCTTCTTCTTCTTCTTCTTCTTCTTCTTCTTCTTCTTCTTCTTCTTCTTCTTCTTCTTCTCTTTTGGAGCCCACAGAATTCCAGAATGTGTAACATGTGTGCCACCAGGCATGGAACTCTAGAATCAATTCCCAATGCCAAAGGTGGAGACAAAGAATACAAGTTACATAGCTACAAAAATATAGTTTAAAAATATTTTTTATATTTTATTTATGAGTGGACTGCATGGACAAACTCTGTGTGTGTGTGTGTGTGTGTGTGTGTGTGTGTGTGTGTGTGTGTGTGTGTGTTGCAGAAGTCTCTTCTCTCCTGCCACCATGTGGTTCAAGAACTCTCGAACTCAGGTCATCAGCCTTGCATGGCAAGTGCCTTTACCAGCAGAGCCCTCTTGCTGGGCCCTGACAACATGTTTGCCTAGCATGTATGAAGCCTTAGGTTCAGTTCCCAGAACAACCAAAAAAAGTAGTGGGTTTTTTTGAAGGGGTTATTGTTGATTTTATTTTGCTTTGTTTTTGAAAACTAGAGAATGTGGGACATACAGATATACACACACACACACACACACACACACACACACACACTAAAAGTGTTAAAAATAATCGATATATTTATTAAGTTTTGAGACGGGGTCTCACTATATAGCCTCACTGGTATCAAATTCTCTATGTTGGCCAGTCTGGCCTCTGCCTCCTGAGTACTGAATGAAAAATAATCATGTACCACCACATTTGACTTTTTTTTTTCCTAAGACAGAATCTCTCTGTAGCCTTGGCTGTCCTAGACTCACTTTGTAAACTAGACTGGTCTTGAACTCATCAAGATCCGCCTGCCTCTGCCTCTCCTAGTGCTGGGATTACAGGTGAGTGCCACCACACGCAGTCACATCAGACTTTTTAAAAAAAAGAATTACAAGCATAGTGAGCCATGCCTGGCTTTATTCTCGTTGTTTGTTTGTCTTTCTTTCATTGCTAAGGATCAAGGCCAGGACCTATTTGATGAAGCACTCTGTCACAGAGCTATAGCTACAGCCTTCCACTTTCTGTGACTGAGTCTCAATATAATAGCCTAGGCTAGCCTCCAGTTCATGCCTCCTCTTCCTCCTGAGTAGCAAGATTACAGGCATGTGCCATCATGCTCAGCCAAAAACAAACAGACAAACAAAAAAACATTTTTGAATGTGTACGTACGTCCGTGTGTGTGTGTGTGTGTGTGTGTGTGTGTGTGTGTGTGTGTGTGTGTGTATGCATGCTGTCATGTGTAGGTGTACGTGTGCGCTTATTGATGTGGAGGCTAGAAGTTGATGGTAGGTATCTTTCTCCATCAGCCCCATCTTGTATATTAAGGCTGAGTCTATCATTTGAATCCAGAGGCCACTGGTTCAGCTATTCCGGCTGCCAACTTGCTCTGGATCTCCTGTCTCTGCCTTCAGATGGCTGGGATTACAGGTGGGCCGCTATGAATGCTGAGGCTCTGAATTCTGGTCCCCACATTTGCATGTCAAGGGCCTTATCCACTGAACCACCTCCCTAGCCTCCAGGCTGGCTGAGGATGCCCCTCCCGCCTCCATCTTCTGAGTGCACTCCTGGAAGCAGGCATGTGCTACAACACCCAGTTTTATCCAATGTAAGGACAGATAGATCCCAGGGCTTCAGGCTTTCAGGACAAGCATATTGTCAACAGAATTACATCTCCAGCCACCTCCCCCTTTCTTTCTTTCTTTCTTTTTTTTTTTTTTTAAATAAGATGGAAGTAGACACTCATGGGCCAGTTGCTAGAAGTGACTGGAATCAGGGTCTCTTTCTATTCTTCCTTCTGCTCCTCCCTGAGCTGGGGCCAATGTCTACTGTGAGAGAGCTCTCTTCTTCTCTGTAAGCCAGATGTCCCTGTTTCAAGCAGCTACTAGAGTCACATAGTCTAGTTTCACATAGAAAAACAAAGAATTGGATGGGGGGTATAGATCAGTGGCAGAATGCTTGTGTATAGGAGGCCCTAGGCTCAATAATCAAAAGTACAACATGAAAGAAAAGGGAGAGACACAAGTTTCCCCATTGTCTAAAGAAGCTGGGAGTGTCCTCTATAACAACCTCAGCAAAACGTTTTCACTGGCCCATTTTACCTGCTTCTTCGTTTGATCATTCGTTCATTCGTTTCTGTTTCCTGTGGTACTGAGCAGGCAACTCAGGGCTTTTCCAAGTTTTTATGCCTCCTCATGGGTTCATTTGAGATTACATGCCAGTCAAGACCCAGTCCCGGTGGACAGGGTAGGGGTAATGCCATCAGCCAAGTTGGACAAAGCCATGGAACAGGATGCAGCTTTAAAAGAGAAGACAGCAGCACCCAGTGGACAGGTAGGGCAGAGGCATGTAGAATGTAAGGCCCCTAAGAGACAGCTGCTGCTGAGCCATAAGCTAGTGAACCTGTGGCTAGCAAGACGCTCAGCAGGTAAGAGCACGTGCTGACCAAGGACCCGTGTGCCAGTCACATGGCTGGAGAGATGGCTCAGTGCTTAAGAGTATAGATTGTTCCTAGACAAAACCCGAGTTAAAGTCCCAGCATGCACTTCAGACAGGTCACAGCTACCTGTAACTCAAACTCCAGGGCATCTGATACCTGTCTGACCTTCTTGAGTAAAAACATATAAATAGATAAATACACACACACATACACACACACACACACACACACACACACACACACACATTTTGGGTTTTTTGGGGACAGGGTTTTTCTGTGTAGCCCTGGTTGTCCTAGAACACCTTCTGTGGACCATACTGGCCTAGAACTTACAGAGAATCACCTGCTTGTGCCTCCTGAGTGCTGGGATTAAATGCATGTGCCACCTCGCCCAGTTTATAATAAAAATGTATTTTTTAAAAGTCAGGTGTGGTCACACCCTGAGTGCCTGTAAGCCTAGTCCTGTGGAGAGGGAGGGCTTGTGCCAACAAGCTTCAGGTTTAGTGAGAGACCCTGTCTCAAGGGAGTAAGGAGGAGAATGTCACTCAAAGTTCTCCTATGACAAACACCTGCACATATATACACACACACACACACATACACAACAGCAACACACACACATACACAAATAGAAAGTGTCTACTGGAATTTGCAGTCAAAGCATTTTTACTACAATACCGGTGGAGGTGTTAAGAAGGGAAAAATCCAATCCCTCCCTTTTCCTTCTGGTCCTGAGGCTGAGCAGTACCCCTGACTATATTCTCACTGAGCATCTAGTTACTGGGGAAAACAGTCATATTTCCCTGCTGGTTAGAACTTGGAACTGAGCTTATTTACCCCAAACTGGCCTGACAATGAAACACTGTTTTCTAACACCCAGAGCCAGCTAGCTGGTTTCTCCCTGTCACCTTCCAGGCACAGACACACCGATCTTATCGGAGTCCTGGCTGGTGGTTTGATTTAGAGATGAAGCTCTTTTTTCCGACCCTTGTTTCCACATTTCTCTGCCTCTCCTGAGCTGGCAAAGTCTACTTATTAACGCTTAACTCACAATGCAAAATACCTTTGTTTGCTTTGGCCTGTCCTGGTGGTTGACGGGTACTGCCGGAGTTTGCCTTTCGTTGTTTGGTTAGCTAATTCCACTGTGTATCTTAGTCACATTTTGTATATACCACCAGACACCTTGGTAATCACCGTTTCAAGTTTTGAAGAAAAAGAAGATCAGATAATGTGCTCTCCCTTCTCATGGTGTAATTCATTACACTCTGTGGAAGTGTCAGACTGGGCACCGACCCACAGTGGCCTAGACTTGCCGCACATCCCTAAGTGCACCAAACCAGCTGCTATTCCAGTCTAGTAGTTATGCTGTACAGTTATAGAAAGCTGGAGCTGGAAAATGGCTCTGCGCATGAAACACTTGTTACCAAGCTTGAGGACCAATCCTCAGAAAACTGCAGGGTGGAGAGATGCTTCACTTTCACACTGTGGCTGTGGCACATGCATCCACATACGTCCACACATAAAACAAATAAATAGATGCACTTATGTGTAAATATATATATGTATATATATGTACATGTGTGTGTGTGTATATATATATATATATATATATATATATATATATATATATATATATATATTTGAAGAGGAAGGTCACCCCAGTCCTCTTTATTTTCAATTGTGGTAAAAATAAACATAACACAAAATGTACTATGGTAACCTTTTTAGAATATGTATTTCACAGCTGGAGAGATGCCTTAACAGTTAAGAGCATTTGCTATTCTTGCAGAGGGCCCAGGTTCAATTCCCAGCACATGATGGCCCCCTACTATCCGTAACTCCAGTTACATGGGATCTGATGCCTTCCTCTGACCTCCATTGGCACCAGGCATGCACACGGCAAATATAAATAAATGCAAGCACAACACTTGTGCATATGGAACAACATAAATAAACCTAAAAAAAGTATCCACATTTAATCAGGTATGGTTCAAACCTGTAGCCTAGGTATATGGGAACCAGAGACAAGAAGACTGCACAGGTTTGAGCCTAATCTGGGCTACATAGTGAATTCCAGGCCAACATCGGACACAGTGTTAAGATCCTGTCTCTGGTCTGGAGAGACGGCTCAGAGGTTAAAGCACTTGCTGATTTTGCAGAGGACCGAAGTTCAATTCTTAGCACTACATGGTGGTTTATAACCATCGGCGATTCTAGTTTTAGGGGGCATTATGCTCTCTTCTGATCTCCTTTGGCCCCAGGCACACACATGGCACATGGACATATGTGAGGGCAAAACACTCACAGCACATTACATATAAATAAAAATAAATCTAAAATATTAGGGGCTGGAGAGATGGCTCAGTTGTTAAAAGTACTGGCTGCTCTTCTAGAGGACCTAGGTTTAATTCCCAGCACCCACACGACAGCTTATGACTGTCTGTAACTCTGTTTCCAGGGGATTTGGCCCCCTCACACAGACATCCGTGCTAGCAGGGTGCTTCAGAGTCTAGTCCTCCGTCAGAGGAAAGAGCTTCTTCTTTTGTTTTGTCACCATTCCCTCCAGGTTTAGAATAATTCCTGGAAGGTAACAGATGCTCAGTAAAGAATGGGAGTCCAGCCAGGCACTGGTGGCGCACCCCTTTAATCTGAGCACTTGAGAGGCAGCGGCAGGCAGATCTCTGAGCCAGGCCAGTCTGGTCTACAGAGTGAGTTCCAGGACAGCCAGGGCTACACAGAGAAAGACTGTCTTAAAAAGCCAAAACAAAAACAAACAAAGAAACAAAACAAAAAGTAGAAGAGCAGAATGGAGGCTTGTCTTTTTATTAGTTGCTGGGGTTGATCGGGTGCTATGTATACAAATGTTAGATTCTGTCCATTTGCAGTCCAGACAAGCGCATTCTCGCATACATCGGTCTTCGCTGTGTAAACCTTCCTCCCCAGTTATCTCTGATTGGTCAATAAAGAAGGCTGGGCAGCCTGTAACCGGGCAGAAGAGAAATAGGAGGAGCTTTTTCCAGGGCTTAGGGCCTCAGATAGGGACCTTGAGGTTGGTAGAGAAGAGAGAGGAAGGGGGGAAAAAAGAAAGGAAAAAGATGGAGAGAGAGAGAGAGAGAGAGAGAAAGAGAGAGAGAGAGAGAGAGAAAGAGAGGGAGGGAGGGAGGACGTGGTCTGGGGGAGCAGATCCAGTCCAGACAGGATGAAAATTGACAAGTAACTTTGGGGAGTGCGTTTGGGAGGTGCCAGACTAACTTAGAAAATTAGTTTAAATCGTACCTGCCCAGTTATTGTGCTTAAAGCTTGTTTAAATAAATCAGCAGGTCTCTGTGTCAATTTGAGGGGACCTAGCCCGGTCATAGAAAAGCCCTCTAGAGTTAATAACAATTCAACAACAATTAGTGGTAAGCAAGGAATCTACCCACGTACTATCTGTAGTTTTTGGTTTTGTTTTTTAATCATTCCATGCTGTGCTGAAAGCTGGTGCCCAATTTGTTTCTTTCTTCTTAGACTCCTAAACTCTACCATAAAAGCCTTGATGTGATCTCCAGAAAGCTAGTGGTAAGCTATATTTTAACTTGCAAAAGCCAGCAACAATCAGGAGATCCAGCGTATGTCTCATGCTGATACTGAAGTCATAGAAACTTTGACATCGCAGCTCGCCAAATCGTAATACCGCTGCAAAGTTGTCATCACCTCCTCCCATTCCACAGCCAAACGCTCAGACTAGGATTCAGAATTTTGGTCCCTGTCCCATCCCAAAGATGAGTAGAAGCTCCAAGATTTGAACCCAAATCTGCCACCTCCTTACGCACTCTTCAGTCTGGGAAAGCTTCTCTAAGGATCTCCAACAGGGCACAGAGGGTGGGGAGAGATGTCCTGAAAGTCAAGAAAGGGGTGGGGCGATAGAGAAGGGCCCGGCCGGTGGCTTAGTGGTTAAGGTGCTTATTTTGCAGGGTGAGGGCTGATGTTCAGATCCCCAGAACCCACAGGCAAGCCATGTAATTCCACCCATGCAAGATGGAGACAGGGGATCCTGGAGCAAGCTGGCTAGCATGGCTAAGCTGTATCTGTGAGGCCTAAGCTTGATGTAGAGACTAAGATGGAAGAGTGATGGAGGTGAATCTATACACGAACCCCAGCCCCCCTTGTGCCCACGCACCCACGTGCATGCACACTCCCACATGTGTAATCCCATACATGTGAACATGAATACACACAAACACACCATGAACATGGAAAAAGAAAATAAGAGTCAATCATATCCCACTCAACTTTCCAGAACTACTTGATAAAAAGTCTTTGCTTTTGTTTTGTTTTGTTTTGCTTTGCTTTGTTTGGCATATGGTCTTACTAGGTAGCCCGGGCTGGCTTCCAGCTCTCAATGTCTCTGCCTGTTGCATAGTGGTTCTTAGTGGTTCTTTCTGCTGTACTGAGGTCAGAGGCCAAGACATGTGTATGTTCTGGATGACTCTTCCAGCCTAAACACTCTACAAAAGCACCTTCTTGGGCCACAAGGGCTGGAAAAGGTGCTTCCTGGAGTTCCAAACAGATCAAACACAAACAGTTTTGAAAAAAATGCTGGGAACTAGTAATTCCAACATTGGAACAATCTTTTTTGGCAAAGCAAGCCAAGTTCAAAAATATGTTTTAGTTTCATTAAGATAACCCCAAATAAAGTATTTTCACCTAAAGTGAAAATCAACCCCCAAAAAATTTTTTAAAGCAGGGTGGTGGCGGCGCACACCTTTAATCCCAGCACTTGGGAGGCAGAGGCCAGCAAATCTCTGTGAGTTCGAGGCCAGTCTAGTCTACAAAGTGAGTCCAGGACAGCCAAGGCTACACAGAGAGACCCTGTCTCAAACAACAACAACAACAAACTAACTCAAAACATATCTGTCAAACTGGGGTGATTAACGTAGTTGGGATGGTTGAAGTGTGAATTGAAATATTGCTCCTTAAAGTTTAAAAAAAAAATTGCCTTTGTTTGAGCCAAGATCTTGCCATATTGCCTTAGGGACTGAAACTTGCTATATAGACTAGACTAACCTCAAATTCCATCTGTTTCTGCCTAACTAATGATGAGATTAAAAATGCGTAGTTTTTTTTTTTTTTTTTTGGTAAAATTTTGCTTTTATGTGTGTGAGAGTTTTGCTTGTATGCATGTACACCACATGTGTGCCTGGTGCCCATAAAGGCCAGAAGGAGTTACAGACAGTTGTGAACTGCCATGTACGTGCTAGGCATTGAACCCAGGTCCTCTGGAAGAGCAGACAGTGCTTTAATCACTGAGCCACCTCTCTGTCCCCATCTTATTCCTTCTTAAAGTTGTTAAGCTAAGAAAGGATGAGCTGCACCTTTGGATGTTGCATCCAGCACACTGCAGGCTTGGGCACTGATAGAATGCCTTTTCCCCGTCAAGTTCAAGCACTGGCTATTGAAGCACATTCTCTATGGCCAGGTGACAAAATTCAGAGGTGACACTTAGCCTCAATTATGTCCCTCACCTTAGTGGTAACTCTACCTGGGACCGTTGATGCTCTTTCCAGCCATTTGTTCCTCAGTCAGATGGTCTCAGTCCTTTAGGATACCCTGGTAACACTGAATCACAGGGTTTTTGTAGTTGCTGTTTTTTGTTTTTGTTTTTGTTTTCAGGAATTTGTGCAAACTTACTCACTTCACCACTACCGACTCTCTCCAGGGTCTGCAAACCAAGGGTTTTGGTAAAAGGACCTTTGGGGACTCACAAGAGATGCTGCTGTACCACTTTCTGCTAGAGCCCAGGGAGTCTACTGGCCATACATTTTGCATGACTATAACCACTTCTCCAGTGATTCTGAGGAACAAAAAGAGCCAGAGAGTGTGCCTGTAGGATCTTGCTATTTTCAAAGGCGTGATTGTGTTTAGATGTATTTGGCGGAAGGTCCAGTCATCCTGCCTCTCTCTTGTGACTCTTCAAGCACACACCCACACGTGTGGGGGAGTTACTCCACCCACTTTGAGCTAAGATAAGCTCTCCCAGAACTCAGTCCTAAATAATGGCATGGTCTATGATTGTACACACCCTGAAGTTTTCAGTTGGAGAACCCAAAGGGGGTTTGAACATGCTAAAATGTTACATGAGTTCTACCATTAAAATTGTAGGATTAGGGGATGGAGAAATGGCTCAGTGGCTAAGAGCTCTGACTGTTCTTCCAGAGGTCCTGAGCTCAATTCCCAGCACCCACATGGTGGCTCTCAACCGTCTATAATGTGATCTGATCTTTTTTAAAAATTGTAGGATCAAATGTAATAAATATTTGTGGTTATGGTGACATCAAACCTAACAAGAGAGTAAAGCAGGCATACTATTATAACTGATAATTAATAGACTCCAACATCTAAGGATATTATTTACAGTGAGTTGAATGAGAATGGTCCCTATAGCCTCATATATTTGAATACTTGGTCCCCAGTTGCTGGAACTACTTGAAGAGAATTGCAAGTTCTGAAGTGGGGGAATGGGGGCCAGAGAGATGGCTCAGAGGTTGAAAGCATTGGCTGCTCTTCCAGAGGTCCTGAGTTCCAATCCCAGCAACCACATAATGGCTCACAACCATCTATAATGAGATCAGGTACCCTCTTCTGGGAAGCAGGTGTACACGTAGGCAAAACCCTGTATACATTAAACAAACAAACAAGTTGAAGTATGTCATTGGGAGTGAGCTTTGGGGTTTCAAAAGCCCATGCCACTCATAGTGTGTCTGCCCCACCCCTGCCCACATCCTCCCTTTGCCTCATGCTTCTGAATGAGATGTAAGCTCTCTCACCTTTTGCTCTAGTTTTATGCTTGCCTGCTGCTTCTATGTTCCCCACTATGATGGTCATAGACTCTACCCTCTGGAACTGTGAGCCACAATAAACTCCTTCTTCTGTAAATTGCCTTGATCATAGTGTCTCTTCACAGGAATAGAAAAGTAACCAAGACATCATACATTTGGACTTTTCCCATTTTAAAGGTTTATCAAAACTCGAATATCTAACATTGTGCTGGTTACATGTGTGGCTCAGTAGCAGCATACTTAGCAGCATACTCAAGGCCCTGTGCGTGTGGGTGGAGTGCGTGTGTGTATGTGTGTGTGTCTGTGTGCTTGTGTCTGTCTGTATATGTATGTGTTTGTGTATGTGTGTTCATGTGTTTAAGTATAGCATACTGATTCTGGGTTTTAGATCTGTCCTTTGTAGGCCTGGCCTTCATCCCAGTACTCCACTGTGACTCCGTGGGAGGCAGATTCTTGTTTAGTTACTTATAACCCTTTTCATATTCTGTTGTGAAAATTAAAAAAAATAAGAGTGTTAGGCATATAGCATAAATTAAACAAACAAACCAAAACACATCCCCAGTGACACTGTCATGTCTATGACCATAGAAAGCAATTTCCATAAACATGCAAAATAATTTTGCCGGGTTTGGTGAAGCATGCCTTTTGTCAAGTGGATCTCTGTGAGTTTGAGACCAGTCTGGTCTAATACATTCTGAGTTACAGACTAACCAGGGCCACATTATAAAACCCTGTCTAATAAATGAATAAAATAAACCAAAGAAAATAAATAAGATAAAATAGATTTTTTTCATATCTTTTAAATATGCCCATTCTTCTAAAACAAAGAATAATTCAATTGGGAAGAGTCAGTCTCTTATTAGGGTCTTGATATTTAAACATTTAGCTCAAGTATTGATTCTTTTTACTCTTGAATCAATTTTAGATCTTAACAATAGTTAATCAAATAACTAGTGACCCTAAATGAAGACGAGAACACAAATCACAGACATAGAGTACATCTTAAAGTCAGATAACAGGTAATACTTGTCTGTTAGTTCTTGGAGGTTATTGATCAAGCCCAGTGTAATTTCTCTTTCCAAATGGAATTCCAGCTCTTATGCAGAAGCAAGGAAGTAACCGCATCCCTGGAAAGCCCACCGGGCCTCCCTGACTGGGCTGAGATGTCAATTGAATGGAGGAAATGAAAAGTAAACACTACAGCTGAGACACAGACAGGAAACTGGATAAGCTGATCGTCCTGTGTTCTGATTGCTACAACATTTGTTAAGACTAAACAACCAACCTGCATCCGAGGAAGGACAGTTATTCTGCTGAAAAGGAAGGAAATGATGAACGACGCCATCCACATGACCACGTGAGTGAGGTTTATCGGTATCTGATCTAACTCTTGATCTGTTTCCCAAAGTCCCGATTTGGCAGAACCTTCTTCACTGTCAGCACTCAGGAAAGTCTTTGAAGGGAGTAAGAGTGCTACACATGAAGGGAGAGCAAGAAGTAGAGTGAGCAGACCCCCAGACATCTTGTAAAACCCCCGCTTTTCTTTTCTACAGATAGTCTCCTTCAATGATTATGCTATGTTCTTTAAGTTTTTATTTTTGTTTTATGTGTATGAGTGCTTGCATAAGTGTGTGTGTGTGTGTGTGTGTGTGTGTGTGTGTGTGTGTGTGTGTCTGTCTGTGTGCACCACACATCTGTCTGGTGCCTGCAGAGGTTGGAAGATGCAATCATATCTCTAGGAGCTAGAGTTATGGATGGTTGTGAACCACCGTATGGATGCTGGGAACTGAGCCCCGACATTCTGGAAGACCAACAAGTGCTCTGAATCAATGACCCGATTCTCCCGCCCTGCTCATCTTAAGCCCTGCTCATCTTAAGAGAGATTTCCAGCTGGTCCCTAGCAACGCCAGCTACACCCTGACCGCGGTGAGGACTGCTGGCAAAGCCTTTCCTTTTTCAAGCCTCTTCTTTCTCTTCACGTGCCGTGCCGTGACAGAAATGCTCAAATCACTCTTTAGCTGAATTTCCATGATCGATATGTTTGGAGGAAGCTGAGTCACCCTGATTCCATCATGCTGTTTTGATAAATTTACCCATAAAATGTGGTTAATCACACTTGCCGATAATTGCAGACATTCATCGATATTGGCTTAATCATCAGATGAGGACTGGGATGTAGCCCAGCAGTAGAGCACTTACCTCGACCTGTGAAATCATAAGTTCTGAGGCAGTAACTTCTTCTGAGCATAACACGTAACAAACTGATTTACAATTCAAAACCCACTGGGCTTCCTAAAGAATGCCTCTCCCCTGCGTGCCCTCCACTTTGGCTTTGTTGTTGTAGGTTTGCTGTTGCTGCTGTTTGTTTCTCTTTCCTGCTTTTTTAAAGTCAGGGTTTCCTCCTTAGTCTGGTCCGGACTGAACTCATAATCCTTCCTTCCGCTTAAGCGCTGTGCGTACAAGTGTGGACCACCACATCCCACCCTTAAACATCACACCCTAAAGATGGGTGTGTGCCATCAGAACTGATGGGGAGGCCTTCAGCCCTTGGACTTTGGCTCCCTGTCTTGTTGCTCTAAGGCCAAGGTGGGACTATGCCTGGTAGAATATTTAGGTAAAACATTCTGTTTTCATATCACTGTGCTGGAGGTTAAAGCACCAGGAAGAATCACCTTCATTTGCTTTGGCATCTGGGGAAATTCGCATCTTGGCCCTAACACCCTATAGTGACTCCTGTCATTCTTTTGTCTATGCACATATGCAAAACCTAGCTCTACTTCAGGGCAAAGAAGGAAAAAACAAGCAAACCTCAGTAGCTGGGAGACCTTGGATCTTGAGGAAGATCTGTATGACGCTTAGTGGGAACAATCAAAATATACATCAAAAGGACAAATCTGGCTTGGAAATCTAATTTGCTTTTTTTGTTTGGTTTTTGGTTTTGGGTTTTTCAAGACAGGGTTTTTCTGTGTAACTTTGGCTGTCCTGGACTTGCTTTGTAGATCCTCCTGCCTCTGCCTCCGAGTGCTGGGATTAAAGGCGTGCACCACCATGCCCAGCTAGAAAGATGCTTTTATATGTAGCCTATATAAAGCTTGTTCTCCATGTGGGTCCCCTAAGAACTAGACGTTAGGGTGTCTCAGATTCCTCCCTGCCTTTAGATACATTTCTTCCAGCTGGGCTGCCTTGTCTGGACTCAGTGGGAGAGGATGCAATTAATCCTGCTGCGACTTGATGTGCCAGGGTGGGTTGCTGTGGCAGGGTTGCTGTGAGAGTGGGACTGGGAGGAGGGACGGGTAGAATTTATTTTAAAAGAAAAAGTCTGGCTGGTGGTATTCAAGGGTATAGCTTTGCATGCAGGAGGCTCTGGGTTGATTTTCAGCAGTGCACATGCACGAGCAAGCGCATGTGCATGCACACACACACACACACACACACACACACACACACACACACACACAC
>OU015742.1:166418454-166462293 GCA_907169655.1 Acomys percivali | reverse complement strand
ACACACACACACACACACACACACACACACACACACACACACACACAAGAGCAACTACCTTCAGAGGCCAAAGGCATCAGATCTGCCTGCAACTGAAATTACAGACATTTGTGAAGTACCAGGACTGTATGCTAGGAACCACACTTGGGTCCTCTGCAGAGCAGCATAGACAGGTAATTTACCTCTGTGCCATCTCTCCAGCCTCCAGACCACAATTCTCTTTCTTTCTTCTTTCCTCTTTCTTTTTTCTTTTCTTTCTTCCTTTCTTCTTGTTGTTTTTTCTTTTCTTTTTTCTTTTTTCTTTCTTTCTTTCTTTCTTTGTTTTTTTTGAGGATGGGTTCCTCTGTGTAGCCCTGGCTGCCATGAGCTTGCTCTGTAGACCAGGCTGGCCTCTGAGATCTGCCTGCCTCTGCTTCTCAAGTGCTGGGACTAAAGGCATACACCAACTTGAGTGTCTTCAGACCACAATTCTTACCTTGTATTCTTTAGACTCTATAATATTCATGTACAGAATATTAAGAAGGTCCACATATAGATGATTGTGGTATGTGTAATTATATATACAGAAATATATTTTCTTTTATAAATCTTTACATTTTTTGAAGACTTGTGGAGCTCAATCCCAATGGATACATCTGCAAAACATTCCCATGCCCAAGGTTCAGGGGACGTTGCATTCGCATATGAACACATGTATGTGTGGGTACTCTGAGAATTACAGGTGGTCATGAGTTGCCTGTCATAGATACTGGTTCTTATGACTGATCAGCAAACATTCTTTGTTTGTTTGTTTTGGGGTATGTTGTTGTTTTTGAGACAGGGTTTCTTTGCATAGGCCTGGTTTTCCTAGAATTAACTCTGTAGACCAGGCTGGCCTTGACCTCACAAGGATCCACTTGTCTCTGCCTCCCAAGTGTTGGGACTAAAGTTATGCACCACCACCAGCAGCAAGCACTCTTAAGAACCATAATGTTTTTCTTATAGAGAAGGCTTCCCTTAATTCTTTAAGGTTTGTCCATGTTCTTAAAAAAAAAACTATAAAAACATAACAGTTTTCCAATAACAATGATATGTTATAAATAACTTACTAAGTAAATAATGAAATGGCTCACCAGGTAAAGGTGCTTGCCATGCAAGCCTGGAGGCCTGAGTTTGATCCTTGGAACCCATGTAAAAGTGGCTGTCCTCTGACTTCTACATGTAAACTATGACACATGCACTGACATACACATATCACACACACACACACACACACACACTAATATTTTATTGGTTCTTTGTGAGTTTCACATCATGCACCCCAGTCTCACCCACCTCCTTCTCCCCTCATACCCATCCTCTACCCTTGTAACCTTCCCCCATCAGAGAAAAAAAATCTCATGGAGCCTGTAGTGTGACACACACTGTGATAGTATACTCTTTTGTCCATACTTTGCTTGTAAATGTTCACTGCGATGAGCTGTTGGTGTGGTACCAGGCCTCTGGTTTCTGCTGTTCTATCAATACTGGATCCTCACTGGGACTCCTCTCAGATAACCCGTTGTTGCCCTGTGTCGTGGAGGTCCTGTAGTTTTGACTCTGTAGGACTGGCTCCTTCATGCACTCCAGCAGTTCATCAACGTGGTAGGTGTTGATTGGTTTTCTTGGCAGCTCTAGGACAGCAATCTCTACACCATTCTACCTGTGTCCTGTAGTTCTTGCAATTCTCAGAATCCCTTGACAGTGGGTACAGTTGTATTCACTTGGATGCCTTCTCGGTACCCGGTACCCCTTTGTCCTTTTCTGTCTCCCATTGGAGCTAGGTACCATGATAACTCTCTATAATCTTATCATGAGCTGCTTTACATCCCTATTTAAAGACCTTGTTTCCAAATAAAATCACATGCTAGGATTGCAGGTAAACGTACATTTTACAGGAACAACATGTAACTTTCTGCACACTTGACATGACCTGAGAAAAGAAAATTACTATATTCCTGAATGAGAGAATTTAATATTTAATTATTGCATGATTGCTAAAAGAATAATACTAATAAAAATCAGATTAAGATTAAGATTGTCATGGTTTGAATGTGAGATGTGCCCCACAGGTTTGAGCACAGGACCTCCAGATGGTGGCACTGTTTTGAGGAGATTGTGGAGCTTTTGGGCCTGCTGGTGGAGATAGGTCACTGGAGGCCAGCCTTTGACCCTTCTAGCCACGCCCCTTTATCTGTTTCCTGTTTAAGGAGCTGTTCATAGCTCTCAGTTCACTATATAGGGAAGGTGGTTAGAGAAGTGGAAAATTTTTTTTTAAAGTCCATTTGCACTAAATCATATCAGAAAACTCATTCTGTAAATATTTTCAGGGATTTTACACATATGACTAAATTATACTCTGCTCATTAGAAACATTCTTGAAGCAAAGACAGATAATTTTAAAGAACTATAGGAGATCAGCATGAAAACATCAGTTATAGAACATTATACAACACGATGTTCATTCCAGCAAGGAAAGGCAGTGTGCATAGTTAGTGTTGGTTCCAATAGTAAGGACCAAGAATCCTAAGTTAATATGAATATAATACTATAACTTTAAAATTCATAAAGTTGATTAGTGTGATGGCACATGTGTTTGATCCCAGCAGTCAGTAGTCAGAGACAGGAAGATCTCTGAGAATTAGAAGCCAGCCTGATCAATACAGTTCCAGGCCAGCCAGGGACTACACAATAGACTTTGCCTTTAAATACAAACAAACAAACAAATAAATAAGGGCTGGAGAGATGGTTCAGCAGTTAACAGAACTGGCCACTCTTCCACAAGACCCAGATTCCATTCCCCTACATGGCAGCTATGAACCATCCTTCTCTCTTCTCTCTTCTCTCTTCTCTCTCTCTCTCTTTCTCTCTCTCTCTCTCTCTCTCTCTCTCTCTCTCTCTCTCTCTCTTGGTTTTTTGAGACTGGGTTTCTCTGTGTAGCCTAGGCTGTCCGAGATTTGCTTTGTAGACCAGGCTAGCCTCGAACTCACAGACATCTGCCTGCCTAGTGCCTCCCTAGTGCTGGGATTACAGACATGTGCTACCACACCCGGTTTGCTACCAACCATCTTCAACTCTGGTCCCAGAAGATCCAATGTCCTCTTCTGGCTTCCAATGGCATGTCATGCACATGGTACACTGACATGCACACAGGGAAAACACCCATGCACATACAACAAAAATGATAAGTAAAATAAAATTAAAAATGAACTAAGCCAAATGGAGCAGTAAACACATCTACATCCAGGCAGTGGTGGTGCATGCCTTTAATCCTAGCACTCAGTAAGCAGAGGCAGGAGCATCTCTGGGTTTAAGCCAGCCTGACCTACAGAATGAGTTCCAGGACAGCCAGAGCTACACAGAGAAACCCTGTCTCAAAAAATAAAAACAGACGGGAGAGATGGCTCTGTAGTTAAGTCTGTTCTTCCAGAGGTCCTGAGTACAATTCCCAGCAACCACATGGTGCCTCACTACCAGCTATACTGGAATTTGATGCCCTCTTCTGGCACACAGCTGTACATGCAGATAGAACACTCATACATAAAATAGAAATAGATAAATTTTAAAAAATAAAAAAACAAGGAAATCTACAATCATAACTGGAAGTTTTAACATACATCTTTCAGCAATTATGAAAAGGAAGACAAAAAAAGCCAAATGCTACTAAGTAACTTGACTTAGTTGACGTTTATGGAACACCAACTCGGAAGAGATGTGTAGAAGGAAATCCACGGCCTTGACTGAGTACATTAGGGAAGTTTTCATTTCGTGAAACTTGGAAAAAGAAGAGCAAACAAAATTTGAGAGGAAGGAAGGACATAACAAAGTGCAATTATCAATTAAGCAGAAAGTACATATAAACAGAGAATAATCTTCAAAATAAAAAAATTGTTCTTTAAATAGAGGGAACTAGAGAAATGGCTCAATGGTTAAGAATAATTGTAGCTCTGTTGTGTCACCAGCCTTTTCCTATGGAGATGCAACACACACACGTGCACACACACACACACACACACACACACACACACACACACACACACATCTATTTTCCTGAGATAGGGAGTCCACAACAGACCAAAGTATGGATACCACCAAAGCTCAACTTGGAGAATAAATGGGTTTAATTAGGGTTACTTACAGGAATATGGTTGAGAGTTTGCTTACAGGAGGAGAAATGACTTCAAGACAGCTGCATCATTACCAAAGCCCACCCAGCTCGAGTGACAGCTCACAAAGCTGGAAACCTGGAGCATACTGAACAGACTGCAGGCAGCTCCACAGGTTGGAGAGTGTCCCTTCAAATTAATTCATCTGGCCTAAACCTCTTCCAGGCAGCTCTGCTGGTTTCTGCTTCTCCCAGGCAGGTAGCCTGGTCTCGGAGTCTTCTTTGCAGCTTGGTTTGTCTGAGAGCTACTCTCAGCAGCTTGGCTTGTTTGTTCTTGGGAAGAAGGGGCCTAGCAAATCTGGTCAGTTTCAGGGACTTGCTGAAGCTATTTTGAGTTATTTGCCTTCTGGCCTAATGAACTTCCCTGACGGCTTGAACGTTTCAACCCCAGAGGAAACTGCTACACAACACATTCTCACAAAAGACCTGAGTACCCTTTCCAGAAGCCACAATGGCAGCTCACAAGCACCTGTAACTTCAGCCACATGGGTGCTGGGACCCAAACTCAGCTCCTCTGGAAGAGAAAGCATTCTTCACCCCTGAGACATCCCTCTACCCACAACAACTTGTTTCTTTTCTTTTGGTTTTGTTTGTTTGTTTGCTTGCTTTTGTTTTTTGAGGCAGGGTTTTTCTGTGTAACCCTGGCTGTCCTCAAACTTGCTCTATAGACCACTCTGGCCTTGAACTCAGAGATCCACCTGCCTTCTGCCTCTTGAGTGCTGACGTCAAAGGTATGTACCGCCACTGCTCAGCTTCAGCAATTCATTTCATTTGCTTGTTTAAAATGTTGCTGGGCTGGCGAGATGACTCAGGGGTTAAAAGCACTGGCTGCTTTTCCAGAAGACCCAGGTTTGATTCTCAGGACCCACATGTCAGCTCACAGCTGTCCGTAAGTCCAGTTTCAAGGGATCTGATGCCCCCTTCTGGCCTTTCTGGGAATGAGGCAAACACATAGTGCACAGCCTTACATGCAGGCAAACACTTCACAATTAAATAAATAAGTAAACAAATAAAATAATATTTTGTTTGTTTTTATTTTACATGTCTGAATATTTACCTATCGTAGTAGTTTGAATAAGAATGGCCCTTGGCCGGGTGTGGTGGCGCACGACTTTAATCCCAGCACTCTGGAGGCAGAGGCAGGTGGATCTTTGTGAGTTTGAGGCCAGCCTGGTCTACAAAGAGAGTCCAGGACAGCCAAGGCTACACAGAGAGACTCTGTCTTGAAAAACAAAAAACAACAAACAACAAACAAACAAACAAACAAACAAAGAATGGCCCTCATAGGTTCATAGATTTGAGTGCTTGGTTATCAGTAAGTGACACAATTTGAAAGGATTAGGAGAAGTGGCCTTGTTGGAGGAAGTGTGTCACTGGGGGTGGGTACTGAGGTTTCAGAAGGGCATGCCAGGCCCAGAGTCTCTCTTCTTCCCGCTGCCTGTGGGTCCTGATGTAGAACTCTCAGCTCCTCCAGCGCCATGTCTGCCTGTGTGCCGCCATGCTTTTCACCATGTTGATAACGGACTAAACCTCTGAAACTGTGAGCCAGCCCCAATGAAATGCTTTCCTTTATAAGAATTGCCACAGTCATGGTGTCTTCACAGCAATAGGACATTGACTAAGATACCCATAGTTTTAAATAAATGGTCACAAAGCATGAATAAGTATCACATAATGTTAGTACCCATATGGCTATTATGCCTATGAAAAGAAGTCCTGCTGGGCAAGATATTGGAGTAACACACCTTTACTCCCAGCATTTGGGAGGCAGAGACAGCAGATCTCTGTGAGTTCAAGGTCAGCCTTGAATGTAGAAGAATGCTAAGCAACCTAGAGGCAGGCCACTTATATGCCAACAGAGCTGAGTAGGAAGGTCAGCTGGGTACTTTCTCTGCCTCTCTGAGCTAGTAGGCCTTTACCCCAGCATCTAGCTCCTAAGTCTTTATTGGTAAAATTGAACATATGGAATTTTCATTTTTTAAAACATCAGCATCTTGTTTCATAATAGTGAAAAAGTGATGTCCAGTATGATACATGGCCTTAATCCCAGCATTTGGGAGGCAGAGACAGGTGGATCTCTGTGAGTTCGAGGCCAGCTTATTCCAGATGGCCAGGGCCACATAAGGAAATCCTGCCTTGAAAAACCAATGTGTGGGACCTGGAAAGATGGCTCAGCAGTTAAGAGCACTGACTATTCTTCCAGAGGTCATGAGTTCAATTCCCAACAACCACATGGTGGCTCATAACCATCTTTATTTAATGTGATCTGATACCCTCCTCTGGCCTGCAGATGTACATGCAGGCAGATCTCTGTATACATAATAATAATAATAATAATAATAATAATAATAATAATAATAAGTAAATAAATATTTTTTAAAAAAAGAAAGAAAAACCAATGTGTGTGTGTGTGTGTGTGTGTGTGTGTGTGTGTGTGTGTATGTGTGTGTATAAGTAGAAACAACCTAAATGCCCATCAATGGATGAATACAATATGACCTCCTGATGCACACAGAACTGCATAGATGAATCCTTCCAGTGTTGTAAAGAAAGGAAGACATACTAAGACAGCTTAATCTCACTTAGCCTTTTATTAGTCAAAACTTAGCTGCTTTTAAATTAGATCTATTTTTCCTATCATTCATTTATACCTATATTTTTCAAAACATGAGCAAGAGCTCAGGATGGATGTGGATATGGAGATGTTATGAAAACACAAGGTCCAGCAGGTTGGTATCACCCATGGCCTCATAGCATGTGGTACCATGAGGCCTGCCTGGGTATCTGAAAGAGACTCTAACTCAAAAGGAGGATGCCAGAAGATGGTTCTGCAGGTAAAGCTTTGGCTGTGTAAGCCTGGAAACCCAGATTTTACAGCAGAGCACAGGTGAGGGTGGAGGGAGAGCAATGACTCCACAGTGTTATCCTCTGATTTCCATGTGTATCCAGTGGCATGCATTGTGCCCACACATCACACGTGTGTGTGACCGAGCTCATACACACACATACACACACACACATACACACACAGACACACATACACACACACACATACACACAGACACACATACACACACATACACATACACACCCATACACACATACACACACACATACACACACATGCACACATACACACACATACACACATACACACACATACACACGCACACACGCATACACACATACACACACATACACATACATACACACATATACACACATGCACACACATACACACATGCACACACATACACACACACACACGCACACATACACACACGTAAACACACATAGACACACACACCTCTAATATATAACAGAATAATTTAAAGAAGGGAGAGAAGAGAAGAAGGAGAGAGCGGGAGGGAAGCTATTTTGAAGCTGAGCTCTGGATCCCCTACCTTTCATGAGAATGCTCATGTTCTGCTCTCCTGTATCCTCCTCCTCCTCCTGTTCCTCCTCCTCCACCTGCTCCTTCTCCCCTTCCTCCCCCTCCTCCTCCTCTTCCCCAGTGTGCCCCTTCTTGCGGCTGTGTGTGAAGGCCAGGGTCCGGCAATGGGTGATTTCCTCTAATGCTTCCCACCTTACTTTTTGAGGCAGGGTTTCTCCCTGAACCTGGGGCTCATCCATGTGCTTAGACTGTCTAGTCGGTATGTCCCCTGTATTTGTTCCTCGGCACCAGGGACACAGCTGCATGCAGTAGCACCCTGCTTTTCTGTAGGTGCCAGAGCTCTAAACTCCATCCTCCATACTTGCAAAGCGAGCATTTTACCCACTGAGCCATCTTCTCAGCTTGCTTGCTTTGCTTGTTCTTTTTTTTTTTAATGCTGCTAAGAATTGAACTCAGGGCCTTGTGCATGTTAAACAAGTGCTCTAATAATGAGCTACCCTCCCCCCCTTCTTTTCTTGAGAAGAATCTGAGCTGAGTCTCAGTCACAGTCAGCAGGCTCCACTGGGCAGGTTTCGATCTGTTTCGTCTTCTGTTTTGCCCTTGTGATGAGAGTCACATAGGATGGTAAGGTAGTAAGTTTGTTCAACCTCAGCAGCCGCCAAGAGAGAATCCAGTGAAAAGATCAAGGCGATTACCACTTTACAAACATGGACCCCGTCAGCATTAGAGACCGTGACTGCTGGAAAACACTGTCTCCTGGGCAGCTGCTTTGGCTACTGTCACCAATTAACTCACCAGAGACGCAAAAATAGAAGGCGGCCTCTGTTCTGTTATATAATAAACAGTTCTTTATTTGAAATGACAATATTTACTTTTCCTATAGTGAGCTCACAGCCTCGTAGGCAGTGGGCAAACAGTAGAATTGCCTAAAATGGAACCCTGAGAGAGCAGTTTAGCTAGTGGGGGCTCACTCCAACTTCTAGTTCACCAACAGGTAACTGGAGCAGCCCGTGTGTGCTGCTCTCACGTAGTCTAGTTCTGTAGGCTCCTAGGTGTGTGCAGTTTGCTGTTACTAGGTATATCTTTCTGGTCTCAGTGAATCTGGACACATACAAAACAGATGTGCAGTAACAAGTTCTAAACACATTAGTGTTTTATTTTTATTTTATGTGCTTGGGTATTTTGCCTGCGTGTATGTCTGTGTGCCACGTGCATGCCTGATGCCTGCAGAGGTCAGAAAAGAACACTGGATCCCCTGGAACTGGAGTTACAGGTGGTTTTAAGCCAGTATTTGGGTGCTGGAATCGAACTAGGGAACTCTGCGAGAGCAACAGGGACTCTTGGTCTCTGAGCTGTCTCTCTGGCCCCCATGGTAATGTTTTAGGCAGAATTTTCTTTTTTCTTTTCTTTTTTAAAAAGAGGTTCTGCTGAGATTGGCAGGGACACTCCCTCATGGTGATGTACCCCTGTCACCCCAGAACAGGCCAGAGTGAGCAGGAAGATAATGAGTCCAGGCCAAACTGGGCTTCTTAGTAAGAAAAGAGGCTTATCTCAGTGGTAGAATGCCTGCCTAGCATTTGAGAAACTCAGGGTCCTGTTTTAGGTCACACACACACACACACACACACACACACACACACTCAACACACACATACACACATACTCACACACACACACACTCAACACACACATACACACATACTCACACACACACTCAACACACACATACACACATACTCACACACACACACACTCAACGCACACATACACACATACTCATATACACACATACATACACACACACACATACACACATACTCATACACACATACGTACACACACATACACACATACTCATACACACACATACGTACACACACACATACACACATACACACATACTCATACACACACATACGCACACATACACACATACTCATACACACACATACGTACACACACACATACACACACACACACACACACGCACACGCAAACGAGACCTAAATAAAAATAATAGGTAACTTAAAGTTCATTTATAAACATCTGAATGTCACAAAGGGCACCACGTGCAGCATAGGTGACTTCTGAGTTCCCCCCTTTTGTCATGCAGTGACTCCAGAACACCTCTCTTCTTGCATAAGTAGAAGTCCAGCTAAGTGGTTGCTGCTCTACAGCCTTCAGGCACAACAGAGAGATGTGTTAGCAATAAAAAAAAACCTTTGGCTTTACCAGATGTAGGGGCACACGACTTTAATCCCAGGACCTGATGTTGCCTATTGGCATGCTGTATATAGCCTTTGTAACGGTTAGGTATGCGCCTTGAATCCCTGATCTCTCCAAGACTTTAAACATGAATGGGTGTTGGATTTTGTCAAGTGCTTTTTCGCCATCTAAGGAGATGATCCTTTGGTTTTTTTCTTTCTTTCAGTTTGTTTATATGGTGGATTACATTGACGGATTTCCATATATTGAACCATCTTTGCATGTCTGGGATGAAGCCTACTTAGCCATGGTGAATGATATCTTTGATGTATTCTTGGATTCTGTTTTCAAGGTATGGGAGAATGGGGAGATAGGAGGACCCAGAGGATCCTGGAACCCTACAAGAAGACCATCAAGGCTGGCGGATCTGGGGCATGTACAAACTGCTGTACCAACCAAGGACAATGCATGCAGTTAACCTAGAGCTCCCTACTCAGATCTAGCCAATGGACAGCTGTGTGGAGAGCAGGGACTGACTCTGACGTGAACTCTGGTGCCCCCTATTTGACCACTTCCCCTTGGTGGGGAGGCCTGGTGGCACTCAGAGGAAGGGGGAAGCAGGTTATCAGAATGAGACCTGATAGGCTGTGGTCATATGGTGGGGGAGGAGGTCCCCTTCTGTCACAGGCCTAGTGGAGGGGCACAGGGTGAAAGAGGGAGGGGGGAGCGGGAAGATACAAGAGAGAAGATAATAACTGGAATGTAATCTGAATAAATTATTTATATTAAAAAAAGTTTTAAAGAGAAAAAACTTAACTTACAAAAAAAAAAAAAAGTGGTGTGAGAAAAAGTTAAGTTCCAGTTGAGTAAAAATTGGAAGGTTAGCTTTATTCTCCTTGAAAGGTCTTTTCCTAGCATAGTTGCCTTCTGAGAGGCTCCACCCAGCAAAGGATCAAAACAGAAGCTGAGACAGCTAAAGACTGGGTGGGATGCAGGGAGCCTTGTGGAAGAATTAAGGGAAGGATGGAAGGAGCTCCGCTGGAAGACCAACAGCAGAGCCAACTAGCCTGGGCCCAGGGGAGCTGTGGAGACTGAAGCACCAACCAAGGGTTATGTATGGACTGGACCTAGGCCCCCTACACAGATGTATCCAATGGGATGGGTAGTTTGGTCCTCATGTGGGTCCTCTAGTAAGGGGAGGGGTGGGGGGCTGTCTCGGACAAGGACTTTCTTTCATGCTTTTCACCCACTTCCCCCTAGAGGGGCTGTCTTGCCAGGCCACTGTGGAAGAGCATATGCTTAGTTCTGGTGCAATTTGAAGTGCTGGGGTGAATTAGTGGGGGACACCTCTTTCCTGAGGGGTAGAGGGAGAGGGAAGAGGGAGAGAGGGTGGGGACTAAAACTGGGATGTAAAATGAACTAAATACATAAAGTTTAAAGTTTTTTTGTTTTTATTTTTCGAGACAAGAGTTTCTCTGTGTTAGCCTTGGCTGTCCTGGACTCGCTTTGTAGACCAGGCTGGCCTTGAACTCACATCAATCCACCTGCCTCTGCCTCCAAGTACTGGGATTAAAGACGTGAGCCACTATGCCTGGCTTAAGTTAAAAGTTTTTTAAAAACCAAAAAGTCCTGTCTTTTGTTTTGCTCTGACTTTAGGAGAATAATTTTTTCCCCCCTCAGGATATTGTTCACCCACCAGCGGTGTCAAAGTTGTCTTCAGTGTTTGCTCAAGTGAAGAGTTCGAATCCCCCCCTTTAAACATAAGGAAGTGCCTGGCTACTGGAGGGGTGGCCCCAAAGGCTGCATTTTCCTCAGTGCCTCATTTGACTACTTAAAGTTTGGGAAGTGCTGCCCTGTAAATAACCCAAGCTTTAATTTTGTAGAACATTCACTAATGTTTTACTATTCAATAAGTCAAATAATAGTAAGCAATTCAAATATAGATCAGATCTTGTCAAGGAGAAGTTCTCTATTGTGACCCTGTTTGTAAACACTTAATACCTTCTCCTCGGGACAGTTCCTGGCCCACAGTTGTCTCCTCCCACATGACATTTGCACAGAGACAACAGGATGGTGGAATTAAGTGGGCCGATTTTACTTCATGTTACTTCTTTTTTTTTTCCTGGCAATTTAAAAATCTTTATGAAATGTCTCAAATATCTTGACCCTATATTACAGGGTCTACCTCCAGAAGAAAAAATATTTTTATAAGAATTCATTCTTTGTTATTGTTGTTGCTTTTGGTTTTTAGTGCTAGGGACCAAACCTAGTGATAGTGCCATGAGCACACTAGGCAAAAGCCATTTTAATTGTTTAGTTCTGTGTGGGAAACTGCTTTTTAAAATAAGGGAGACTGCTGAGAGCATAGTTTAGTAGTAGAGTACTTAGCTAGTGTTTGAGAGACCCTGGATTTATTCTCAGGATCAGAATAAGTGAACTAATACATTAGAAAGGCTAAGATTCATAGCACTTGTCCCCAAATTGCCTTTCAATTATAGCACCGTGGGGAAATTGTTCACGCACACTGCCATGTTTTTATTTTCTTAGTCAAGGTCTCACTAGGTAGCCCAGGTTGACTATGAGCTCTTGAGGCTGCTGCCTCAGCCTCCCAGATGCTAGGATTCCAGGCATGTGTCGGACATGCTCAGTACAGCCATGTGTCTCAGGTAAAAAACATCCTCTGTAGTAGACACCATACTCCCCAAAGAGCCAAGAGGACGGATGGGCTCAGGCTTGTAAAGTGTGAAGGGTTCTTCAGTGAAGGATGTTCTAAGAGTAGAAAATTATTACTCTCCCCTTTATGGGCCTTTAATGAGATATCAACCTGTCACGCATTAATCTGTTGCTTGAAATAAATCACTCCTTGTTTTTTCAAGGTTGCTGGAGAGACGTAAATTGTCCTGGAAGTTTGGGGGGGGGGGCATGAGGCCAACTTTAAAAGTCAATAAAATTAAATAAAACAAGCAGTATTACCTCTCTCCCAAACATACGTGTATAATATGCATACACATTCATTCTCCCTCTCTCCCCCTCCCCCTCCCTTCCTCCTTCCCTTCCCCTCTTTATATCGCTCTGACTATAGTGTGCATCTTTATTTCCACTTTTTATTGACTAGATTGATTGAACTTACCAAACCATTTGGCTCATCAAAGTCTCGAGTGCTCTGGGTTAGATGAAGCATCAGAAGGTCCACCAGCTCATTAGCTGTAAACCCTAATGTGGGAGAGTGATTAGAAATAAATTATTTACTTGGTGTCATTCTTGGTTGTGAAACCATCCTGCTCATCCTTTGTTTCCTTGATGTTACACACAAACCCCTCTTTTGAAATGTTGCCTAGTCAACAGTAAGGATTTTTGAGATTCTAAATAGTCATAAAGCAACCCCAGACCTCTCTACATGTTACAATCATTACATTCTGCACAAAGGAGCAGCTCCTGTTGGCTCTAGAAGATGTTTGAAGACCACTCCAGCGTTTTCAATTGCAAAGTGGAAGAGAGATTTCTGAGATGCCATTGGACATGTGTGTTTGGAATTCGTTACCTTCATTATTGTCTTCTTTCTAAGGTTTATTTTGCGAGCAAAGTTGGTAGTTATTATGGAAAGGAAGAAAAGGCAGGGAACACACCTAAAATCTGGTATACAGAGGTAAGGGGATAACAGGAGTTGACAGCTATAAAGAAAAAATAAGTGAGGGGTTCATGTCCAGTGTCTGAGGGCTGCAGGCAGTAGGTTCATGTGGAGAAAAGTTCCTGAACCTGGGTAAACTGAGTAATCATATTGAGAACACCCTTGCAGAATGTTATGACAGAACGCTATTTCTATCCACCTTTAGAGTGGCTACAAAGAGATCTGGGGGTAGTTCAGTTGCCTGGGTTTGGCTGACTTCACTTCTTGAACAAATTTAAGGATTAAACACTCGCAAATGTTCTTAATATCTCCTGAAGGAGGAAGTGGGACGCTAGCTAGCTAGCACTTTTGCTCAGTGCAGAATGTGCTGTTGTACCATCTGTCAGCTAGCCTTCGGTTTACGCCTTGTAGAGGAATCAATGTATTCCAATTTGAGGATTTCTCCCCACTCCACACGGTGAAAATAAAATGAAATTTCAATAGCTGTCGTGAAACATTTTAGGAGGACTCAGGAAGTTTTCAGAAATGAAAGCTTTCACATGACATAGAAAATTTGAAAGTTCTGTAAATTATGTAGCAGTGTACAGGAGTGAAAGCTAAATAACCCACTCGGAGGGTGACCCTGTGGCCCCACATGTCTGGATCTATGTATGCAGATGGACAGATATACTTCATTTCTCCTGGGAAGTCAGAGTTCTAAAAAGCTATTACTCAGAATGGACAGCTTTACGGTTGCATAAAAAGAAGGGGAAGATGGCAGAGTTGTTATAAAAATGAGAAGACTTCTGGTGTGCTAACAGCTGAAAACATTAGGTCTTAAATGAAGATGAATGCTAAATCAGAATAAAATTCAAACTTAAAAAAACAAACAAACAAACAAAAAAACCAACAAAAATCCTTGAGCAGAGGCTCTGAAGCATATGGACACCCACCCAGTAAGCAAGGAAGGCAAAGGAAGCCCCAGACTTTAGCTTATTAAAGATGACCTTTCCCCTCTCTAAAATTTCAAAGCTGACGTTTCAAGTGCTGAGCAGACTGTGTGCCATATGTAACATGACCTCAGCCCCACTCCGCCTGAGCACTGATGGCATCACTAATGAGAGGTGAAAGGTCCTTTTCTTGCAGCTTTTTCAGAAAGCCACCAACTCATGCCTGTGAAGTAAGGCTTCTTCCCTCCCCTCCTCTCCCCTCCCCTCCCCTCCCCCCCTTGACTTCAAGACAATCACATTTCATACCCAGCCTCAAAAACACTTTTATTGCCAGTTGATTCGCTTATAGCCACAGCCAAATGGCAGGATGTACAATCGCATGCAGAAGAAAATATTTATTTTGACTCAGAAGGCAAAGGGATTAAGAGAACATTGCAGTAACCTTGCCTTTCATCTACGTTTTAAAGGAAAATTCACCAGAGGCACCCATTGAAGTTTTATTTTTTTTTTTTTTAATAAAGAGTATCAAAGAGTTTTAGAAGCCCAGGTGTGTGTTTACCTGAAGGGAGGGGAGAAAGAGAAGTCCTTTACCAGAAGGAAGAGGCAGTTTTTGCAGAGACTGGGGGGTGGGGGGGAAGGGGGAAGAGATGTGTGCTGGAATCTGTTACAGCCATTGCTAGGGCTGCCAGCCCCCACCTCCACCCGCATTACCCCTCCTTTTTCCGGCTGCTTGGAAACAAAATAGCTCTTTTCCAAGCGGGTTGTTATCATATTCATGGCACGGTCAATTTCCGTTTGCCAAGAAAATATTTAGTCTGATCAAAGAAATTAGAAAATCGGATGAATAGAAACAGACGTTCCCACAAGAGAAGCGTTTGTCAACGTGAAGAGTCAGGCAGACGGCGGCGGCCCACCCAGTTACTGCTGGGAATTAGCTCTCCAGCCAAGGGCGGAACTACAAGGCCACCTGGATGCTGCTGGAGGGGCTACCGAAGAGTCAGGTCTCCTCAGGAAATTCAAATGGAGTTCGCAACTTGAGATGCTTGGGTGGAAGAGTGGAATGAATGGAAGACAGCCAGTTCTGGGGTCTATGCCCAAACCAGGAAGTTCTTTACATCCATCCACTCACCTAGAAGGACCTGTCAAGACAGCTCACTGATTTGGGGTCTGGGATCCTTTTTCTTTTTCTTTTTCCTTATGACGCTTATGGGAAGACTAGAGCACATTGTCCTCGGTAGGTGCTAGACTTTTAGGATAGAGGAATAACAATTTCTCAATATCATAGTTTTCCTATTTGTGGATCTGGACGGAGAATAATTAATAGATGGATTTTGGATGTTTCTGGTCTTTACCAGAGCATCCCGGCCAATTGCAGATGGTAAAGTAGAGAGTTTTCCCTGTCTTCGCTCTTCCTCGGCAAGAAGCAGCCAAACTAGGTGAGACTGTTTGCTGAAGTGCTTCGGGAAGTCGTGGTTTCTCGCTTGCAGGATCCAGGACCTAAGAAAGGGGATCTGGATTCCTTGCTTGCCTAGGGCAAACTGGGGCACTTCTTGCCTGCAAAGTTTCTTACCCCGACACCTCCAGTTTGGGGAGGGGAAAGGCTGGAGAGGGGGGTGGGTGGGTGGGGACTATGCCTGAAAAAAGAAGGAGGCGGGGAGAAAGGGCTAGAAGCCTAAACCAGTCCCCTGTAAGACCCTTGTTCCAGGCTCCGCGGATCGCGGCTAAGAATCTGCTCTTCACCCGGGTCCCTGTTCCTTCATCCAGAGCCCCAGCCTGCCCGGTTTCTTTTCTTTTTGGTTTTGTTTTGGTTCCTGCAAGCCGTAGGCTGCTTTGCCAGGAAGACAGCGCCCTCTCTCCTCCAGCCTGGTCTGCCGTCCTGCGCCCCCTCCCTGTTCGGCTGACCTCCGGGCGCCACCCTCTGGTCCCCACCCTCCCATCCCAATCTCCTTCTTTTTCTAGCCTAGGCGGTGAGCCGCCCTTCTACTAACTGCTCGCCAGCACGGATAGAGCTAAGGCCCCGAGGTCCCGCGGGCACCTGGCTGGAGAGCCCGACCCTAGTCTGAACAACTGGGCGGGGCCGTCCCAGCACGGCAGTGGCGCCTAGGTCCTCAGTGAGGCCAGGCTGTAAGGTTCCCCTGGGAATGCTCGGGTTGCGCAGCTGAGTGCCTTCTCCGGCGTCCAGTCTGCACGCGGAGTGATAGGTGCGGGTGGCCGCTAAACTTGGGTGCGGATGGGGATATTAAAAAAAACAAAAACAAAAACAAAAAACCCCTGCAGCCCTCTTCCTAGTCCTAAACGTGTCCCTCGAGGTTTGCTAGCTTCCTGGCAACCTTACCCCGCTGGCTTCCAGGAGGCCTTTGCCAAGAATCGTAACGGGGTTGCAAAGTCGAAGCACAGGGTAAGACTCCCAGAAAGGGATAGGTAAACGGTTACCTTCCCAGTTCCCTCTTCCCGGTATTTCTTTCCCCACTGCCCAGAGGGCTGCAGGCAAATGCTGTGTGGCCTATTCAGAAACAGAGGCAGCCTAACTCTGCCGGTAAAAATCCAAACTCAGCTCTTATAGGAACGAAAAAACAAACAAACAAGCAAACAAACCCGATAGCGATAGCTGACAGATTTCCTACTACGTGGGCATTCATAGAAATCACAGGCCTAAACTGATCACACATCCTGGATGGAAATCCTTCTCGTTCTCTGGAGCGACAGGGGGAGTTCGCCTCGAGGTGACCTCTCTGTCGAACACAGGAGGCTCCCAGCAATGAACTAATTGAGTCACAAACCACTGGCCACTCCTAACAATGCCATCTATCTTAGGAGCTCAGCGCCCAATTTGTCCGCAGCACTTTCTTCCGCAGTTCAGAAGTATTACGGTGTTTTTAAAAAGTATCGCGGCAGTGGCGTGGCAATTATCCTGGGCTCGGGTTACTCTAAATGGCTTTAGACTGAGAAATGGAAGAACACAAATGCGGAGAACGTGTCGATCGCCTCGGGGCTGAGCCTGGCCGAGGGATGGGGGGAGCCGATCGAGGAACTGGGGAGAGGCAGAACCCGCCCGGAGTTGCGGCTGCTGGCTCTGTTTTCCACCAGCCAGAAGGAAGAGTTGGTCTTTTGCCCCCTGGAAGTTAAAGTTTTCCAGCAACGGACCCTTAGAGCTTGGGGGGTGAAGAAAGGCTCTTGTCCTGACGTGACCAGGCCAAGCTGAGAGTAGGGGTTTGAGTCTGTAACGGATTGAGAACTTTTAAATACTGCTAGGGCCGAGGAGCTGGGTCAAGGGTCTGAGGCAATATTGGAGAATCTGGCCTCTTCTGGGAAACCACATTGAGACTGAGGAGGAAGCGGAGGAAAGGGAAGCAGGCTCTGAGAGGTGGGGAGCGGTAAAACGCAGGCCTGGCCGGCGCGCACGACGAGTGGCGTGGCGGGGTGGGGGGGCTGGGGGTGGATACACGCATGGGGGAAGCCTGGGAGCTTGCCGCCAAGGTGAGACTCTGCAGGGGCTGTAGAGGCTCAGAGACAGCCAGGCTTCTGCACACCAGGGGGCTGAGGTACGGGAGACGGTCTACAAGCCTTCAGTTCAGTCCTCCAGGGTGAATTGGGCCTGGGCAAAGACGCTGGAAAGAAAAGGGTATACTAAGAAGCACTCGGGTGCCTTTGTCCTGCGCAGAGTCTGTTCATCCCTGCAGGCTGCGGCGGCCACACTGTGTGCCTTTCTCCTTCTGTTCAAACCAGCCCCCACATCTTGAAGTAATCAGCAGCTGAGGAGGGATTCGTCCCCCTGGCATCTCAGGTTAAAGAAAGAGGTCCAGGAAAATGTGGTAGAGCCATTACAAGAAATCCGAGCCGCAGTCATCAGGGACTCCAATTGCCATCGCATTAGGATTGATTAGAGACCAGCAGTACCGTAATGACCCGGAAAGAGGGGCAGCCGGGGATTATTAATATCAGAATGTGTTGGGGGGGGGGATGAGCAAACTGGGGAGGGAGGCGTTTTAAGTTACTAGGATTTATATATAACTACAGGCTTACCTGAGGAAACCGGATAGTCAGGGAATCACACAAATAATAAATCTAATTGCATCTAAAATTTCATGAAGTCTGATTTGACACACACACACACACACACACACACACAGAGAGAGAGAGAGAGAGAGAGAGAGAGAATGAATATATGATGAAAGGCAGGTTAACATTTTAGTTTTAAAAATAAACATGTAAATTTATAAATTGATTTTAAAGATCCAAGTAAAGAGATGGGGAGAGACACAAACTGTCTGCTTTCCTTCCAACTGGAACTTAAAACATTTTTTTCTCTACCTATACTGATTTTTATCTCATAGAAATCTGTTTCCATTTTCCTCTATATACTTTTTTTTGCAGTCTGTATAAGATTAATAAAAAGTTACAAATAAAGCAGTGATACCCGGATAGTGGTTTTTGTTTTGTTTGTTTGAGATATGAATGATCAGGATCCCAAAGAGATGTGCAGGAGAGAGCGGTTTGTCTCCTTCCTTGGTGTATGAGCCAAAACAAATCAGCCCCTGATGGTCTGGGCTGAAATGCAGCTCACTGGATAATTAACTCCATCTTTCCAGTCCACCCTAACTGTTTATTTAGTGTCACCCTGCATTACCGTCACTAGCACTTTCCTCTGAACAGGAGGAGCTGCAGGCTTTCACCTCCCCAAAGGAAATTCTTCTAACTTAGACAGATGTGGTACTCAGGATGTACATTAGTTGAGAGAGAGAGGAAGGGGAAAGTTGATTGGAAATCCAATGGAAAGGTAAGCACTCTCGGGGAGTTTTCATCTTGCAAACCTGCTCCAATGTAATAGTTAAGAAGAATGGGACGGTGAGCCTCACAGTCTCAGGAACTGATTCTGACAGCTCATGGTCCAGAAAGGTGATTGCCACCCAAAGTTGAATGGAATCTTCTGATTCAGACGACCACTGTTGTCCCTGGGCTGAGCCTCCTCAGAGTGCTGCTGAAGGAACAGGAAGAAATAAGCAAAAGGGCGGAGGAGAGAGGAAGAAGGAGCTAGAAGAAAAGAAAAGGAGGAGGGCCAGAAGGAGAAAGCAAGAGTGGAGCGTGAGCTAATGAGTGACAGCTAAGGTGCAGACAAAATAATCCACTTTTCTTTGAGCAGTACAGGGAATGAGACCAAGACACACATGGGAGACAAACCATAATACCTCCCAAACTCGGGGGCCAAGCATCCTTTCTTGTTCCCCCTTAGTGTATTTTCAGTAGGAGGAGGAGGGAGGGGGCTGGGATTGGAAGCTCAGATTGGTGGAGAACAGAGCTAGGATGTACGCCTTTGGAGGTGTCGCATTCTATCTGTGCCTCTGTGCTTCTCAGCGTGGAGATTGAGGTGGCGTTCTCTGGAGCTGCACGCGGTAGTCGGAGGACGGGTTTCAGGCGTAGGATTCCAGCTGGTTCTGTTTGTCCAGGTGTGGGAGGGGGTAGCCGGCTGTCGGCAGGCACCCTGGGTCAGCCTAGTCTTTTCGCACCACGGAAGCAGGAGCCTCTGTCCCCACGCTCCCCGCATCCAGGAGAAAGCCACTACCACCTCTTACTCCCATACATAAATACATTAAGGCTACAGACAAATCCTCATTGTTCAGAAATAAGCCGAGGAGGCCAGAAGGCCGGACGGCTCCCTTCAGCGAGGCAGAACCAGGCAGAGGATGGGTGGGAGGGAGGGGGGCGGGGGCAGCGCGGATCCGGTGTCGCGTTGCAGATTCCCACTAAAGATAACGAAACGTGATCTATTTTTCAGAACAGCAAGTGGATGGGAAAGAACCTTGACAACACAAAACTCATTTACTAATGGACTGGTTTTGAGTTTCTCCTCTCTGGGTCCGCAAATCTCCCTTCCTGATCCCTCGGCCTATTCAGTCCTCGCAGGCACCGGCTTTCTGCACCGGGCAGGTGGGGCGACAGCTCCCCAGAGTCGCCCAGGACCTGAACCGGTTCCTAAAGACCCTGGGCACGAGCAACTTCCGTCAAAGCGGAGGAAAAAGATAAATATTGTTGCCTCAGCTCGGATCCAAGTCTCCGCACTGCCACACAGAGATGACTAGTTTATTGAAGATGCCCCTGATTTCCTAATCTGTAGGTAGGGTGGGCGCTCCTACTCCTTGATGGTAAAGAAACTCCAAGAAACCCGACTGAGATCCTCGAACCATCTTGCTTCAAGCCGGGGGAGGAAAACAAAAACAAGTAGGTCTCAGATACAGGGTTTTGGTAAGAGGCCTACGTCAGCCCAGAAGCTCCTAACGTTTTCTCCTTGGCTTTTCTGGTCCGTGCTTAAGTGTCCCTGGCCACAACCTGCACTGCAGAGGTAACGGAGCGGAAACCCGACTTCGGGAGTCTTTCGCCCAGCTTCAGCCTACTAAACCCGAGCGGGCTAGAGTTGTTCGGTTTCCTTTAAATTCCCGAAGCATCTCTGCTTTTCATGCGATTTGCATTGACAGCAAAGGTTTTATATTACAGAACAGCTCAAACCTTTCTGTGCTCGATTTAAAATGGATCATTTGGTTTATGTGGTTTGTAAATTCATGTCATTTTACCTCTTTTAGTGGTTTTCAGTGAAAGGTTCCATTTTGGGAAACCTTATATATCCAAGCCAATAATTATCATTTATAACAATTGGTTCCCTTAACTGAGGGATCCAAATAGTAGGTAGGCTCTTTGGTACAAAACGCAGAGCACTTTTCCTTTTTAGTTAAGTGATCTATTGGATTAAAGGGGGGGGGGGGGCTGGTGCGTCCAGGCCCTTTCTCCCGCTCCCGCCCCTCCCCCACCCAACCCCGCCCCGCGTCTCTGAGGAAAAAAAAAACTTTTTTGTCCTTCACTGCCAGTTATCACAGGAACTATGCCACACCTCTTCCCATTTGTCACTCCTCTTTCCACTTGTCACCAGTGTCTGGTGTAGTTCTGATTTCTTTTGAACAGCGATAAAAAGAAGAAGGGTCTGGAGGGTGGCGGGGAAACGCTGGTCACACACTGCCACCGCTCTCCTGCTGTCCTCTGTAGACGTATACGTACCTGTGCTTATCTTCGAACTATACCTCCCTTCACTACACAGACTGGTGATTACAAAGGGTACGCAGTACTCAACGTACCGTTTGTCTTTTAAGAAATGTGACTCTGCTTCTAACCCTCCTCCCATTTTAATTGTGCACACTTGTTCCAGACTTTAGGGTACTGATTTTGAGAGCCCATATAAGTCCCCACTCTGTTCCTCACACAGCTGCCATGTCAATAAGGACTGTTCCAAGCAGAGACATTCCTCCTGGCAGGACACTGCAGCTCCCTAAGACTTCATCTGAAACGTCATGAGCACTAAAATAAGACAGGGAGGGAAAATTACCAGGCACACAGCCTTGGGCTCAGCAGTGCCAGGCTTCCAGTTTAGAAAGTAAGTCATTGGGCACACCATGTGGCAGAGGCTCTTTTGAAATAATACACACCATTAAATGCATTTTTAAAAAAACCAAGCCTAAATGTAATGTATCAGCATCTGCATCCAAGGTTTAATTGCATGGGATAGACAGAGTTTTAAGGAGGCAGAAAGCATTGTGTGAGAGTTCATCAGAGCAGGGGTTTTCTGCCTCCTTGTGATCTCTGGGGGAAAACAACCTTGAGGTGGGAACCCTTTATGAGTGTGAAATTCATGTTGCAGGGTGCACTGGACTGGGTGCATTATTTTAAAACCATATAAATAATACAAAGGGAAACCCTTCCTTCACTTAGAGCTCAGAATGCAAAAGCTTCTTTGGCTGATGGAATCAAAACACTGAAAGAAGACAAGCAAGTTTAAAGAGCCCCGTGTTTGCTCCCTGCCGTTCTCTAAGAGGGCACACTGAAGTCAAAAGCATTTTTGAAGTGTACTTAAAATTCTGTTTTGAACTTATCTAATCAGAGATAAGTATAGTCATAAAGTCACTCTCCTTCCCCCATTTGGCTTCCCTTATCTCCACACAATGTTCTTATCTCCTGCCAGTCCTGGCTACTGACAACAGATTATCTTTGTTTAGAGAGGCTAATTGTTTTCAAAATCTTTTTTAATAATTGCTTTGGAACAAGGTGTGCAAATGAGGCTTAAGATAATTACGGCTTCATTTGTTTGTGCAGTTTTACTAAGCATTCTCCACACAAGAACAAAATAGCAGATGATAGGACTGAAACTGCAGGACACCTCTCATTCTCTGGCAGCAAAACAGGCCAGCGTGGCAAAACACACACACACACACACACACACACACACACACACACACACACACTTTATTTAATCTTCTTGGAGCCACTGTGGTTCTAGCTTTGAGGGCAGTGTCCCTCTCAGAGCCGGGCAAGGATTATGTTACAGCAGGGTGGTTATTGGAGCTGGGCACAGTTTTATTTAATTTACACTCCATTCCGCGCCTTTTGCACGAGGTTCCCAAAACATTTTTTTTTTTGTTTTTTTTGCTAATGGCAAGTAAAGCTTTTCTGAGTTCATTGGTAGCAGAAATTGCGTTGAAAAACGGAACCGTGCAAGTGGGGAAACTGAGTCCAGAAACCTGTCGAAGTCAGATGCTAAATCGCAAATGAAGCCCTGGCTACTGTGCCAGGGTCAAACCTTCTGGTCCCACTTCTAGAGGCACTTTGAGAATGAGGGGAATGTTGCCCAGATCAGAGTACGTGCGACCTTTGAGAGGTGTTGGGGGTTAGGGTAAATGGGCGGCAGAGGAGGGGGGAGGGCGGGAGAGGTGTGGCTCCTGAAGCTGAAGCTAACTAAACCTGGGAGAAGAGATTCTCTGAGTGCCTGCCGCACCCGAGTCCTAGTCTGCTCTTGTATTATTTATCGCGTTCCATAAGCTATTCATCAATCCATTATTTATTCATCTCAACATTAAGGTAATTAAATATGAGCTTACCGGGAAAAGCCAAGACTGTAAGGGATAGGGATAGGGCTATGGCGAAGAGGGTCATTAGAACGTCTGCAGCCATTGATTTGTGCAGAAACGTGCGAGGCTCCCCTTAGGTGACACTAAAGAGGGCGCCGCTCTGCAAGGTCCTGGCTTGCTCAGCACCCTTTTCAGCACCCTTTTCCCTCCTCCCGACCCCACCTCACTTCCCACCTCTCCGGGTCCATCTCCTCCCACCTCTCCCTATCTCCCCCCCCCCCACTCCCGGCTCCGCAGCTTCGCCCTCCCCACGCGGGGCGGCGAGGCGGCGGGGTTTTGCAGCCGGCCGGGCGGCGCGCAGGCTGGCCAGCTTCGGATAGGCGCCGCCAGCAGCCAATCAGCGTGCCGCGGCCGCTACGCGCTTTAAGGCTGCAGCGGGCAGAACAGAAACCAAGTTCCCCGGCAACTAGAAGCATCCACCCGGCTGCAGGCGGGAGCCAGCGAGGCCCGGAAGGCTGCAGAGTGCGCCAGCCACTTGGAGTCCGGTTCGCCCCTACTACTTCTTCTCTTCTTTTCCCTTTGGCTCCCACCCGCCGAGGTCCGACTGGTCTTTTCGCCTTTGCCAAGTCTAGGGAGGGGGATAGGAGCAGCCGCGCCCCCCTCCCCGCGGCCGCCGCCCCCCCCCCCCCCCGGCCCCCCCCCCCCCCCCCTCGATTTCTCAATTCCTCTCACTGCCTCGTGCGCCCGGGCCCGTGCGCCCCGGCAGCGCCAGCCATGTCGATGCTGCCGTCGTTTGGTTTTACGCAAGAGCAAGTGGCGTGCGTGTGCGAGGTTTTGCAGCAAGGCGGAAACCTGGAACGCTTGGGCAGGTTCTTGTGGTCACTGCCTGCCTGCGATCACCTGCACAAGAACGAGAGCGTGCTCAAGGCCAAGGCGGTGGTCGCCTTCCACCGCGGCAACTTCCGTGAGCTATACAAGATCCTGGAGAGCCACCAGTTCTCGCCTCATAACCACCCCAAACTGCAGCAGCTGTGGCTGAAAGCTCACTATGTGGAGGCTGAGAAACTTCGCGGCCGACCCCTGGGTGCCGTGGGCAAATATCGGGTGCGCCGAAAATTCCCACTGCCGCGAACTATCTGGGATGGCGAGGAGACTAGCTACTGCTTCAAGGAGAAGTCGCGAGGCGTGCTGCGGGAGTGGTACGCGCACAACCCCTACCCCTCGCCGCGGGAGAAGCGGGAGCTGGCCGAGGCCACTGGCCTCACCACCACCCAAGTCAGCAACTGGTTTAAGAACCGGAGGCAAAGAGACCGGGCCGCCGAGGCCAAGGAAAGGTACGCGGCGTGCTTGCTCAGGTTGGGACGACCCTGGGAAACCTCATCCTTTGCCCCTTTCTTCACCCCCCGCCCCGCAGGCATCCCAGAGGAGTCTCTAGCTACCCGGGCCGAGGTCCGTGGGGCGGCGCCCCGGCCCTGCCGACTCTGCAGTGAAAGTTTATGAATCCTAGGGTTGCCTGCTAGGGACTGGGCCGCGTTTGCGTTGAGCACCCTCGCGTAGCTTTCTTTGGTGGGGAAGAGTGTCAGGAACTGTCAGCTCTGGGTTTGTTTTTCATACCTTCCTGGCTGGCTGCGGCGAAGAGAGGGGGTGGCCAGAGAGTTTGTAGATTAGAAGGAAGGGCTATTGCCTAGTATCGCGAAGGAAGAGGTTCAGTGTGGCGGAGGGTCTCGAACCTCTGTCCTTTAGCTAGGGCTTGAAGCTGGTTTGAGACGTCCGCTCGGGGGAAGGGGGGTAATGCCTCGCTCTCTCCAACGACTCTATGGATGAGAGTTCTGCTTTATTCCGCGCTAGCTGGACAAAGGTGGAATCTTGTGAAGAAATTCCCTAAAAAGAGAGCTCTGGGCAAGTCACTGCTGGGTGTCGGATCAGAAGCTCCAAGCCGGGTGAAGACTGCCGCCTGCCGCGCACCCAAGAGCGTGGCCGGGTTGCTTTTGCTAGCCCCGCCACTGCCTCGGCGGGCTTGGAGAGGGGCGCCAGTCGGTGGCCACTCCCGCCCCGGAGCTCGGAAGCAGAACTTAAAAAAAAAGAAAAGAAAAGAAAGAAAGAAAAGAAAGTCTCTGCTTTTCCCTCCCCGCGCCGACGCGGCAGCTGCTTGGTCCGGGAGCTGCACAGCCGAGCTGCTGGCCGAGATTCGGGGGCGCGCGGGGCAGGCGGCGGCGAGCACGGCGTGGAGCGCTTGGGCTGGGGACCCGGGCGCAGGGCCCTGTTGGCTCTGCTTTGTTCGCTGGCAGTCTCAGGGCCGAAGATCTAGCTTCCACGATTCCCCACGGTGCCTGCCTAAATTCTGCGGAAAGGGGCTGTCCGAGAGAGACCATGCTGGAAAGGGAGAGTGCAGACCCGGCGGGCGCTAAGCCTGGGGCTCTTGAAAGGCGGAAGCGCCCGCAGGGACGTCCTAAAGTTGACCGGGACCGGGTGCGGGGAGTGCCACTCGGTCGTGCGGGGCCCGCGAGCACCCAGCCGGGGCGGGGCAGCCAAGTTTCTCCTGCTGAGAAACGGTGGGAGGCTATGGATTGTTGGCGAGCAACTTGAGAGGAGGGCAGGAGGGGCTGGGAAACAAACTAGAAACAAGGAAGTAGAGATTGCACGGTTCCATCTAGCCTTTCGTTTACAAAACGGCCGGTCCCCCAAATCCAAGCGGAGGCCCACTCCCGTTTGAAAGCCGAGAGACTGGCTAAGTTCCTTGTGTTTACTCAGGTCACTGGGCCGCTCTGGGCACGACTTCCCATGACCTGTCCTAGGTCTCTGGAGCCTCCGTCTGTGGACAGGGGCAGGGAAACTGGTCGTCTAATTGTTTCCTCAGATGGAGGCAGGCGATTGACTTGGGTCATCTCAAGCATTTGTGCACCGGGCAGTTTGTCTCCTGATCATTTCTTTATCACAACAGCCATTTGTCGGAAGGCTTCCAAACTGTTACTTGGAAATATGGGGCTAGTTGATAGGTACTTAAACACAGCTGCTTGAACAAAATTGCAAACACCTTTTTTTTTTCTGCTTATTTTAAACAAACCCGTCTCATCCTACTTTGAGAAGTACAGAAGAGAAAGGAGCTACATCCAAGCAACAGGCTCCCTATTTCTCTAGTCAGTCTCTTCACTTCCCCCATGACCCTTGGGGCTGGGTGGGAGGCAGAGCTCCTCCGTTTGGGTTGGTGACAGATTGCACAATAGCCCTTCCCTCCTTCCAGCCCCCCCCTTCACCTCACACTTTTTTTTTTTTTTTAACCATATGGTGTTGTCCTCTATTTCCCAGGGAGAACACTGAAAACAATAACTCCTCCTCCAACAAGCAGAATCAACTCTCTCCTCTGGAAGGGGGCAAGCCGCTCATGTCCAGCTCAGAAGAGGAATTCTCACCTCCCCAAAGTCCAGACCAGAACTCGGTCCTACTGCTACAAAGCAATATGGGCCACGCCAGGAGCTCAAACTATTCTCTTCCAGGCCTAACGCCTTCACAGGCCAGCCATGGCCTGCAAGCTCATCAGCATCAGCTCCAAGACTCTCTACTGGGCCCACTCACCTCCAGTCTAGTAGACTTGGGTTCCTAAGTGGAGAGGTACTGCCTGCCCCCCCCCCCCAAGGATGGCTGGAGCAGCAGCAACCAAGCGCAGCAACTAGGGACACTTGTACATAGAAGCCAGGAACAATTCTGCAGCTTGTTTCTGGAGTTCTTTGCGCATAAGAGAACGACGGGGTTTCACAAATGTCTTTTTAAAAATTACAACCAACAGCAATCTCAATTGAGCATTGTCTCCCTCTTTACTCTTAATTCTCTTGCATTTCCCCTCCCACTGGAAAGGTCAGGAGGCAAAGCACCCAATCTTGGATCTGGGCAACCCAGGCATCCATTTTAGTAGCCTCTTCCTCCACCTCTTCTCCCTCTTCTTCTTTCTCCTCTTCTTCATCTTCTTTTAATGAACAGAAAGTACAAGTCAACTGGATTTTAGTTGTTTTCTTTTAATTTATTTATGGAGAATCTGTTTGGGGAAGAGGAAAAGGAAATGAAGTGGAAAGAGAGACATCAAAATAATGAAAACAAGAAACCTCCAGTCTGAGAGGAACTGGCTGCCTTCTTAAGATGGTTAGGAAAACGTAATCATAACTGGGGTTTTTTAATGGGAAAAATTAAGTTTACATTTTTCATATTTAGTGTTAAATAATTGTATGTAGATGAAAATGAAAGAACAGTATTAGTGGGGAAACAAGTGCCTAAATGTCTTAATGCTCTCTATGTGCGCTGGTTAGGAGGAGGGGTGACATTAGTGATACAGCTATTTTTTGTCAAACTTAATGGGGGTTTTGGTGGTTGTTTTGTTGTTGTTTTTAATTTTTATGACAAACTTTAAGAGTGTACCGATGAGGGAGGGGGGAAAACCACTTTCCTAAATGTCATCACTTCTTCCCTCAGAACTTTCCTGTCGGTAGGTTGCCTCTGTCCAGAGGACTCTGCTATTCCTAGTTTCTGCCTGCAAAAGGGAGGCCAACAACCCGGCAACCTGGCATTCACTACAAAGCCAGTGTGTGTTCTTAGGCTTCTTTTCTATTGTACCTAAACCAGTCTAAATTAAAACTCAGTAGACCACCAGGAGTTTGATTCTGTTTCTGAAAGGTGAGTCTGTATTACTGTCATCGGGCCTATTTAAGAACAAGTTTTCTTGCTTTCTTCGTAGTGGTTATGAATTGCAGGGTATTTTTGAAGTCTAGCACCTGAAACCAAGAACAGTGACTAGGCTAATGACGAAAGAGAAGACATTTAGCCTTGGGTATTTATTTATTTTTATTATTTAGAAATGCAGTTTTGTTTACCACTGTTTCTTGTCCACAGCATTCATATGTTAACTCGGCTCTTTTGTGTTGACAGCTTATGAAAAGACTGTGAAAGTAAAAGTAATTTATCTGCTTTTTTTTTTTAAAAGGGAACTTGAACAATAATTTAAAATTAAGAATTGATCTGTAGAAATAAAAAAGCAGGCCATCAGGAGCTCTTTTGTCAGATAGTGTGCAGAAAAATCCCAGTAATCATGAAGGCTCGATTGTTCTTTTTGCCTGGGGCAAAATGATGTATCTTCTGTATTTAGCTTTTAAGACTAGTGAAACAAAAGGCATTATTTATTAAAAATTCTACTCAGGATAACAGGATTGGCTTGCTTGTGCTTTGTAAAATATCGTTCCCCAGGGAGAGTTTATTTATTTTCTGACATGACAGTTTCATAATTTTGATTTTTCCTCATCTATTAAGTGTCAATATTAATATATTTCTTTCTTACTTTTCCCTATTGTTCTTGACCTGACTGAGTAGAATGAGGTGTGTGTGTGTGTGTGTGTGTGTGTGTGTGTGTGTGTGTGTAATTAAGGCCTTCCTATTATGAGTTTTTTTTAACTGTCGAATTGTTTTGAATTAAAAAAAAAAAAGAAATGGCCATTGTGCTTTTAAATATAGTCACTTTTGCTTATAAAGTCATTTTCCCTTGGTGATGGACAGATGTGCACACAGCCGTTCAGAGACTATCATTTGGGCTGGGAGCTCCGGGTCCGATCTCCCTTGTTAGTGTTTTGGATCATTAAGTCGGTGTTTATTTAAGTCACTAGGGTGTTTATTCTCCTGGTCTTGGGCCACGGAGAAACGCCACCCTCTGCAGGAGGGGCTCTCACGGGGAATCTCCACACATTCCTCACATTCACTCCCTAAAACAAACACCCGGCACAAAGATAGCTTTCAGTGACCCTGACTGGCTTCAAAAGAGACCGCGGAAACCTCTCTGGAAAATAAGGAAGGGCCAATTACTTTAATTTCTTACATGCCCTCGCTTCCTACTCGGACCACCCCCCACTCTTGCAGCTTCTCTTGGAATAATTTTAGAGTCGTGGAAGTTCTGTCTCCCAGGGCGCGCCGGCCCACTTCCTGCTCGCTTGCTTGGTGGATCTTGGAAAAGTCTGCGTTGCAGGTCTGGCTAGCAGCTAAGACGGCGGGTCCTGTAAAAGCCCCCGTGATTACTGCTTGTAAACTCGTTAAAAGGACAGTTTTCTGTCATAGCCATAAACTCTTTGTAAAATCCCTGGCACTCGATCCAGAATGAGCATATTCCAGATGTGTTTAATAAGAAATTGCACAGTCTGCCTCTCTCCCATTCTCCGCTCAGTCTAGCCGAGAGCGGGACACGCAGGAGGAGGCGAGAAAGCTGGATTTTGCTCTGAGGTCTTTTGGCAATCATTTCAGGGCAATCATTAAAGGAGAACTAACCGTATCCCCCCCTCAAGGAAATCTTCAAGAACCAGCTGTTGAGGGGCATCTAATTTACTTTCTCGGAGTCGATGTCTAACCGAATCTAAAGCCACTTTATCCGTTTCTCCTCCAAAGATTTCATAGCGACAGCCAAAAAGTAGTGAGCAGAACTCTCACACATAAAGTGCTTTTAGGATGAAACGTCACAGCATTTGCCAAGTGAGATTAAAACAGCAGCAACAACACAACAGTACAAAAACACCTTATCTAATGATGTTTTCTAAAACGTTTTTCATCTCAATACAAGGTCGCTGGGAGAGAAGCTTCTTGAGTATTTAGAGGCCAGCAGTTCCTGAGTCTTTGGCTTAGCAGGTAATAGGGACTCAAGGACTTGGATTCAAGACCATCGCTGGAGCTGGTAGCCATAGGCACTGGCCTTATTTTCTAGGCAAGGACAGTTTGGTGCTCATCTTGAGATGGGGTGGAAGCTCCCAATGGGATCTAGCTGGTGGGCTAGCTCCAAGTTTGAGAAGCGTTGACTCCGCGTCAGATCGCCCTCCCTGCTCACAGAAGGCCCTCTGAACTCCAGGCACCGCACCCCTGCTCAGACCCTTGGGCTCTGCACCATCTGCTTGCAGAGGCCGCAGTCGCAGAGGCCTCCCAAGCCTGAAGGCCCAAAGGCAGGGCTCCAGACCCAGTATCCAAAGGCTTCTTCGGCTGCGGAGACCTAGGGAAGTGTCTGTCTTCTGCCTCGGAAGGGCCGCTGGTGCCGCTCTGCACTGAGGACACAAAGACAGCCTTTGCCCCCCCCCCCCCCCCCCGAGGTTTCCAAAGAGAATCACACTAGTCTCAGGACCTGGATCCTATGGCAACCCCAAGCCAGGGTCTGGAGGACCCCTGCGAAGTCCCTGAGATCAGAGGCCAGCCTAGCCTTGTGGGAGAAGAGAAGGCGTTGGGCTGGGCCTCGTGGGACAATGCAGCAGTTGTCGCGTCCTGAGCGTCTCGAGTCACCTCCCAGACTCAAGGCTCGGCCTTTCTGTGAGTTCCTAGCACACATGAGTGGCACAGGACGGCGGGAGTGACAACCGGCCTTGGAGTGGGATAGATCTGCTGGCTCCACGAAGCCCCCAGCGCAGGTGTCACCGCTCTGGGTTTCTACCTTCCGCCCTCTGTTCCACGCGACCTTGGCCCTTCCCACTTGGGGCCTTGGCTTTTGCTCTGCGACTTAAACGCCTTACCCCTTACCGGAGCAGGGGCTTAGCAGTAACTCTCAGAGAGCTGGCTAATTTCAGAGCTTGTCCGGAGAGGTACCCTGGCTTGTAAAGTATATTCTTTAGGGCAGAAGCTTTGCTTCCACAGTGTGGCCTGGTGGCTCTGTGTGACAGCGACCTCTTCTCTATGTCCAGTCCTGGATCCAGCGGCAAGGCATCAGCCCAGCTACACAGCATTCTTGGTTCTGGCTCTTGAAGTACACAATCTACCCAGATTTTTTATAGAGCTGGGTGGTACTGACAGGCACAGGTGGGGTCTTCCTTTTTCCAAAACTTTCTCCTAGAAGGCTCCAAAAACTAGTCCACCTCCTCCAACGGTCCAAAGCCAGAGGAGCTAGTATCCGTGGCCACTAGTCCCAGGGAGCATTTTGCACTGAGGGTACCCGAGGACTTAGTTGCACAGTCTGCAGGCGCACTGTTATTACGTTAGCTGAAAGGGGACTTCTGAACCCCTCAAGTTCAGACTCCTCTCTAACTGGGTCCACAAACTCCACCTGGAAATGTCTGTAAAGGCGGGTGGTTTAGGTCACAGATGGGTGAACCAGCCAGGGACAAAAACTATCAAAATTATGAATTGTTGGCTTTTCTTTTACGCAGAAAAGGCACTTCCCTGGAAAGGCCTCATTTTCTTGTGCGTTTTAAACTCAGCTCCCTCTCGCGTGCGCACACAACTTCGTTCCAGCTGATGAAATTGGAAACCTGTTCTCCTACTGAGGATGACAATCAGGGTTTTAGACGCTGTGGTCCTTTCAGACAGCGAGAAACAACACTGCAGTAGCATTTAAAAACAAAGAAAAAGAGACTGCTGGGGGCGCGTGGAAAGCCGCCTGCTCCCCAACGCCCGCCTTAGATTTTCTCCTTTTAACTTGTTAATGGATGGCTGAGACCCAGGTTCTCAGCAGGTAGAGTACAACTCCGCGGTGCTTTTAGGAAACTCACTATTCTCTGTTACCATAACGTGAAGACGTTCGCCACAATCAAACAGAAGAATGAAGGAAAGAAAAAAACAAAAAAACAAAAACAAAAAAACTAAAGAACAAACATCAAAACCAAGTCATTATTGAAAAGGGAAATGGGTTAGCTTTAGACTTTACATATACTTCAGTGTCCCTCAGGTGGCCGCTCAATTGTAATTTTAAAAGACCCTGAGCGTCTCTTCTTCTTACTTACTGCTAGGATTGCCACTGAAAGAAAAATACGTAGAAAGACTCAAGACCTTTACTTTGTATAACACACCGAAGAATGTATACCACCTATATCCATCTGGTCCCCTTCCTGCTCTTCTCTCAAAGTTAAAAGATACTTTATGAGACCGGCACAGGCAGACTTAAGTAGGAGCACCATGGACTGATGCAGCCAAATTTACTTTAATATTGCCATATCAGTTAGTTTGATTTGGGACTTTAAATGGATTATGACTTTTTAAATGCTATGACTCACTCAGAATAGAAACAGCTCTTGAGAGGTGGGTGAGGGTGGGAAATTGGTGGTGATTCAGGATTTGAGCTGATGTGCATGTGGAATTGAAATAATAGTCCCAGGCTACATATTTATACTGACATAAGACGTTAAGTATTTTCAGATTCATAAAGAATTCATCTCATAAAGTCAGCGCCTTTGGTAATCTACAGAATCCAGGCAGCATATCTGTGAAAATGACTTTTTGGGTGTTCTTTTATTGACATTAAGTTTTTTGTTTGTTTGTTTGTTTGTTTGTTTGTTTTTTACAAACTCAACTACTCCCCCAACCCTCTCCACACACACACTTTTTTTTCCCCTTTTTCCCTCAGGCAAGGCTTTAGCTGCTTTGCTAAAATTTCTAATTTGACTCCAGAATCATCCATGTGGTTTACAAACCAGGAAAAGACAATGGGGTTGTGACCCCTGCCTCACCCAAGAACAAAACAAAACAAGCCAACAAACCACACATACGTGTGACATCTTTGGTTGGCTCTCACACAAATATTCTATTACTGTAAGCATCTGTATGTGGTAACAGTCTCCTTAGCTTGTGCTGCTGTTTGTGTATGTGGTAGCGGTGGGGACTGGTGTGGGGGTAGAGGGGACCAGAAGCTTACAGAATTGGTAAAGTGAGATGGCGTACTCTGCAGTACTTTGTGCGCAGTGTTAACTGTACCTTTAAGATGTGAGCCTAGTTAGTACCAGGAAGACAGAACAAGAATGCTTGAAAGGTGGAAGTAGGTACAGTCATTTTTTTTTCAAAGTTCGAGCCAGATAGAATGTCAGAGCACCTTAGTATCTAGATGTGAAAAGAACATTTAAACAATTGAACCTTTGTCTGCCTACAGATGCTGAATATCTTCTGTGCATTGCTGATGCTATATAAACATGACAAGCTTCCCCTAAGTCAAGGGGTTTTCATTATTATTTTAATTGAAGAATAATATTGCCCAAGGCTCCACCTCTAAGTACAAACCACTAATATAAGAAAATCAGTTCTGGGAATCTGGAACCAATGGCTACTTTCAAAATAAACAGACAAAAATCTTCATTAAAATAGGCCAGGAGGATTATTTTACATGCAGCATGTCTCCTGGTTTCCCACAACAAGCAGAATGATAATAACAGGCTCCTTACCATATTTCTACCTTTAAAAAAACAGTCTATTTTAAAGTTCCTGAACTGTCCTGTTTAACAGCTAACTGCCCAATATTAGTATATCTTAAAAACAAAGCTGAATACACTTCTATTTTCCTTCTAAAAAAATTCCCCCTAGGGAGAAGAAAGAGGCATAGGAAAAGAAAAGACATAACAAAATATAATATAGTATAATTTAAAATTCATACTACAGATTTACAGCAAAAAGTATATCTGCAAAGAGCACAAGAATGTGGCACTTTCAGGTGGGTGGTGGTGGTGGTGCATGCCTTTAATCCCAGCACTCAGGCAGAGGCAGGTAGGTCTCTGAGTTCAAGGCCAGCCTGGAAGCAAGAATTAAACCCCAATTAAAATGAGTGGGGAAGGAGATCACTTTTCTTTAGGGATGCGGCCCCTAACAAGTTGTACCCACGTTCCCTGTGGGTGGCCCTACACCCATGCACATACTAGCAGCACCAAGTGGGCTTTAAAAAAAAAAAAAAAGAGTACAGGGTGTTGTGGTGGGAGATAGGAGGAGTTGGGGAGAGGAAGTGAGGTGGATTTGATAAAAACATATGACTTGTGTGTATGAAATTTTCAAACGATAAACAAATAAGAAAACCATGGGGGGAGCTTTCAAGAGTTTGGTGTGTTACAGAACTCTACATACACATGGCTGAGGGGAAAATGGGAGATAGGGAGCACTTCTTCACAGAAATCTTTTAGGAGCTCCTCTCGGAAGTTTCCTTCAAGCAAGCAATGACGTCCAGCTAAACAGGAGGGAGGTGCTGGAATCTATGTGAGGTTAGGGATTAGACTCGGGACTTCTAATAGACAGGACTTCTAATAGGTGTCTCATAGAGGTGTCTCTTTCTACACCAAACCCAGGCAGGGAACACTAGAAGCTAAGAAACTGACGAGGTGGGGTGCCAGATGTCGCCTGCCTCACACTCTTCCTTCTGTCATTAAGTGTGGATGCATGTTGAGTTTTCTGAAAAGTATTTTCTGTCCCCGTGGGGGACAAGAAAGAGTTAATTTGATTTCTGATAGGTTTCACACGGTGGCCAGGTCTGCCAAAAAGGAGAGGAAGCAGAGACCAGCCCTATGATTAATTCTACCTGTTTTTCCCATGAGCGATCACCTGCTCCAGGGGTCATGAATAGCAGGTAACTCTCCCTCTCCTGGACTCTGAGAGCCTCGTTTGTTTGGTGACAGCTGAGTGACAAGGCCTGAAACTCGAGCCCACGGCCGGGCCTGATGTGGGGATAAAAACCCTGGATGTTCCCTCAAACATTTCAGGAAATGAAAGTTGTAACGCGATCCCTCCTGAGCCCACATCTCCCCCAGCAAACACAAAAGCTCAAAGGAGCCTTCTCGGATTGAATTCGGCCTCGGAGTTGATGGAGGGAAAGCGGAGCCCAGCTCGCGGGGAGGGGTTAGGGGAGGCTGGGGCCTAAATTGGCAAGCTTTCGGAGGAGGAGGAGGAGGAGGAGGAGGAGGAGGAGGAGGAGGAGGAGGAGGAGGAGGAGGAGGAGGAGAGCAGGGCGGCTGAGCGCCCGAGGCTGGCGCGGGCTCTAGGGCCTGTTCTCCTGCTGCGTCCCATCAGCCTTCGTGGGCTTCTCCCGCAGTGAAATCCGTCTTCGGGGTCAATCCCCGGTGGTAGGAGAACCTGAGCTTTCTTACCTCGGTCCTAGGTTCTTAGGCCTCGCAGTCTCCAAGCCCCCAAGGCCATAACGCAGGCCAAGACCTCACCTCTGCCAACCCCCTTTGCCTGGCTGGAGGTTACAGACCCCTAAGCCAAAGCTTGGGCCTGAGCGTCCCTTCCGATCTGGCCACGCAGGCCGGGACAGCTGCCTGGATCCCCGGGGCGGAGAGATGAGAACGCCCGGGCCTCACTCAGCACCCTCCCGCCCCGCTGCCCTCATCAGTCAGCCGCCCTGGTCTGCCTCGGGGCCTCTCCCTGCACTGGTGGTGGAAGCTTCCAGCGGGTGCCTGGAGGGGGTGGGCGGGGGAGGTAATGGGAGAAGCAAAGCCGAGAAGTTGACGCTTGCCCCGACCCCCACGCGGTCCTCCGTCGGTGGCTCGTAGTGGCCTGTCAATCACCGAGCCCAGAGTAGGCTCGAGCTCCGAGGAGGTGGGAGGAAACAGAGCCAGAGCCCCTCCAGGAGGAGTTTTTCTCCTTAATTCAACAGCTGCGACTGATCCCTTCACCCTAGATTTTTTTTTTCCCCTCCTCGGTACTAAGAAATCTTCCCCAGACTGCATTATCAGTCCTCTTGCCTCTTCCCCTTACACAGAGAAACACACTACAGAGAACTGATGCTTATCCGGTAAGCAGAGTGACTCACAGTCAGAGACCCATCTCCTGAGCACACTGGAAACTATGCTGCTTGGAGAAAGTTACCTAACTTCTCTGAGTCTTGGTTTCCTCCTTGGGAAAATAGGAATTATGATACACTACAGGGAAGCCTAAAATAAGCCGGGAGTATTGACTATAAAATGCTCGGCACAATAGACATATAATGAATAGTGGCTGTAGTAATTATAACGTCCTTGAAGCCTCCTTGGATTGTCTCAAAGCTGCCTGGGAAAATTCCCATGATGCTAGAGTTTCCTCCAGTGAAGGCGGATTACAACCATTTCTCCTTTTGTTTAGGACAGTGAAAGAAACAAATTATTTTATAGTGAACTAAGCCGTTGGTTAGGTTTTCTGGAGTATAGTCAAAAGGGAAATTTATTTCTTAAAGCTCCAAGTAAGTGCAGAATCTAGAAGTCCAACTCCAGTAAACCGATCCTGGAACGATACTTAATTTGTAGTACTTGGATTTACCATCTATATTCTTTATATTTGAACTCTTACATAGATACCATCATACATGGTAGAATTCTACTGTTGAAAAATGAAGCCCTCTTCAAGGTGCCTTGGATGACAAATGACTTAGAAGGGAAAGAAAGCATTCAGGTGAATGGAGAATTTAAGGCCCCACCTAAATTTGTCAACATAAGTGTAAAGTAAGAAAGTGCTTTGAAGGTTTAATGCCTTGCTGATGGTTAACAGTGCTGGGAATAGTGGTACCTGCTGAAGGTTTCCGGAGTGAGTGAGTGAGTGAGTGGGCTGCTGCAGAAAGCCTTCAGATAGAGTAGCGGTCCCAGAGTTGGAGTGTTGCAAGGCCTCTTGGGGACATATCTTCTCTGATGACATTTTCTAATGATCACCAGGGATGAGTAGCTCATTTCAACATATAAAACACATCTTCTCTGATTTCAAGGACTTCATTTTCCCTGCGTTACTGAATGCCGGAAGCTGCTTGGCTAAAAGGAGAGGATGCAGAGGCCTCGAGGTACTTAACATCAAGGATGAGCCCCTTGCACTGTGATCCAGCACAGTTACATCACTGTTTTTACTAAAAGGAATTTTTTTGTTCTTTAAACATTACATCCTCCCCACCTCCAGTATCTTCAATTTCTTCAAAGGGATCCCAGACAATTAAAAACTGTAAATGAGCCGGGTGGTGGTGGCCCACGCTTTTAATCCCAGCACTCGGGAGGCAGAGGCAGGCGGATCATTGTGAGTTCGAGGCCAGCCTGGTCTACAAAGGGAATCCAGGACAGCCAAGGCTACACAGAGACACCCTGTCTTGAAAAAATAAAAAAATAAAATAAAAAATAAAAACTGTAATGTTTGAAATTTTGGTTTAGAAAAGCTGATCAATTTACAGCCAACCACCATATATAGTGAGGAAGAATTTGACACTTCTTTTCCGTTTGCTTATGAAATTCTATATCACACACACATACGTATTCCTCCGTAAAGACAAAAGTTTTGAAATGTATCAAAACCTATACTGTGTCTCAGGCCTATGTAACTGTGTTTATCCACAGGCATGCGTATTTGGGCAGATGCATATTCAAGATTGCTTTTGTTTGTAAAGATTATGGGTGTAGACACTGTACAGAGATGAGTAGAGGTGAAGTGAGGTGTCAGGCTTCAGCCTTTAAGGAATGACTTACACTGGAGGAACAGTGACAAGAACTGTGGTTGCGCTCTCGCTTGATCTTCTGCACGGTGTCAAACGGTCTGCACAGTTTTTAGAGCTATGGTTTTCTGCCACTGTTTTCAACTGGACTGGAGTAAAGAAACTTGTAGTTCCTTTTTTAAAAAATTAATTTATTTTTATTTTGTGTACATTGGTGTTTTGCCTGCATGGGTCTGTGTGAAGGAGTCCAATCCCCTGGAATTGGAGTTACAGATAGTTGTGAGCTGCCATGTGGGTGGTGGGAATTGAACCCAGGTCTTCCAGAAGAGCAGCCAGTGCTCTTAAGCCCTGAGGCATCTCTCCAGCCTCAAGTCTGTTTTTGTTGTTGTTGTTGTTGTTGTTTGTTTGTTTGTTTTGCTCTTTCTGAATTGTTTCAGTACACACATGTCTAGAACCACAAAAATATGTCCATATGCTCACTGAAAAAAAAAAAAAAAAGAATGAGGAGAAATAAGAGAAAGCATTTTAAGCTGAGGAATAAGTTCATTTAAATTAAGTTAAACTTTGCAGAGGGTGCTTCAAGGAGGTTTGGGTAGATTCCAAGCCTTAGCATATCATTCAAGAAATGAAAGGCTGTGGGGTGGTTCAACATCAGTGTAGTTCAAACAGGAAAACATATGACTGAACTTGAAGGCTGGATAGAGCTAAGAGTTTTGTTTCTTCTCTGCGGATGCATCCTCCTGAAGCAGGATGAAGGTGGCAACTTAGGCCCCTTTTCAGACATACTAAAGGACAGCAGTGTGTAACTGCTGAGGCTGGCACTCCTTCCAGCCACTTAGCTTCCACAAAACTGAAAGACTTATTTGTCAATACGCTCAGAAATATAGTCACTCACTTCCTACTGGAAATTACTTACAGAGAAAATGAACTAGTCCTCATGGAACGCTTACGAGCTAACAAAGACGTCTGCCGTGTACTTCATGCATGGCACTTCATCATTTTAATTACAGGTCAATTGTAGATGGTCCTCAAGTCCTTCGGCTCCTGACTGTATTTTCCCCGTCCTTCTGCTTAAAACCAGAAATGATAGACAGACATGACAGTTTCGTGCCAAGTGCAATTTTCAATTTTAGTCAGCTGAGCAAAGTAAGGAATGGAGCCCAAAAGTTAATTTTTTTTCCTTCAGATTTTGAGTTATCAGTATTATGTAGTGGCAAAATTGTCATCAAAAGATTCATTTGAAAAAAAAAAGATTCATTTGACAAATGTTATGATTTGAGACCACCCTCCTTTTTGCTAATCGATCATGAACAACCTCAAGACAATGAAGACTTTGATTTAAACAATTACTTAAAACCGATAATATATATATATATATACACACACACACACACACACACACAGAGAGAGAGAGAGAGAGAGAGAGAGAGAGAGAGAGAGAGAGAGAGAGAGAGAGAGAGCGCAAAAGCACCATTTTTTTGGTGAAGATATGAGCAAATTTCACAAATAAAATTAAAGATCGGTCGAAATTTCCCATTGTGCTCCTTCTGAGCAACGGTAAGAAAGACCCTGGCCCTCTCTGCCATACTCCCTTTGAGAAGTGAACCAAAGGAAGTAAGTAACGAGGATTAGGAGAGCCAAACCCAGCAAGCCAGTGGGCGTACTATGGATTGTATTACCTGCAAGAGTGGGGGCAAAATACCCATAAAATAGCCTTTCAGATTCAGTTTGTCTCAAGTTACATTGTGAAATTCGGTGGTTTGGTGCAGTTGTATACCCGTTGGCTCTAGAGAATTAAAGGGAATTGGGGTGGGCCAGCCATTGTGCAGAAGGACTGCAGGTGGCACCAGGGCCTTGGGGTTTGTGGTTTCCTGTGGGAAACGCTTTTGGTGATTGCTGGCCCTGCCTGGAAGGGTGAGAAAGAAACAAGGTCCAGAAGAGCTCTTTGGCTACCAGGCCAGTCCGCGTTGTAGGGACTAATCTCAGGCAGGGCATTACTCGTAAATTCCTCTTTGGCCCTTTCTCACCTGGCACAATGATTGGTAAAAAGCTGGAATTATACTCCCTTATACAGCAAGAGGGTTGTGGCGTGTCATATTTCCTCACAGAGAAACCGAGCTCAAGTCCTGACCACACAACTCACTGGAGTCTTCTTTTGTTTTTTTGTTTTTTGTTTGTTTTTTTTTGTTTTTTGTTTTTTTTTTGCTTTTCAAGACAGGGTTTCTCTGTGTAATGGCCTTGGCTGTCCTAGACTGATTTGTAGACCAGGCTGGCCTTGAACTCACAGCAACCCACCTGCCTCTGCCTCCCCAGTGCTGGGATTAAAAGTGTGAGCCACCACACCTGACTTGTAATATTCTTTATTCTCTTGACAGAGGTACCAAGAATCCTGATATCCTGGCTGGAATGTAAGAGTAAGAGCACCCATATGTTCATTTATGCTGCAGGTTTAACTAGATGCAATATTTTTTTTTTAACTTCTTATTCTAGACTTATGGTGGCAGAGGTCTGTAAACCTGATGGCTGATTATGGAAGACTATATTTGACGTATTTCATTGGTATAGCCTTTAAAGAATGAATAATATTTAATAAATTTGAGTAAATTATTGAGACTTTGGTATTAATGTCTGTTTGTATACTGTCTGTCTTTGTGACTATTGTTTTTTTTTTTTTAACTTTAGTTAAGAAAAAAATCAATGATTGGGTTTTATATATACCATTGGGTTATTAAACATGGATGAAGTACCATCTCAAATAAGAGTCTGTCAATAGATCAGCTTAATGGTAATGAAAAATCTTATCTTAAATCAGCTACTTAGAGACATTCAACATGATGAGCAGTGAATTCCTAATGAATCAGTTTTGAGTAACTGGAAAACTGAGAGATCTCTATTTCGTCACCAATGTTTCCTGTGTAGTTTTCTCTTAAAACACTGTATCCTTTATTCATTCATTTGTTTGTTTGTCTATATATTTATTTATTTTGTTATCTTACTATTTGGCATATTCTAATAACTCGTGCCAGGTAGAGTTGATGCAATTGTCTTTACAAATGGTAGTAGACTCTGTCTTTATTGAATGATTGATTCGGTCATCAATAGTGGCTAATTAAACTAAGCCTTAGTGGGAGGCAACATTAGAGTTGGTAATGATGTTGGATTAAAGGGCATAAAAGCAAATATTTTCTCTCTCCTTGATAAAGCTGTGCTTATAATGAGCCAAGGATTTGAAAAAGGCAAGATGTAATGCTAGAAGGGCTTAGATGATTGAGTGAACTTGGGCTGCCTGGCTAACCCAATGGCTTTGCGTGTAGCAAGCAGACGTGCCAGAAAGGAAGACAAAAGCCCAGCAACCCCTCCCCCAAGCCCTAGACATGCCAGCACAGAGACCTCTGCTAATTTTTTGTCCCTTTTGTTTTCACCAGGAATGAATCCAAATATTTAGATATATTCTCGGTGTTACATTTAAATTAGAAATTTTTGGCAAGAATAAAAGTTCAAGAGAAGTGAAATTGTGTGTGTGTGGGGGGGTGCGCGCACATGTCGTGTGCACATAAGAAGTGTTAATAAATGTCAGGCCAAAAGCCGGAAGCATCTCGTGAGGATTTAGACTCAGCGTTGTCGTTGTGACGAACGTGAAGCTAGGACGGACTATGCTTTCTGCTCCTTTTGGCCTAGCCCTTTCCGTTTTCCAAGAGCAGGCAATCAAGCCCATGGCCTTGAACGTATTAGGTGAGCACTTCCTACTGGGCTAGATTCCGGGCCTGTTTAGCTCTTATAGGAGCTTTTTCTTTCTTTCTTTTTTCCCCTACCTTGAGAGTTTGGCAATGGGTAGATAGAGAGCCAGGATTCTGGAAGGCTCTGTGGCCTCCTGGCTGTGTGATTGAAGGTACTTGTCTCAGAAGGAGTCTGCCTGTGGCCACTCACTAAGAGTTGAAGCAGAGGTGATATTTATTTTAAAGGGTTGAGGTTACAACTATTTTAAATAGCTGATCAATTGACTATAAAGAAAGCTTTCTGGGGGGGAAAAAGGAGTGGGAAATTAAAGTTAAAAAAATACTATCAAGAGCATTCCTTGGGCCAAAAGTAGAAGCCGCAGTGAGAATTTGTCCATGGACTCCAGTTGTAACTGTATATGGGGTAGCCTTATCTCCCTGACCAGTCTTGATAAGATTGTGCTGGTAGAAACTGGAAACTTCTGAGGTAGCCTCGGAGAGATGGGAAGCACAGTCCTGGCAAGCACCACACATTTTATAATGAAGATGCAGGCTGCCTTTGCCAAGTTAGACATAATAAGCCTATCACTTATACTAAAAACCTTAAAAAGAGAGCATTCGCCTTAAATTGTGACTCTAGACCTTTGCAAGGCATGGTTTACGTTAAAACAGAGAGAGAGAGAGAGAGAGAGAGAGAGAGAGAGAGAGAGATTTTTTTTTATCTAGCCAGACCCAGTGAATTTACTAGCGTTTTACTCGATATTAAACTGAGAAAGACAAATCAGATTCTCCCAAGTGCTTAGGGCTGTGCTTACATAAAAAGAGCCTTATGGTTCCATAAAACACTACCTGAAGTACAGCGGGACCAGCTGTTTGCAAGACAAAGCATGGTAACGTTTGTGCTACAAGCATGTTCCAATCTTATAAATAGTTTATAAATTCTTTATATTTTTTTCCTGAGACAGGGTTTCTCTATATTGCCCTGGCTGTCCTGGAACTCAATTTGTAGACCAAGCTGGCCTTAAACTCACAGAGATCCACCTGCCTCTGCCTGGAAAGTGCTGGGATTAAAGGCATGCATCTACAGCCATTCAACACCACACCCACTTTAATTTGTAAATTTAAAGTAGTCTGGCTGCTTCAGGTACCCTGTTTTCCCAGTATATCAGAGATCTCCTCAGGTACCCTAAAGCTCCAGACTATAGGGTCTTGATTCTATATTTTTATACTTAAAAATCCCCTTTCATATGTATTTAAAATAATTCATTCAATGCTTATTTATTCGTGTGTATGTGCATATGTACGTCTGTACATATATACAGAGACACACACATGCTATAAGGCAGGCATGTGGGGTCCAGTCATTTCTCTATGTTCTTGTGACGTTGAACTTATCCTCCACTACGTGGGTCCCAGGCATTGGACTTAAATAGTCAGGGTTGGCCTCAAGTGCCTTTGTCCATGGAGTTAGCTTGCTGGCCATATTTTATATTTTTAATCAGAACCATGATTCCATCAAAGATTTGCCAACACGTATTCTAGCAGTCTAAAAAGCCCTGGTGTGCCCAATATCATGGCAAAACGAGTTTAAACTGTCACGATAATTTCTTTTATTATAATAATCTAATGTTTTATTTTATTTTAATTGTCAGGAGTTTGGACTGGCTGGGGGTAGGGGGTGGGAAATCCACATTTGATGTTCTAGGCAGCCCATGAGAACAGCCCGAGTCGCTCGCTGAACTTCAGTTGTTTGTGTAGACGTGTTTAGAACATCTTGCCAGGCCCGATGCCTACTCAGAACACTATCATATTTAGCCTTTAGAAAAGAATTTCTAGTGTTACAAAAGGGGCTATTATGCTCTCTATAAAACCCTTCTAGTCTAATTCAGGAAGGGTGTAGATAAGTTTTTGGCCGAGCACATTAATTAAATAAACCTCAAAGGGCCAGGACTCAGGCTGAAACCAAATAGCATCTCCTGATTCTTAAATTGTTCACATGTCAGACAGGATCGCTGTATGATGCTTTGGGGCCTTTGCCTTGGTCAACCTCAGAAGATGCCATCAGCTTCTCCTTCTTTCTCTCAAGGAGAAAACTTCAGTCCCAGGCGTTTGTAAACAACTAGACACACAGCTGTCTTTTCTGAGTATTCAACAAGCATTCCTGGAGATCTCGCACACTGCTCACTGTTCCGAAACAAGGCCAGGCCGTTCATTTAAGGTTCAGGGAAGAGAAGCTGATCCCGGTGGAGGACCAGGAGAAGGGTGTTTCGCACAGGCCATCTTGGAACTCACTAGATAGAGCAGGCTGGCCTTGAACTCACAGAGATCTGCCAGCCTTTGCCTCCTGGGTGCTGGGATTAAAGTTAAAGCTGTGCACCACCACACCCAGCTCAGGTGTTCTATAACATTTTTTATTTAGAGTCTTCCTAGTAGCCCAGGCTGGCCTCCAATTTATCATCTGGAGGCTTCCAGAGCCCTGGGATTACAGGTGTATGCCACCATCCCTGGCTGAAGTCTTATTGAACATTCTCCTGAAGCTGTTTTCTACAGAACCTGCTTTCTCTTTGTATTCTCACCTTTCCCCATCCATGTCAAGCTATTTACTGTGATAGCGTCTGAGGGAAGACAGAGGAAGAAGATAAGCGTCAATGATATGGCAGCTGCTTTTTATTTAATTTGGTATGAGTAGTCCCCAGCTTAGTTCCCAATTCCTAGCCAGTTTCCTTCCTTCCTTCCTTCCTTCCTTCCTTCCTTCCTTCCTTCCTTCCTTCCTTCCT
>OU015742.1:166386365-166418444 GCA_907169655.1 Acomys percivali | reverse complement strand
CCTTCCTTCCTTCCTTCCTTCCTTCCTTCCTTCCTTCCTTCCTTCCTCTTCTTCTTCTTCTTCTTCCTCCTCCTCTCCCTCCTCCTCCTCTTCCTCCTCCTCCTCCTCCTCCTCCTCCTCCTCCTCCTCCTCCTCCTCTTCTTCTTCTTCTTCTTCTTCTTCTTCTTCTTCTTCTTCTTCTTCTTCTTCTTCTTCTTCTTCTTCTTCTTCTTCTTCTTCTTCTTCTACAGGGTTTCTCAGTGTAGCCTTGGCTGTCCTGGACTCCCTTTGTAGACCAGGCTGGCCTTGAACTCACAGAGATCCACCTGCCTCTACCTTCCAAGTGTTGGAGTTAAAGGAGTGTGCCACCATGCCCAGCTCTCTTTCTTATCTTATTTCATGCTCCACTTCAACCCAGTGAGACCAGGCTGGCCTTGAACTCACAGAGATTTACCTGCCTTTGCTGGCATTAAAGGTGCACACCACCATACCTGCCAAGCATTTAAAACGTGCTTTAGCCAGGGGCAGTGGCCCATGCCTGTAATCCTAGCACTCTGGGAGGCAGAGGCAGGTGGATCTCTGTGAGTTTGAGGCCAACCTGGTCTACAAAGTGAGTCCAGGACAGCCAAGGCTACACAGAAAAACCCTGTCTCCAAAAAAAAAAAAAAGTGCTTTTAACAGATTGAAGTTCTTCACTCTTCAAAGACTTTATAGGCCCAATTTTCCTCTAACTTTTGTGATCACCCTTCTATCCTGCCCCCAGTTGAAGGGTTAATTCACAGAGAGAGGCCTTTTCACTAAGGCCTAAGTATAGCAGCATGGGGTAGAGGCGACTCTGAAACTATAATCCAAACTAGATAGGACAGGGAGCTGGCTCTCGGTGCTAGCCATCCGCAGCCTGCTGAAGGCTGAGATGTTCTCTGTGTTGATGTCATCCTCGGGTTGGCTGCGAGCCTGAGGCAGCTGTACCAGTTCCAGGCACTGCATCGGGTTACAGCTGCCTCTACAGGGACAAAAGTAACTTGCTCTTCCTGGCGCTCTCCTGAGGGAAGAAGCCTTTCCGGAAGTCCCCCTCTCTAGCCGACTTTCCGCGTCTCCTTGGCTAGAACTGAGTCACACACAAATTCCTGCCCGCCAGTGGTAGGGAGGGGGTTGCTGTTGATCCTGACCCCAGGTCCCTGTTCTATTTATTCCGTGCGTCGTGTGCATCAGGAAGTTTTGTAAAATCTTGAGGCTCCTCCGAATAACGCCTCATCTTTAAACCACTGGAATCAACTAAGAACACTGTACCTAGCAAAAGCATTACGTTTGTGGCCTATTAATATATACTATCTTTTATCGATTACAACCACATTTTCCCCCCCTCCCAAGACAGGATTTCTCTGTGTAACCCTGGCTGTCCTGGAACTCACTCAGTAGACCAGGCTGGCCTCGAACTCAGAGATCCACCTACCTCTGTCAGCTTAGTGCTGGGACTAAAGGCGTGGACCACCGCCACCACCACCCGGCACAACTAGATTTTAATTACACTAATTGGATTAATATTATTTAAGAGTTATTTTTAAATAGTGATGGGCATAAATGATATTTTGAGATGGTTTTAAAAACTGTAATGTAAGCCGTGAGTGTTGGCACATGGCTTTAATCCCAGCACTTGGGAAGCAGAGGCAGGCAGATCGCTGTGAGTTCGAGGCCAGCCTGGTCTACAAAGCAAGTTCAGGACAGCCAAGATAACACAGAGAAACCCTGTCTCAAGGGAAAAAAAAAAAACTGTAATGTAACTTGAAGACATCCTGCAATTTATGTTGGTGGCAAAGGTACAAGTTTTATGAATAGCACTTGGTTTGTTGGCTTCAGCAATAGAAAAAAAAATGTTACATTTTGGGGGGAGGCTATTAAAAATATGCATGGAGTTTCTCCCTTGTTTAAAACATGTATACTCTAACCTTCTTCCTGGGTTCTGGTGCCTGGTCTAGAAGAATCAGTTGATGAGTCAGTGTTCTGAATAAGCTGGCCTGGTGGTACAGGCCTGTAATCCCGGCTACTTGGGAGACTGAGGTAGGACTTCCAATGCAAAGCCAGCCCTGGCAACTTACTGAGAGTGTCCCAAAATAGAAAGTAAAAAGAGGACTGAGGGAGAGTTCTCGCCCAACAGGCAAGAAGTCCTAGGTTCAACCCCTACCACAACCAAAACGAAGAGGGAAAAAAAAAAAAAATCTATGTTACATAGAAACATACTGTCTGGCTCATAGTAGGTGCTCAAGAGATCATAGCTTAAAATATAGTCACACAGAGAAATCTTGAGAATCAGAAATCCAAAATATTTAAGTCAATTCGCTGGACAAAATTAGGAATGGGAATGAGGGGGACCAGTAATGCACAGTTTCACACATGAGCTTGCGAGCGGTTGGGTGCAACGGCACAGAGTAAGGTCAACCTGGTGGATGACCTTGGAAGAGCAGATGAGAGTACAATCACCCATCATGTGGAAGCTTCTGTTCGGAGAGGTTGTCTTTTAATGGCATGTGTCACGGTGACTGCCACATTTTCCTGGATGATGTTTGGCTCTGCATTACGTCACCGATACTGGGTAAGCCAGGATAAAGACTTGGCTCTCCACTCTATGGTGTGGTCAGTCTGGCTCTGTGCTGAGGTTCTGGATCATCCCAGTCATTTTAGATCTTTGCCCTCTTCTCTCAAGGATGCAATTTTGTGACCATTAAGATAATATATTTTGGTCAAATAGATAAAAGGTCATTTTTTAAAACCACAAGATGGGTGGGGAAACCTTTATTCATATGTATATTTGGGTTTGTAAGAAAAAGAAAGAGATGGTTCCTGTGGCCTAAAGACTATTCTTCAATAAAAGGAAGTGTACTTCCATGTTTCTAGTTTCGTATTCGGGTTTCCATGGTTTAGTCATGTGAAAACATCATTTACTGGCTATGAGTCGAAGGCTTGAAATCATATAGGCATGAATTCATATTCTGGCTTTGTACTGTACTATCTGCGATCCTGAGCAAATAGCCTCAAGATAGCAACAACAGTAACAAATGCTTGTAGCAAGCACTGTACCCACACAGCAAGCACTGTACCCACACAGCAAGCTCTGTAACAGCACAGCAAGCACTGTACCCACACAGCAAGCTCTGTACCAGCACAGCAAGCTCTGTACCAATGCAGCAAGCACTGTACCAACACAGCAAGCACTGTACCAACACAGCAAGCTCTGTACCAACACAGCAAGCACTGTACCAACACAGCAAGCTCTGTACCAATGCAGCAGGCACTGTATCAACACAGCAGGCACTGTACCAATGCAGCAAGCACTGTACCAACACAGCAAGCACTGTACCAACAGCAACAGTGATCATGCATGATTTGTGATACAGTCCCCACAAGCTCATGATTGAAGATGTGGTCCCTATCTGGGCAGTGCTAATTGGGGAGGCTTCACTGGAGGAAGTAGGTTCCCAGGGGTAGATCTTGGGGCTCTGTAGTCCCATCCAGCTTCCTGACTGCCTTTGGTCTCTGTAGAATAAGGAGGTGCAGGTTCCTGGCACCACAGACTGTATGCACTCCAATCGTGAGCCGAAATAAATTCCTTCTCCTCTGAGTTAGTTCATGTCATCCATTTGGTCACAGTGAAAAGGAACCAATATATTCCATGTGCTCATAAGCCCAAGTCAAACTTTCACTATTATTCACATCTCAATAATGAGGAGATGATATATACATTTAATATAGTGTTAAAACATATAAATTACTATGTATTATTAATTATATTAATTACTTTATATAATTATATTAATATATATAATTAACTTATATGTGTTAACTGTTAATATATTATGTATATATTAACTGCCTCTAAACTTTCTTGGCAAAGTGGAGTTAACTGGGCCACTCTCCTTATAGGATTGTCATAAAGATTAATTTGCTGTATGTTGCAGATTTTTTTCATGGTAGTGTATAAGTGTTTAGTAAATGTGGAGTCAGCCACCATTAGCTTACCTGATCTTATGCAGCTAACAATATCTTATTGTATTTCCATGTACTTTACTAAAATAATACAGTGATTGATTTTGCTTGTTCAAGGAGCATGGATTATTAATAATAATTAGTATGTTTGATTCAAGGATACATAAATTGTAAGCATAACTTATCGATTGTGGCACTGTCACCACTTTTACAAAACACATTTGTGAACTTTTATGAACTATTAGTTAAAACTGTGGCGCAACTATTGTCACATAAAGATAGCCTTAGCCCGTGTTATGTTCCATGCCTGTAATCCCAGATTTTAGGCGGCAAAAGCAGGAACGTTTTCATTCTATATCGCCCTAGACTACATGAAGAGGTCCTGTCCATCTTTTTCTCCACCAACCCCACTGTTGGGGGCGGGTGGCAGAGAGGAGAAAAAGAAAGCTTTTTCAGAAAGGAATGCCTTTTCGAGTTTTTTCTCTGCTCAATTGATTCTTATCCAAAATAGTTTTGGCTTGCTTTCAAATGTTCAAATTAACATGTGAGGTTTTTTTTTTTAATTTAAAAAATGTCTTATGTACATGAATGTTTTGTCTGCATGTATGTATGTGCCACATGTGTACCTGGTGAACAAAGAGATCAGAATAAGGCGTAAGATCGCTTGGAACTGGAGTTACAGGTGCTTGTGAGCCGCCAAGCGGATTCTAGGAACTAAGCCTGGGCTCTCTGTAGAGCTGCACATGGTCCTAACCACTGAGCCATCTCTCCAGGTCCAAGATGAGAGTTTCTTGTTTGGTTTTGCAGGGCTGGGGATGGACTCTTAGCCCTCGCTCATCCTAGACATCCTAGGCGAAACTACTGGGGTTTTATGCCTAGCTTTTACCTGTGGGATGTATTTTTGGGGGCGGGAGTGGGAGTGGGGAGTTCTTAGTCTCATTCTAAACATGGCTCAACTGGGAAAGGGATAACAGACATAGCTCTGTCTTAGCCTGATTGCCGTTGCTCTCAAAACCATATTTTCAGTATGGAATTTCTCCACTTTTAGGTTACATTAACGGTGAAAAAAAGTCTTACTCATATCCATTATCAAAACTGCACTTAAGACACTAAGAATAAAGTTCATTTTTCCCCCAACAAAGAAGGCCGCCCATTCACCCGGACTACTCAGCGCTTTAATGAACCGGTTCTGAACAATCGAAGGGCCTGGTAGCCTTGCCTGTGAGTGCCCCCTGCTGGATACACAGGACTTTTATTGCATCTCCATTGAATTCATTTGTACTTTTTAATGGGAAAGTGCCCAAGTAACAGGTCACAAGGACAGATGTAAATCCTAGTGAGCAATGTGGTCTTTGGTAAGTGTGCAGATTTATAACAAAAACATACCCAGGAAACAAACTCAAATGCAAAAAATATTCCACTGAGCCATTGTTTATTATCGCACCAGCGCCGAGGATCTAGTAGAGAGTCCTCTGTTTATCTTATGAGCTCAGTGATGCAGGCAGTTGGCCGGTGGCTTCTTACCATAGGGAGACTGCATATATGTTTTACAGAAGGGTAGAAAATTAGCGACCCCTTTTACGTGACCATGTGTTGGCTTCAATGAGATAGATGAAATCTTCTCTTAGAATTCTCGTTTTGGAGCCACAGTCCCAGCTGGTGCTTAAGGAAGGCATGTCCTACTTAACCAGGAGCCCTGCAGAGATAATCACCCGTGGGTGGCCTACAGTAATCCAGCAGAGGCAGGAACCAAGGGTCATCAGCCAACTCAAAGTTTCCAAGAAGGAAGAAATGGACTCTGAGGGAAATTGATATATGTTAGTCTATTCAGAGCTCCACGAGCCGGGCGATGGTGGTACATGCCATTACTCCCAGGACTGGGGAGGCAGAGACAGGCAGATCTCTTGAGTTTCAGGCCAGTCTGGTTTACAGAGCAAGTTCCAGGACAGCCAGGGATACACAGAGAAACCTGTCTCAAAAAACAAAAACCAAACCAAACAAACCAAATCAAACAAAAAGAGCTTTTCATGATTAGTTTTCTCCTTGTGTTTTGTTTTGTTTTGACAAGCGATTGCTATGTAGCTCAGGCTAGCTTTGAGCTCTAGTGCACTCTCTTTCCTCAGCCTCCTGAGCACTGGCATTACAGGCGTAGACCACCACAGCTGTTTCTCCCTGTGGCATTCTCTCTCTCTCTCTCTCTCTCTCTCTCTCTCTCTCTCTCTCTCTCTCTCTCTCTCTCTCTCTCTCTCCCTCCCTTTGGTACTGCGGGACAAGCACAAGGCCTTCCTTGCACACACTAGGCTTCTCCTTGGGTCATCTTGGTCATTTTTGCAGAAATTTTGACATTGTCCAGGAATTATTCCCTACAACATCACTGATGCCTTCACGTGTTTTTTTTTTTTTAAACACATGTTTAACGTGCTGCGACTGATTTTCTGCTTCTAGAATGTTCTCATAATTGATGCTATACCTTTTTTCTTGCTATGGCTTCCTGGTCCCTGAACAACACAACACATAACTCACAGAAAGCGGATATGCTTTCTTTATTGCAGACTTGGAAACACAGAGCTACTCCACGGAAGGATAAATCCTCATTTACTCTTTGTCTCTGGCAGCTCTCAGGCTGCTACCCCACTTCTATGCTTCTTGTACTTCTACTCTAGGGCAAAATTTGTCAGTTCTTGGGTTTCCTTCCCCCTAGATCCTCTACTTATAACACCAAACCCCCAGCAATTTTCAAACAGTGTCTTAAATTATTTGAGTTGCTGTTATGTCTGGCCTAATGTAGATTTGTGTAGATTGGGTAGATTTATTATATAGATTTATTATTTTTATGTTGAATGTATTTTAGTAATACTGTCTGCAACAACCCCCTTTTTGTAAGGGTTGGGTTTTGAGACAAGGTTTCCCTGTTTATCCCAGCCCGGCCTCAAACTCAGTTTCTGCCTCCCGAGGCCTGCTGTTACAAGTCCAGGCCACCAAGCCTGCCTGTGATCCTCTCTGTGTTTTCATCACTGACCTCTCAAAAAGTTCTGCTGAGCAGACTCATGTTTCTCTCCTGTGAAGCAGGAATCACAGAGTTATGTGGTCATGCACCATAGAGCTCACCAGTTTCTGCAAAGGGATCTTGAAACAAGACGGGAAGGGAAGCAGAAATCTCAGTAGGTTTTTAGCGTTTCATCACAAAGTCTTGTGGTAAAAGTGAGATGAAACCACAAGCTTCACTCTTGACGGGGCTAACACTGGAAGAATGGTTGGTTTCAAGGTCAGCCAAGGTCAGATGGAAACTTGGCTTGTTTTATTTATATGTTCAAACACCAGACCTATTGAGTTTTGCATGGTTTGGGGTTTCTAAAACACAAAGTATTTTGGGGCCCAGTACAAAGCAGAGGCCTGGGGAGTAAGGGTAGAAGAAATTTATTTGGTCTTGGTGTGCACTTCGACAAAGCCAAGGTAAGGGATTTTATCTACAGAGTTACTAACTGAAACATATTTACTTAAACTGTTCTCTGGACATTTGGAGGAACAAATCATGCTCTTTCCCTGTCTCTCTATCTGATATGAAGGCCAGAATTCTTTCTCCCAGAGTCTCTAGACAGTTCTACAGACCAGAGGATTTATTTCTTGAAAACATTTTATGGTTGTGATTACTAAGATTCATATGCAATATTCAATTTTTTTGACCCAATATTTGGGTTACTCTCTAGAGGTAAAGGCAGCAATGTTGTCTACTCTGAAGGAACTGGACATCACTTAATGATCTAAGACAAAGGCAGAAAACCCAAACCCACACAACACCTTGTTCTTGGCTGTATCAAGGATTTGAAGTCAACAAAAGAAACAGTCAGACTCAGAACCTAAATCTGTCATTGCAGTTTGGGAACTGTGACATGTGAAAAACTCACCCCCATAATAGTTTGTGGACAATGCCCATGCTAGGGCATCATCAGTTCCTGGCTTGAGGATGGCACTTGTCATGCCAAGGCCATGCCTTATAGATGGCAGCAAAACAAAACAAAGCAAAACAAAAAAACCCTATCTTTGACCATTTGGTCAAAGCTCTGCTACATGGTTCCGGGTTTACACTGTTGTCTATCTCAGTGGGCATCCCAATCAGGGACTGTGAACTTGCTTCACTGTCAGGCTTCTTTTGGGGAATCACAGTTGGACCTCACGGCTGGACTCCCAGCTGCCTCAAGATAAGAGGAAAAGGAGCTAGATGTCAAAGGACAGGGGCTTGAGATGTAGCTTCTTGGTGAACATTTACCTAGGACTGTGAGGGCCGAGGTTTGATCCCCAGTGGTAGAAAAAGAAAGACAGGGGATGAAGGCTTAAGGGGAAATGTTCATTTGAGGAGGAAAATCAGAATTTAACCAGAAGACACCCAGCACATTGGCAAGTTGCTGAATACATTACCATGAAAAGAACTGTGAGAACACACGCTGTCCTACAGGATTATGAGGGCTGAGTGGCCAAGTTGGGTCATCCAGTCACAAATTCCTCTTACCTCATGTGGGCTGGAGAGGTGGCTTGACACATAAAGGCTGTCATCTCCAAGCCTGACTCCTTGAGTTCCATCCCGCCAACTCCCGTTCACGTGGTGGAGGGAGAGCAGCAACTTTCCCGAGTTGTCCTCTGGCTTCCGATATGCAGGCACACAAATTAGTAAGTAAATAAATTAAAAAAAAAAAAACCCAAAACCAAAACCTGCCTTAGCTAGCTCAGCAATAGACTCCCTGCAACCTCACATGCTCATATCATGACGTGTCTCAGCTGTAGGCCAGAGGTATGGATCGCCCACGAGGGTGTCACAGTTAAATTGCAGAGAATGCGAAAAGGAAGAATTTCAGGTTCAATGAGACCTGAATTAGATTTCACAGCACAGCACATAGCTGACAGTCATTGCTTATGAGCTTTTATATATGTAATTTTGCTTTGGGATGGAGAAATAATTCAGTGGTTAAGAGCGTTGGCTGTTCTTCCAGAGGACCCGGGTGTGGTTCCCAGCTCCCACATGGTGCCTGACTGCTCTTTGTAACTCCGGTTCTAGGGCATCCAACACACTCTTCTGGCCTTTCTGGGCACCAGGAACACAAGTGGTGCACAGACATACATGAGGACAAAATACTCAACCTCATAAAATAAATGAATTAAAACTTAGTTTGTAATCCTGTTGCCATGGTTGTGTTTATCTTTAATCCCAGCAGAGGCAGGTGGATAGTTATGAACTTGAGGTTAGCCTGGTCTACATAGAGAGTGCCAAACAAGCCTGGGATCTATAGTGAAACCTGTCTTTAAAAGGTTGTAGGCTATTGTCGGCTATGACCATGAGCAGCCTTAAAAGGGACAGGCCAGTTAAACACTACATATCTCAGGGCTGTCTTACGGAAGCAATCTGTCTCCCTCCCCTCTCCTCGTCCCTTCCCATGTAGCCCAGGCTGGTCTTTAATTCTTGATCTTCCTGCCTCCAACTTCCAAGTGCTGGGATTTCAGGAATATGCCAGTCCACTCAGTTTCTTTCTTCCTTCCTTCCTTCCTTCCTTTCTTTTTTCAATTCATTCTTTTTATCTCTTTTTTTCCTCTGATTTGTTCTTTCAAGTTTTTAGTTATGAAAAATTTCAGCATACAAAGAACGAAATAATGACTATCTATACTTTGCATTGTGTTTCAGTTTACTTATTTTTATCTTATCTTTTATATAACCAAAGTCACATAATTATGTGTATGATGTATCCGTATGTGTATACCTATATAATTAAATACACCTTATTTATCTGTGAAGTTGACTCTGAGCTATTTAAGTTGGTGGCAGATTCTTCACCCCTGAATATTTGAACATATTTGGATGTTTAATTGGACCGTCACAACCCGGTTTTAAAAATATCCTGGGGGGGGGGGAGAAGTGATGATTTATAGAGAAAGTGAGACAGGAGGAATCTGTGAAGCAGGGGACAGGTAAGTGCATATCATTTCTCAAAGATGGAACTGTGTGAGACGCGTGTGGTGGCATCACACATGTGGTGGCATCAGCCCTCACTCTCCAGCACTAGAGAGGTGGAGGCGGGCAGGTGGATTGTGACTGCCCGATGGTAGAGGGAGGGGCCTGTCTCCAAACATGAAACAAAACCATTGGGGACAGAGGATTAATTTGATTTGTAGAGACTCCAAAAAACAGAAGAGGAAGCTACACAAAGAGAAACAAAGCAAGCTGTGCTGGCTAGAGTCACCCAAGAGAAGGGAATCCCAGTCGAAAATGCCTCCATAACATCCAGCTGTAGGCCAACAGGCCAGTAGGGCGATTTCTTACTTAGTGATTGATGGAGGAGGGCCCAACGCACTGTGGGTGCTGCCATCTCTGGGCTGGTGGTCCTGGGGTCTATAAGAAAGCAGGCTGAGCAAGCCATGGGAGCAAGGCAGTAAGCAGCATCCCTCTAGGACCTCTGCATCAGCTCATGCCTCCAGGTTCTGTCATTGTATGAGTTCCTGCCCTGACTGCTGTCAATGATGAACTGCTACATGGAACTGTGAATGAAAATACCTCTCTCCTCCCCAAGTTGCTTTTGGTCATGGTGTTTCATCATAGCAGTGACAACCTTAACTGAGACACAAGGTAACTTAGCACAGCCATTCTTTCATGCTTACTTCAGAGAAAGAGCTGGTGTGTGTGTGTGTGTGTGTGTGTGTGTGTGTGTGTATTGTGTGTATGTGTGAGTGTATCTTTGTGTATGTGTATATATGTATGTGTGTTCTGTCTTTGTATGTATGAGTGTATTTCTGTATATGTGTGTGCATGTATGATTATGTGTGTGTAGGAGTAATGGGGCCGAGTTGTGCCTCTTTCACTAAGATAACCTCAGCACAAGAGCTCCAAAGGAAGCCGGGCGTTGGTGGCGCACTCCTTTAATCCCAGCACTCGGGAGGCAGTGGCAGGCGGATTGCTGTGTGTTCGAGGCCAGCCTGGTCTACAAAGTGAGTCAGGACAGCCAAGGCTACACAGAGAGACCCTGTCTCGGAAAAAAAAAAAAAAAAAAAAAAAAAAAAGAGCTCCAAAGGAGCCAACTCGCAGCTAGTGGTTGCAAACTCACAAGACTGCAGCCAAGGCAAGGCCTCCTCCCACTGATGTGTGGTGGTGGAGACAAACTCAACAACCACCTCGATCGAAAACGAAGGGCAGAACTGAGTCTAGAGGCATAAGGTCACTTATCATGAGTTCAGTGGGGGTGACAGTGTCCCTGCCCAGTGGAGGCTGCCTTCCTGACTACTGGACCCCTTCTCAAAGTGAGTGCTGGTGCAACTTGACCCCAGCAGTCATCCACCACAGCTTTTTTTTTTTTTAAAGATTTATTTATTTATTATTATGTATACAGTGCTCTGCCTGCATGTACATCTGCAGGCAGAGGAGGATATCAGATCACATTATAGATGGTTGTGAGCCACCATGTGGTTGCTGGGAATTGAACTCATGACCTCTGGAAGAGCAGACAGTGTTCTTAACCGCTGAGCCATCTCTCCAGCCCCACTACAGCTTTGATAACCAAAGCAGTGGGCTATGAAAGTGACTTGGACACACATCCCATTTTAAGCATTCTCTTCTGCAATATTGGCTCTTTAGGTGATTTCAAGACTGTTCTCTGCAGCTCAATGGATTGTCCTTTGCCACGCTTGCTCTCCCTGGCTGCTGTCTCAACTCTCGGCAAAAGTCCACTCTCAGAGGCCACTGGGCCGAAGGGAGGAAGTGCCTCCCCCTTGCTGCAGACTCCTCTGGTATCTTTGGGGCCACCACCCTTGTGTTTATTGTTTGTTTTCTCTTCACCGTGGAACTACCCATTAAACATAATTTGAGGGCTCTTTTGATGGAAGAGGGCTTTCAAAGGCAATACTCCAAGGGGTTTGCTTGCCAGCAGGGTCAGCCAGCAAGCACCCAGCTTTAGCCCAAGGCTCTGTGTTCTCAGAGGACAAGGACTCCATTAACAGACTCTGCTGCTGAAGGTTTTTTTTAATTCTATCCTCTTTCAGACTTAGAAGGATTTCTGAAGTGCTTATTATTAGCCTAAACAGAGCGAGTGAGTGTCCTTATCAGTCAAAAACAAATACACCTGTCTGGCAAGCAGAAGCTCTGCTTGGCTTTATGAACCAGGAAAATCAACACTGTGCTCAGAGCCCAGCCAGTAAATCTGAGGCCTGTAAAGTCATGTTGAAGCAGAAGGACCTTCGTGTCTCAACAGACTCTGGCTGAAGAATTCCTCCTGGAAAACAAAGCTTGTGGCCATCCGGTCTGCATATACTCCGTAGCCTCTTCGCGCAGGGGGTTCAGCTGAGTGTGGAATTAGGAGGCAGAAAACCTGAGCCATCATTGGAGAAACGTAAGAGATGGCTGAGAGGGAGCTGTTCTCTCTGATTGCTTCTAAACATCAGCATCTCCCTTGACGGAAGAGTTTAGCTCTGGGACTTGGCAATCACGCCCTGCTTTCTCGCTCTCTCTCTCTCTCCCTCTTTCTTTCTCTTTTGATACTGAGGATCTAATCCAGGGCCTTGTACTTGATGAGCAAAGCATTTTCCCATTGAACTACAATCCTAGCTCAAAAAAAGGAGTATCTTTTTTTCTTTCTTTCTTTCTTTCTTTCTTTCTTTCTTTCTTTCTTTCTTTCTTTCTTTCTTTCTTTCTTGTTTTGAGACAGTTTTTCTGTGATAGCCCTGGCTGCCCTGGATTTGCTTTGTAAATCAGGTTGGCCTTGAACTCACAGATCTGTGTGCCTCTGCCTCCCAGGTGCTGGGATTTCAGGCATTTGCACCATGCCGGCCCAAAGGAGTATCTAAATATAAGCCTAACTCACAAGGAAATCAGACCTGGTATTTGTCCAGTTAGTTGACTGATCTTAGAATAGCTTTGGGCTTTAAGAGAGTGTGTTATTTTGTACAAGATAACCATCTAGTATATGGTCCCTGCCCACTTGGAGTTTATGATGTAATCCAGATTTAAGAGTTATGCCATTCAGGGCCCCCAACACACACCAGATGCACACAGCCACTGCCGTTACACCTCTCTCTCTCTCTCTCTCTCTCTCTCCTAATTTATTCATTTATTTATGTATATGGGTGTTTTGTCTGCGTGTACATCTGCATAAGAAGAGGGAATTGGATTCCATGGGACTACAGTTATAGATGGTTGTGAGCTGCCATGTGGGTGCTGGAAATTGAGCCCAGGGCCTCTGAAAGAGAACCAGTACTCTTAACCACTGAGACATCTCTCAGGTCCTATAGAGATATACTGGAGGTAGTCATGCCAACATGCTACCTTGGACTCTTCCCACGTATTCCTCAAATCAGTCCCAAGAAATGTTTTTGTTTTAGTGTGTGTGTGTGTGTGTGTGTGTGTGTATGTGTGTGTGTGTGTGTGTATGATGTATATATGTGACATATCTCTATATCTATCTATCTATCACCTTAGACCCACCTGAGTGAGTAGCTACTGTTATCTCTTTTTCCCTTAGCTTCTTGGATGCAGCTAGGTAGCCTATCCACATAGAAGAGGTGCATTGTGGGAGGTCAATTGCCATGAAGGGGATAGTGGTTTTAAAGAAATTAAAGCAGGAACTGCAAAACTGGTTCAGTGGTTAAGAATCCTGGCTGTTCCTGCATAGGACTTGGGTTTGGTTCTCAGCACCCACACGATGGTTACCTATAGCTCCAGTTCTAGGGGGTCTGACAGCCTCTTCTAGCCTCCATGGCTATATGGTCCCTGCATATGCACAAGTAGCATATAGACATGCACGTAGGAAAGACACCCATACCATAACATAATAATAACAACATAAAATAACATAAACACTCAGCATTAATTTCAAGAAATTATTCAAGGATTGAGTGTGTAGCTCAGTGGGGCAATGTATGCTTAGCATGCGTGAGGCCCTGGGTTTGACCTCAGCAACAGACTGCAAAATTAAGAAATAGCTGAGCATATGATAGTATTAGAGAATATAATCAACTAAGGTTAGAAGTCATATTTACCCCACTTCTCAAATTCAGGGTAGACTGCAAGAGACAGTAAGTTTGGAAAGCAGCAGAGCTATGTTTAGACTCTGCCCTAGCATTTTTTTCCCTTTATTTTTGAGTCTCATTGTGCAGTCTATAGGCTGGCCTTGAACTCACGATCTTCCTACCTCAGCCTCCTGAGTACTGAGATTGCAGAGGTGTACCATCAACCATTTTTAAATTGTATAGGCCCCATAACATCACATGGCAAGCCTCTGTTTTCATTCTGGAAAACAGCGATGTCCACTTTGGGGCGTTGGTCTGAAAATTAACTAAGGCGGTGCGTGCAAAAGTGCCCAGGCCGGTGTCGGGTGCTCATTGGGCCTCATCCCTCCTCACTCCTCAGTTTTGTATGATTATGCTGCTATTTTATTTTAGTCAGCCCCTCCCCATCCCTCCTGTTCTTGGCTTTTCTCATTGTTTTTGTTCTTATTTTTTCTGGCTGATCTTGTCTCTTTGGTTTTCCTCTTTCTCCTCTCTGTGGATATTTGTTTTGCCTGTGTTTATTTTTCCATCCTGATCTTTCCTTGGGTTCTTTTCTCATTTGCCTTTTTGCAGACTGTCTTTTGTTTTACCTGGGGCTGTAAGCCCTTTGCACATCGATGTCAACACTGATTGCTGATTTTGGACTTGGCTGGTGAAGGGGGGGGAGACAGGGGAGGACAGCTCTTAAGAGGCCCACAGAAAGGACGTTGGGAGGGTGAAGTGGTCAGCTGCTGAGCTATCCATATTTTGCAGACACACATTTCAGTTTGTGGCCAGAAGTCTGACACTGTTTCCCACGAGTCCTCAAGGCTTTTGGATCTGCCCAGTTCCCTTCTCTTCCCGCCTCTGCCTGGAGCTCAGCTTTCCCAGCTTTAACTCCCCACTGCTCTCTCTTCAGCACACTTTACATACTATGCCCATCTCCGCTGCAGAACACCCACTTGGAGCAGGGGGTTGTCTTAAGGGGAGGACGTGGTTATTGATAACAGCAATAAGAAGAATCGCTACATGTAAAGAATTAGTGCTCACTCAAGGCCCAAAACAAGAGGATGGTGACAAGAAGGGGCGCCCAGGAAATATTTCAGTCATTTTAACTTCCACAAACTTTTGTTCATCACTTACCCTGAGCTACATCATGTGCTAGGCCCTGAGTATAATTTATTGGCCACATACAAAAAAAACAAAAAAAAAAAAAACAAAAAACCTCTGCCTTTAAACAGCTTCTAAGTGTCCCAGTTGCATTTTTAAGAGTTGGCATCTCTCTGAAATTAATATCTGATGTTTTAAATTGAGACATAGTTTTCTATCTTTGGAAACACCATGGAAAGGAACCTGGGACTTGAGTGACAGCAATGGGTTTTGTGACACTTGTAAGAAATGGTTAGTGACATGCCATAATTCCTAGTCATATGTCATTTATTATTATTATTATTATTATTATTATTATTATTATTATTATTATTACTACTACTACTACTACTACTACTACTACTACTACTACTATTATAAATGGGGTCTCTCTATTTATCCCTGGATATCCTGGAACTCACTCTGTAGACCAGGTTGGCCTTGAACTCATAGAGATCCACCCACCTCTGCCTCTAGAGTTCTTGAGATTAAAGACCTGAACCACCAAGCCTGGTCAGTCATATGTCTTTAAATTAAAAAAAAATTTAAAAAATTTAAGTATGTAAGCCAGGCTACCTTTGAACTTAGAATCCTCCTGTTCAGCCTCAGGCATGTGAGTTACAGGTGTAAACCACCATACCTGGTTATCTCTGTATGGAAATTTTAGGAAAACATAAAGATGAAGTCAGAATAAATGTTTATCACTTGCCATTCAACATCAATAATTATCAACACTTAATCTTTAGAAAAAGATTTATTTTGCCTTTTCACTAAGATGGCACCAAAAGCGAAGCAGGAAGCTCCTTTCCTTCCCACAGTGATGGCCTTGAAAACCAAGAAGGCAGTGCTGAAAGACGTCCACAGCCACAAAAAGAAGATCTGCACCTCACCCACATCCTGCAGGTCCAGAGGCAGCCCAAACCCCCTTAAAAGAGTGTGCCCAGGAGAAACAAGCGTGACCACTCCACCATCATACAACCCTCCACCCCACCCCCCGCTGCCCCCCATGACCACCGAGTCAGCCTTGAAGAAGACAGAAGACAACAGCACACTGTGTTCATTGTGGGTGTGAAGGCCAGCAAACACCAGACCAAACAGGCAGCCAATAAACTCTATGACATAGATGCAGCCAAAGTGAATACCCTGATAAGGCCCACAGAGAAGAAGGCATCTCTTCCATTGGCTCCTGGTGATGACTCTCTCTGGTGTTGCTAACAAGACTGGGAATCATCTAGACTGAATGCAGCTGGCTGATTCTAAACATGCACCTTTTTTTTCACCATGAGAAATGCTTATTTTATTTTTACTCTTTTTCCCCCGCCACCCCCTTCCTGCCTTCGTGTGTGTGTGTGTGTGTGTGTGTGTGTGTGTGTGTGTGTGTGTGTGTCTGTCTGTCTGTTTGTGTCTGTCAGTGTATGGTTGTGTGGACATGAGTGCAATTGCCTCAGGAGGAGGCCAAAGGCATGGCATCTCCTGGATCTGGAGTTTCAGGCTGTTGTGAGCTGCCTGATGTGAGTACCAGAACAGTCCATGCTCTTGACCATCTCTCTAGCTCCTAAGTCAATCTTTAAACATCTTTTCCTCCAGTATTTCCCTGAAGCATGTCAAGACATCTCTCCATTTCACCTGCATGCCAGTATGCATTCCAAGTGAGCAAAGGCTCTCCCTAGGTACCTACTCTGCCATTATCACCTGCAACAAAGGTAATGATAATTCTCTAATAGAAGCCAATACACAAAGTCTGCACGAACTTTTCTCTAATTATCTCAAATTCTTTCTAATAGTTGGCTTGTACAGGCCTGGATCAAAGCCAAACCAACACGTTACCTTTGGTTGATCTGTTCTTAAAGCTCTTAGTCTATGATAATAGTTCCCTTCCCCTCTTTCCTCTAAACCTTTGGGACTCTTTTTCTGCAGCTGCCAGGAGTGTGAGCTTCTTAGGTCTCACGCCTTCAACAGCAAGTGGTTCAGAGGGTGAAGATGCCTGGCCCTCTTGCCTTGGCTTCAGACAACTCCCAAATGATATCCCAACTGCTTGAGATGTCTGAGGTGACCACATGAGTTCGGCTTTGTCCCCTTCCACTCCCCTTTAGAGTGTCTCCCTGAGGCTTTTTCCCAGAGAAAGAGTTTGCTTCCTGGGGGAGCTGAGTTCCTGTCAGGGTGATTATCACCAACGGGAATGCAAATGAGATTTTGTAGTTGGTGTCCCATCTGCCAACTGGCGGTACAAATGTCACTTCAGGTGGAATCTTGGCAGCCCCCATAGGACACAGAGATGATGTTTTTAAAGCTCAAAGGAGGGCAAAGTGTCTGAGGGGCCCCATGGGAGGGAATGCCCTGGTGGGGACAGTTTCACAGGTATTTGGTAGACTTGCTTAATGACAGTGGCAACCTGGATGGCTTTGGCTGGGGAGCTAGTGATGCAGTGGGAAAGAGGACATAGTGAAAATCTGAGGCTGATTCATCAATCACCAGGGGCTTCCTTGGCAGCCTGTAAAGGCTATCTTACTTCCTGCGGTCAGAGGGCAGAAATGGCTATCAGCTCTCAGACTTAAACGGGAGGGTAGCAAGAGTCTGGAGAAGACTGGGTTGTTAATCCTGGCAAGTTTGTAGTGTGGAGGTCAGATGCAGGAAGGGAAGAAGTGGCCCCTGGGACTAGAGCTGGAGGAATCTGCATCTGAAGTAATGTGCAGGAGGCAAGAAATCACCAGGTTCCCTTGAGATCTCTGGCCCAGAAGAAATGACTGTTTTCCTTCTATTAAAACTAACTCTCTCCTTGTTTCCAGCAGTTGCTTCTTCTCTCTCTTTCATAGTCCGAGGGGATGAGGATCGACTCTGAATTCTTCAGCATGTCATATGTGCACAGTTTACCAGAGACAAGTTAATGGGACTGAATGAGTGATAAATGACACAAGTCCTTAATGATTTTGTTTAAGATAACCTGCTTTCCAGCACGCAATCCTTACAAATACCCAAGGGTCTACTGTAGTGGTGAGATGCCCAGAAATCAGGATTATGCTTGTACATTCTCCCCAAGCAAAGGACAAATGATAGCATCTTAGCCTTCCTCCTGCTAAGAAGGAAGCGAAACATTTGATAGGTCCATTAGGGTTCTCAGGAGCAGATAGTCTATATATAGAAATAATGCTTTGACCTATTTGCTGAATGGCATGGGAGGTTTTCCAGGCTTGTTTGGGGGCTCCTAGAGTGGAAGGGAACTGCAGCAGGTGTGCACTGGTGAAAGCAATCCTGCTGTTGGGGGGCACATGACCTGTACACTATGACTTCAGAAGTATTGATGATAGGAAAAGATGTCACAAAGAATATAGGGCAAACTCTGTCAGAAAAAATCACAACAAATACCTGAGCCTCAAGGGCACACTCATTGTAGCAGAGAATGATGTGCCATTCACAAAACAGCTGCTTTTACGTTCCTAGGCCCTGTAGTGGTGAACTTGAATAACCTTGTGGCCAGACCTGGGTTTTGTCAGAACTGTAAAATTATGGTATCAATTGGTAGGGTATAGCGTCATCCCACTGTAGCTCAGGGGCAGTGTGTGTTAGGTACTTTTGCATAACAATGAGTAAAAAACTTGAGAGAGCAAGTATCTTTGCTTATGGTTTCTGTTAGCCCATGCACTTTGGCTCTGTTGGTCCTGGGCCTACAGTGAGTGTCCTAGTTATGGGTGCTTGGCTATGATCAAACACCATGGCTAGAGCAACTTGGGAAGGAAAGGGTTTGTTTCAGCTTATACTTGCAATTTACAGTCTGTTAATGAGGAAAGCTGGAGTAGGAACTCAAGCAAGGCAGGAACCTGGAGGCAGGAGCTGACGCAGAGGCCATGGAGGGAGGGATGTTGCTTACTGGCTTGCTCAGCCTTTCTTATAGAACCAGGACCACAGGCCCAGGGGTGGCACCACCCACAGTGGGACTTCATCAGTAACTAATTAAGAAAACGCCTCACAGCTGGATCTCTTGGAGGCGTTTTCTCAGTTGAGCTTCCGTCCTTTTAGATAACTCTAGCTTGTGACACGTTGACATGAGACTAGTCAGCACAGTGAGGTAGGACATCATAGCAGCAGCAGCAAGTAAGTGGAGGAAGAAGCTGCTCACCATATGGTGGACAGGAAGTGGAGCAGAGAAGCAGAAAGGGGCCAGACACAAGGCCTTCCAGGTACTACCTCAGGAGCCTATTTCTTCTAACAAGGCCCTGCCTTCCATTGTCCTACCTGCTCTCAGTCATCTATTAAAAACTTGAATCCCTGAATAGATCAAATCACTCACCAAGCCAATGTCCTTGCTGTCTAATTGCCTCTCTGGAGAAGCTGTCTTGCCCAGAGGCGTACTTAACTAATCCCTTAGGTGCCTTTTAATCCGATCAATTTGGTAATTAAGGGTAACCATCATGCAATGCTTCCGGGATTGGGAACAAATGGGTGAGAGAGCACAAGCATGCTGCAGAGAGATGGCCACCATGTGCCCTGACTGTGGTGCACTGGCCCCGTTCTCACCCAGCAGTGAGTGAAGGCGCAAAGGCACGAATGCTCTTCTGACCTCTGTGCAAGTTAGTTTTGAAGTACCGGCGCATCCAGGTGTGTTGGTTGAGTTTTTCCTTCTAACTATGGTGCAGTGTAACTTTTCTTTGCTCATTGTGTTTGTCTCACTCTCTTGGGGGCACGTCCCCTCTCATATCACTAATAACTGCCCCTGCCTTGATTTTTCTGTCTCAGAATTGATTTCCCAGAGAACCCTAAGACATCAGGTCATTTTGTCAATAGAGTATTTTATAGCCAAGATTTCGGATGATTGTCTCCTTACAGCATGGTTTTACAATCAATTGTTTTTCTACCTCTTATGCTTTCTGTAAAATGATAGTCATAGCTGCAGAGTTTGGTAGATTCAGGTATTGCCATGAGCTTCCGAATTGTATCACCTTCTAAGCCACACAGGGTTAGGATGCTTGGCTTCTGTGGTTAAAACTGAATGGCATGCTATTGTTAGCCTGATCCCTCTAACACAAATGTCTCTACAAGCCAGGCGTGTGGTGCACACCTGTAATCCCAGCCCTGTGGGAGGCTGAGAAGGAAGGACCACATATAGTGAGTCCCCATCGCAAAAAAACAACAAAAACGTTTTTATGAATCCCTGTGTTTCCTCTTCCCTTTTTCACTGTTTTCATCCTCTTCTCTTTTCACCCCTCCCTTCTCCATGTGTCTCACACCTCCTAATCTCCTCCATGGGGTGGGAGAACCCTGGACTCTGGTGATAGATGTCAACACCCTCGGCCTCTTGAGAAAGGAGAACTGATGAAACAGGAATAGATACTTTTCAAGTCCTTGAATGCTCTTACTTCTTCAACTCAACGGGCATTAGTTCCATAACAGATATGGACAGACAGTTTATACCTTACTCTTTTGTCACAGGCATCTTGTGATCCTTAATCTTGATTGTCAGCCTGATAGGATTTAAAATCACGTAGGAGACACACCTTTGGACTCTCATGAAGGCATTTTCAGACAGGTGTAACTAATGTGGAAGATATACCCCAAATATGGGTGGCACCATCCCAATTGGGTGATATCTTAGACAGAAAAAAGAGGACAAAGCAACTTGATCCCCAGCATTCATCTCTTTCTGCTTCCTGACTTCAGATAGGATGCAACCAGCCATGTCACACTCCTGCATGTGACTAACCACTTCACACTCCTGCATTCTCTAAATCTGTGAGTCAGAATCTACCTTCTTTGTCACAAGAAAAAGACTAACACACACACACACACACACACACACACACACACACTTTCCTCCTTCTTCCTTCCCACTTGTCAAGAAGCAATTACTGGCATGGTCATTCATGATCTCCTAAGAAACGTGAAGGTGGTTTGCTGAGTTGAAAAGTTGTTTCGTTCTGCCAAAGGAAAGGAAGGATTCCCTTCCCTTAATAGTAACACATAACTGGTATCTAAGTAAACACCTCGATCTTTGTTATTCCATCAACACGTGAAGGAGGAATGCGGATTTATAGCTGGAAGGATGGGCACATCCTGGCAGTTGTGGTAGTGGCATTTGAGCAGGTGTGGCCTTGAGTGTAGTCATCACCAATTGGCCCCATGGCTCACAGACTACTCCATTTGCATCCAGTGCTGGACAGACGCTCATTCATGTTCACGGTATTAACAAAATCTGTCCAAGCCCAGCGCAGTGGCACACGCCTTTATTCCCAGCACTTGGGGAGGCAGAAGCAGGTGAATCTCTGCCAGCCTGGTCTACAAAGTGAGTCAAGGACAGCCAAGGCTACACAGAGTGACCCTGTGTCAGAAACCAAAGCAAACCAAACCAAACAACCAAACAAAAAAGTCCACCCAGGGCTTTATGTGATGTCTCAGTCATTAAGGGCATTTGCTGCTCTTGAAGAGGACCAGAGTTCTGTTTCTAGCATCTACATTACTCAACTCACAATTGCCTGTAACTTCAGCTCCAGCAGATCCACTGCCTGCTTCTGGTCTCCACTGCACTCATGTGGCATACATACAGACAAGCAGTGCACATAAAATAAAATCAGCACAAAGTTTTTGTTTAATTCTGTTTATTTAAAAAAAAAAGAAACTACTTGGCAATTACACAATTATTTATGTGTGTGTGTGTGTGTGTGTGTGTGTGTGTGTGTGTGTGTGATGCTTGGGACCAAGTCCAGGGTTCTGACTGTCAGCCAAGTTCTCTATCACTGAGCTACATTCTCAACAATGAAGATGTTTTAATACAATGTATGAAGGAAGGAATTATTACTGAAGAGAACCTAAGTTCTGTGTGTCTACACACATGCAAGCAAATCTAAGAATTTTACATGCAAACTATTTCAACATAAACTTATTTTTTTTACAAATGAACAGCAACACTTCAGAGCACATGGTGCATCTGGTAAGATGAAAGTGAAATAAAATTATATAGAATCTTTGTAAAAGTACAAATCTGTTCTCTTGTTTTCTACTTAGGCTGAGAACCTGGAAGGGAACCTGGCTTAGGCAGATACAGAATTATTTTTGTTGTGTTTATGAACATTCATAATAAATGGTTTAAGGGGCTAGAGTGATGGCTCAGTGGTTAAGAGCAATGCCTGCTCTTCCAAAGGACCTGGGTTCAATTCCCAGCACCCACATGACAGCTCACAACTGTCTGTAACTCCAAGATCTGAAACCAACACACATAAATTAAAATTAAATAAAAATTATTTTTAAAAAAAGGAATGACTTAAGACATGGTCATGTCTACTCTGAGCTGCCACTGGGGGATATGTCTGGGTCTGTGGTCCTACTGCACCGGGGGTCTGTGTTGATGTCTGTAGTCATGTTACCACCAAAGGCTATGTGTATGTCTGGTCTGTGCTGCAGCCTGAAGCCATGTTGCTATCCATGGGCTGTGCTGCTGCTGAGGGCTATGATGGTGTCCGTGGCCTGTGGAGCAGCAGAGGGCCGTGTTGATATCTGTGCTGTCACCAGAGACCATGCCCGAGGCCCATGGCATGTATTGATACCGGTGACCACATGGATGTCTGTGGCCCGTGCTGTCTCCATAAACCATGTGTAAGTTCATGACCCATGCCCCCACTGACTGTAAAGGGCGAGGAAGCTACTTTGGCCATGATATTAATGACTGGAGACTCACAGTGAGAAAGAGGGACATATGAGGCTTCTATGACACCTCCCCGTACCCCAGAAGGTAGTAGTCTAGACAGAAAGCCACCAAGAGAACTCTTAAAAATTGTGATAAAGACGCTGAAGGGTAGTGCTCCACGATTGATGGCTTCTGGTGGGAATGTGGCTGGAAAAGGACTCGGTGTTCTTTAAGGGGCTGGCCACTGGGGGTTTGAGCATGTTCCAGTGAGTATATGAGCAACACAGATTGGACTCCCGTCCCCCCTACCCCAGCCAGCTTCTTTTCTTTTTGCAGGGGGAAGGTCACAGGGTAGGAGGGTAAGCTTGGGAGAACTGGAAAGTGAGTGTTCATGATGTGAAATTCCCAAATAATCAATAAAAATATTATGAAAAAAAAAGAAATGGCTTAAGAAATGCAATACTAAATATTATTAAAAGCAGGACAGTGATCACCAGTGTGGTGGCGCATGCCTTTGATCCCAGTACTCGGGGAGGCAGAGGCAGAGGCAGAGGCAGACGGATCGCTGTGAGTTCGAGGCCAGCCTGGTCTACAAAGTGAGTCCAGGACAGCCAAGGCTAACACAGTGAGACCCTGTCCTGAACAAACAAACAAACAAACTAAAAGCAGGACAATGAGCCCTGTGCTTTTCCTGATAAGAGGCCATTTCAAGTACATAATACTGCCTTTAAAGGCAGCCAGCGGGAGGGCTCCCTGGGTGAAGGTTCTTGTCACACAGCCTAATGACCTGAGTTCAGTCCCCACATGGTGAATGAAGACTACGGACTCCTGCAAGTCGCCCTCTGACCTCCACATAACTATGGCCTGCGCATGTGCGTGTCCTGACCTGGCCTTGCGGGAATGGAGATATTTAAGAGGCAGTTACTTCATGTGCTATTGGACGGCGTATTAATCACTTGCTGCTCCAGCAAAATCCCTGGCAGGAGCGGCTGAGGGAGGAAAGTGTTATTTTGGCTCACAGTTCGAGGGCCCCCGTGGGCCATCCCGGTGGGGAGCCACCGCAGCGGGAACAGGAGGCAGCTGTCACGAAATCCAGTCAGAAAACAGAAGGTGATGCATGCTCATACTCAGTGTAACTTTTCCTTTTAAGTTAGCCCAGGACCCAGCCATAGACCGGTGCTACCCACATTTACCGAGAGGCTTCCAACCTCCACGAATGCAACAGACACGGCTAAGGAACTGTCTCCAAGGTGATTCTAGATCCTGCCAGTCAACCACCGATGCCAACCCTTCATAAACGCTATTAAATTTTTACTGTTTGGAGAGGCTGAGAGCACTGGCTGCTCTTCAGAGGACCTGGGTTTGATTCCCGGCACCTACATGTCAGCTCACAACTGTTTCTAACTCTAGCTCCTGGATAGCTGAAGCCTTCCTCAGGAATCCTCTGGCACCAGACATACATGGGGTGTATAGACAGCTCTGCAGGTGAAATACACATACACACAAAATAAATAAATAAAACTAAAATACATATAAAATCATCGTTAATTTTACTAAGTATACTAATGGATTTGCAGTTATATAAGAAAATGTCTACAGGTTTTAGAGATATTCATTGAGGAATGTAAGGATAAAGTCGTATATCTTCTTATATTTTCCTTAAAAAGCCCCCCAGCAAAGAAAATCTAAAGAAAAAGACTGGATAAAAACGACAAAATGTCAGGCTTGGTGTGGTGGTGCATGCCTTTAATCCCAGCACTCAAGAGGCAGAGGCAGGCAGATCTCTGTAAATTGGAGGCCAGCCTGGTCTACAAAATCCAGGACAACCAAGGCTATGCAGAGAAACCTTGCCTCAAAAAACAAAAAACAAAAAACAAAACAAAACAAAAACAAAAACAAAAACAAAACAAAACCAAAAAAGACAAAATGTCAGTAATAGAGTATAGCTATGTAGGTTCACTGTGTATTCTCTCTATTCTGATGTATGGTTGAAACACTTTATTAAAAAGAAACAGAAAGTAAGGCACATTTTCCAGATTATTCTACAATGTTCAGGCTTATGCTTAGGATTTTCCATTTTGCTGCCCAAATTTACATGGAGAAACACTTCTTGATGAGGTGAAATGGTAGGATGTGCACTCTCTTAGAAGTCAGACAAATAGTGATTTGAATCCCCTCCCCTCCCCCCCCAGCAGAGGCAGAGGCGAGCTGGTGGCTACCCAGGGTGCTTGTGTGGGGCTTGCCGCTGTCAAGGCTGGAGCAAGCCCACACTCTGTCGGGCTGTTTTTGTCGACATCACTCATAATGACTCTCTTGTCAACACATTCCCTAAAAGAAGATGGCTGGGGAGTTGTCACTTTCGGAGATTGTCCTCTGATGTGTGACCTGTGTCTTTTCTCTCCCTGGCAAGTGCAGAGTGTGTGGGCTGAGGCTGCAGAGATGGATGGGAACCAGATTGCTGGAATATTGCAGACCACGCCAAGAGGTTTTGTTCTGAGCCCCCAAAGTAAAGACAAATGGGGTTTTAAACAAGATATGTGTGTGTTCTGAAATGGTGCCTAACTGAGGTGTGGAAAACCTCAGTTGGATGGAGTCAGAGTGGGTGGAGTCTGATGGTTTGGGCTGATGCTGTGGTGTGCGGGAGAGACAGCAGGTCGGGGTGGCAGTAGAGGTGGAGACTGAGGTGGACATATGGCTAAAGAAATCCTAAGATGCAAATGAACAGGACTTGGTAATATTGGACATAGCATGTGAGAGGGTGAGGTTTCAGGATTGTTGAACTGAGTGGACAGTGAAAGAATGTACTCTGGGATTGCTGGATCAGGGCCAAGTCTCAAACACTAAAAGAAATGGTGTTTTTTTTGGGGGGCGGGGGATACTGACTTTGAGTTCAAAGCATCTTTGAGACTCATACAAGTGACATCACCAGTGCATTCAGATCCTCCTGCCTCACTCTCCCAAGCACTGGGATTTCGTGTCTATGCCATCAAGTCTAGCTATGATTTGTTTTCTTAAAAGGCTGTAATTGTAAGTCCTTGAGAACCTTCAGGAACCCTTCATTCTGTGGTAGGATGTTCAGTTTTGGTTTGGTTTTGCTTCAATTCCTAGAGAACCATTTAAATAACTTGATGATGTTGTTGTTGTTTTGAAATTTTTTTTACACTTATTTTTGTCTGTATATTTGTCCATGTGTGCCATGGCGTGAGGAGAGAGGACAGCTTGTGGGAGTTGGTTCTTTCCTACCATGTGGCTCTCAGGGATTGAATTTAGGTCAGCAGGCTTGGTGGCAAGCACCTTTACCTCCTGAGCGTTTTGCAAGCCTTGCTGTTCTATTTTTCTTAAATATTTAAAAATTTTAAATTATGTGTATGTGTATATTTGTGGACATGTGACCATAGTCCAGAAGACAGCATGGGATTCCTTGGAGCTGGCATGCCAGGAGGTTGTGAGCCTCATGATGGGAATGCTGGGGACCAAACTCAGATCCTCAGCAAGAGCAGTACGTGCTCTTAACCACTGTGCCATCTCTCTAGCTCCTGATTTCTTTGAGTCAGTATTTCTTGTATCCTATGCTGGTTTTTATCTCACCATGTAACTGAGAATCACCTTGATCTTCTGATTCTCCTGCCTCTATCTCCCAAGCGATGAGATCCCAGCCATGTGGCACCATATCTGGGGTGTTGGGGAATTCAACCTAGGGACACGGTGCCTGCCGAGCAACCACTCTCCCAGCTGAGCTACATCTCTTGCCCATAATCCTTTATTTTTAACTAGGGCATGGAGGATAGATTGGTGGTACAATACTTGGCCCTGTTTTGACACTTTGAGCTTCAGCTGCTTTCTGGCTTGTTCCGCTACTTTTTTTTTTTTTTTTTTTTTTTTTTTAATACAACTCAGTCCCCCTTCCTGGCCTGGGAATGGGAGTTAGAGATACAGCATATGCCCCGCCTGTGCGAGGCCCTGGTATATATTTATGTGCCAGAAGACCATGGTATCAGAGGAGTAAGAATCTCTTGAGTTTGTGGAAAGAAAAGCTACACTATTATGATTATTTAATGGAATATTTTAAAAATATGCCAGTTATTTCTCTTTCTTAATAAATCATACTGTATGTTTTGTGAACCATTAAGAAACAAACTGTTGGGCTGGAGAGATGGCTCAGAGGTTAAGAGCACTGTTTGCTCTTCCAGAGGTCCTGAGTTCAATTCCCAGCAACCACATGGTGGCTCACAGCCATCTATAGTGTGATCTGCCGCCCTCTTCTGGTAGGCAGGCACACATATAGGCAGAACAATGTATACATAATAAATAAATCTTAAAAAAAAAAAGAACAGTTTATTTTAAAAAAAAAAGAAACAAACTGTTGCTATTTGTTGTATTTGTGTGCATGCATGTGTGTGTGTGTGCTTGTTCATGTGTGAGTATGGATGTGTATGTATATGTGAGTGATTATCCATGTGTATAAGTGTATATGTGTATGTATGGGTGTGTGTATGTGTGCTTGTTCATATGTGTGAGAATGGATGTGTGTGCCTGTGTTGCACATGCTTCCTGTGTGTGAGTGTATGTGTGTGTGTTTGTATGTATGAGTGTGGATGTGCACTTGCTGTGGCATAAGTGATAGACCATCCTTGGATGTTGGTACTCGCTATCCACCTTCTTGGAGACAAGGTCTCTGTGGTTCAGCATAGCGCACTAACCCTGACTTCCTAGGGGCTATCTAACCCTGACTTCCTAGGGGCTAACCCTGACTCCCTAGGGGGCTATCTAACCCTGACTTCCTAGGGGGTTTCCTGTCTCTGTCTCGTCTCCCATCTTAGTGAAGTAGTGCTCGAGTTACAGAAATGTCCCAACTTTGTGGAACCAGAACCCACAGAGACCCTTACATTTCCCAGGTCCCCACCTTAGTTTTTGAGACAGCATCTCTCACAGGTTTGCTAATCTGCTAGACTGTCTGTCCAGTGAACCCCGGGCATCACCATTTCTCCACCACCCTAGCACTGGGATTGCAGCTGTGCACACCCCTCCTTATGGGTCTTATATAGGTGCTGGGGATCAAGTTCACCTCCCATGCTTGCTGAATGAGCCATCTCCCCAGCCCTACTTTTTTTTTTTTTAAATCTTCGAAATGTGATGGTTGATGTGTTCTTGTGACCAATTAGAAGCGTGTTTATTGAGTGCATTCTGTATAGATGGGCAGCTTAAGCTACATGAGACACACATAAGTTCTCTCCTCTCGGGATAATAGAGAGCTTCAAATGAATTAATAAGAGTGCTTGTAGCCAGGCAGTGGCGGCACATGCCTTTAATCCCAGCATTTGGGAGGCAGAGGCAGGCAGATGTCTGAGTTCAAGACCAGCCTTGTCTACAGAGTTCCAGGACAGCCAGGGCTATACAAAGAAACCTTATCTTGAAAAACAAGCAAACGGACGAAAGGAGCGGCTTGTGTGAAGGCCGCCTTATTGACTATGAAGTACAAGCTAATGTTTTATTGTCGTGACAAAAATAGAGTGAGTGCATCTTTTGCTGTCATTGTTTAACAGAGGCGAATTTTCTTGGTTTTCACCTTTGTGAGGCTTGGGCAGGTGAAGCTCAGGAATCCGGCTTGGGCTTCCTTCTCAGACACTGAGGTAACTGGTGTTGTGACAGTCCTATCCACCCTGTTCCCTGTGGACACACCAAGTTCTAACACCTCTCCAATTTGGGTACAAGGGAGAGCCAAGACTAGTTTTGCCTTTTGAGTGAGGCAGACGTCAAATGACTTGGATTTTCATCCTCACTGATTTCTTTTGCAAAGTGCCCTTGCATGTCAGGTGTGGGCAGAGAAGACACAGGAGGACTCCTTCCTGCAAAGCAGGGAGAGGATGGCACTGTCACAACACACACACCTTTTCTTTTCCTCTGGTTTTCATAAATGCCCAGGTGCATAAGCAAATGTGCCAGGAGTACCTGTGGCTTGCTCAAGGTCATAATAATCTCTCTATTTTCTATTTTGAGATTTCTTTTGATCTTTTTTCCTAAATTAAATTATCTGGCCTATCCAAGAAAGTGCCTATTTTCAAAATATGAATTAAAAAAAAAACTTTTCAGGTATGGAAGTTAGCAACAACTTTGTTGTTGTTGTTATTTTAAGACAGTATCTCTCTGCACAGTCTTGGTTGGCCTAGAAATCGCTCATGTAGACCAGGTTGGCCTGGTGTACCATCACTCCCAGTGATAACTCATTCTTCCCAGGCCTCATTCCTAATATTGGAATGCCATGTTGGTTATAGTCATTTAGTTTTCTGAAGTCCGTCCCACAAGCGAGGTCATTGTTAGTGCTGAAAAGAACAGGGCATATCACACTTTAGTCCACAGGGCGGTAGATATTGGCACAATATGATTCTAAATGACGCCAATCACAACAGTCAACTTACAGCGTTGCCTCACTGTCCAAAATCGATTGCCGATTTACTTTGAAACATTGTGCAAAAGTATTGGCTTGATTGTAGAAAATGTCACCTTAGACACGTTGGTTGCTGTACGGATGGGTAACTAATGTCCCATGACATCACAGACCTCAATGAAACTTTAAAAATTCACCATTATCATTCTCTCTTGAGGGTATGTATTACATAAAAAAAAAAGATTTCTTTGCTTATCTGTTTTGCCTACATGTACATGTGTGCATCATGTGAGTGCTCAGTGCCCCAGGTGATCAGAAGAGGGGTTGGTAATGTATGAACAGAGAATTGTGAAGATAACAAGGGGCAGCCGGTGAAGTTTTACAAAGTGAGCATGGCACTGTAACTACTGTCTTTGGTCAAGATATAAAGTAGGAGCGGTCCTCTAGAAGCCTTCTTCTGCCCATTTCAGCCATTATTCTACAGCAATCCATAGATCAAGTAGGCGGAAAATCAGCGAGACTCTAGGTGAACTGAGGAGCACCATCAATCAACCTGATCTAATGACACTTACGCAGTACTTCATTTAACTGTGGTGTACCTATGCCTCGTGCCCCAAAATAGTGACATTCTGTGCCATAAGATACTTGAATAAGCAGAATAAATCATGTGGAGCAGGTTGCCGTGTTTTCAGACCACAGTGAAATTAAACTATATACCCAAAGCAAAAAGATAGCTATAAAATTCTAAACTGTTAAGAGAACACTGCCAAATAACATATGAATCAAAAGCTCTTGAGGACTCAAAAGGCATGTTGTTTTATCTTTCATGTTCAGCTTTGCAACCCACTGTGAATTGATTTTATGTATGTTGTGAGCCAGGGACCAAATTTTGCATTTTTTTCTTGTGACATCTGTCAAGTATGTCCCAGATGAGGCAAGGAGGTGCCCTAGATTTCAACCTATAGATATCAGGGTTCATCAACATCCAGACTACAGCAAATACACTGAAACAATACATATTTCTTACAACTATTAGGTGACACAACTATCAGGTGACATATTACATGTAACTGTCTCCTAGTAAAATATAATTAATTAATTACATTATATTATTACAGATATTAGGGATGGGGGTCTTATTGTGCAACCCTATCTGGCTTCAAACTCCCAGAGATAAGCCTGTCTCTGCCCCCTGAGTGCTGCGATTATAGGTGTGTGCTGCCATGCCTAGTTTTATTTATTTTTGAAACAGGGTCTTGTAAAGCCCTGGCTGACCTTGAACTCTTGATCCTGTATCCATCTAAGTCTAAGAATACAGACTTGAGTCACCAGGTCTAGCTTAAAAAGGCACCCTGTATATAATTCATGTACAAGAAAAGCGCAAAGTTGGCAGTTGGCATGCATTTTTTTTCCCCAGCATTGATAATGTACTGCACACACCACCACTCCAGTTCTATAAACAGGTATATAAAAGTTTTATTGACAAAGGAAAGCCTCAAGTACTTGTTGGGGGAGCAGATCCAAAGCCCTCTATGTCTAGTGCTTATCAACTGTCAGTAATGTAATGTTTATGGGTATGGCCTAACGGTATGCCAGGCCTCACTATCTTAGGTTAGGTTACCGGGAAAACAGACACTGAGATAGAGATTTACAGGCAGGAAGTTTATTGAGTGATAATCCGGGGATCAGGATCTTGGAAGAACAAGGAAATAAGAATCGGCAGGGAAGTTTAGCTGTGAACAAATCTTTCTCCTCTGGGTTGTCAGGTTATCAGCGAGCCACACAACAGTCCTGTGGCTTTCGGCTTCACTCACTCATGAATTCACCCAGCAAATGCTGCTGGAGTACTTTAAAAACACTGTACTTTATTATAATTTTTAAAATTATGTATATACATGTGTGGGGTGGGTGTGTATGGGGTTTGTGCATGTGAGTACAGTACCCTATGGAGGCCACAAGAGGCCATGGGGTCCCCTGGAGCTGGAGTTACAGGCAGTTGTGGGCCACACAGTGTGGGTGCTGGGAATTTAGCTCTGGGCCTCTGGAAGAGGAGTGTATTCTCTTAGCTGCCTTCTCTCCAGCTCACTGTGTAGGTGCTGACTGGGCACTTTGTTCTGGGCTTTGGCAATGGTGAACAAGGCAGTCTCACAGAGTTGATGGTCTTAAAAAAATCATAGATAAGACACTTAAACAATTAATTGTAGTACAATGTTTAATACATGTATTTAAAATGTACTAGACTGAAGTTATTAAATAAATATAGTATGTAAGTCTAGCTAAGTTATAAACAACAAAGCGAATAGGAAAAAACTTGTCCTCATAGGTTCTTAAAACACATTATAAAACTATGCTGTTCGGTGAAAAAACTGCTCAATGTAGCAGAAGAGAATATCCAGGAATTGACACCAATGTGTAGGTAAATATAGGAAAGGGATCCTTCATTTTTTCATTTTTAATTTTTTTCAAAATTTATTTATTTATGTGTATAAGCACTCTGTTGCATGTATGCGTGCATGACAAAACCAGAGCATCAGAGAGAAGAGGGCATTCAGACCTCATTAAAGATGGGTGTGAGCCACCATGTGGTTGCTGGGAATTGAACTCAGGACCTTTAGATGAGCAACCAGTGCTCTTAACTGCTGAGCCATCTCTCCAGCCCAGAAAGGAATCTTTAAAATAAACAGCATGGAACCAGGTGGTGGTAGCACACGCCTTTAATCCCAGCACTCGGGAGGCAGAGGTAGGTGGATCTCTGTGAGTTGGAGGCCAATCTGATCTACAGAGTGAGTTCCAGTGCAGCTAAGGCCACACAGAGAAACCCTGTCTCTAAAAACAAAAAGCAAAACCCAAACAAAACACAAACACAAACAAACAACCCCACTGGAAGACGGTTTATTTGGCTGAGTGAATGATGAATGAATAGATGCCTCTAAGGCAACTGGTAGGTTTTGCAAAAAACTAAGATTAATGAATTCCA
>OU015742.1:166358833-166386355 GCA_907169655.1 Acomys percivali | reverse complement strand
GGTTTTTTTGTTTCTGTATGGATGTTAAGGATTGCGCTCTGGTCCCCATACTTGTATGATGAGCACTTTGTACACTGTGCTATCTCTATCTCTTCAGCCTCTAAGTTTATTCTTTATGTTAAAGTAATATCTAAAGAAATCTACTGTTTAGAAAGGGATATATATATTAAAAAATTTTTTTTTGAGGCATGGTTTCTCTGTGTAGACATGGTTATCCTGGAACTCACTCTGTAGACTTGGCTGGCCTTGAACTCACAGAGATCAGCCTGCCTCTGCCTTCTCAGTTTTGGCATTAAAGGGGAATACTACCACTGCCGGCCTTTTAAAATGCATATTTAATTATATAGACTTGGGATGAAAGCATAAAATGCTTTAAAATGTTTTTTATGGGTTAAAATGTAGAGGCCTCTCTAAAGAAATATTCTAAATCTCCAACCCACAATGAGAAAAGAGAGTACTACTAGATCTAGCCATGTGTTCATTTAAATATAACTGTGTTGAAAAAGATATCATATATGAAGTCAAAAGGAAAATGCATCAGCCTTGGAAAACAAATGAGCAATGGTTACGGTGGCCACAGAACATGGAGAAGGGGAGCTGGCTGCCTGGCGCCTGGTGCTCCTGGCTGAAAGGCACTGAAAGGGCGGCTGGCCGTACGCTGCCAACATGCCTGGAAAGACCCCCCCACTGACACAATAGTGGCAAGACAGTTTTTTTTTTTTAGTGTAGTCAACTGCTATTGGGTTTAAGGCATGCTCCATAGGTGAGGACCCATATCTGATACTGTCAGCACGCACACCATACATACATACATACATACATACATACTACATACATACACATTAACAATAACCTAAACAAAAACATAGCATTGTATTTGGAAATTTAAAAGAAGTCTGGTAAAAATATCATGAATAAGGGCAGAGCCAAGCAGAAATGTGTAAGTGTCCACAGCTGTTTAGAAGCTCTTCAGTCAGAATTCATGGGCTGCAGCTTTTCTGCAGTGGGGCAGACCAAACCCGTAGCTTCCCGCATGTGAGTGTGTCTCTCCCATAGCTGTGTCCCAGCCAAATGCTCTTGATTTTGAGTGTTTACATTAGAAAGAGAAAAGGCAGAACATTCATGAGATTAGCATCCAAGTCAAGCAACGCATCAGCAGAATAAGCACAGAGAAAACAAAAGGAAAGAGGTAAAGATAAAAGCAGATGGTAATGAGACAGAAAAAATAAATTAGAGGCGATCAAAAAGCAAGAGCACAAGCTGGTCGCTTTTTGGAATAAAATAGACAATCATCTGATAAGAATGCTTATGAAGGAAAATAGAAAAATAAATAAATAAATGTTTATATTTTAAAAAGCACATTCAGCAAAAATTTAAAAATGATAGGCAGAGGTCACAATTGAGTTTATGGCAGCAAATGTAAAATCATAAAAAAATCTAAACATCAACAAATGGTTAGACAGTGTAGTCCAAAAAGATATCATTTACAATAGCAGCAGCAGAGTGTTACATAAGAATAAACAGGGCAAAATATATGTATGATGGGTATGAAAAAAAAACTATAAACTGGGCGTGGTGGCATATGACTTTAATCCCAGCACTTGGGAGGCATAAGCAGGTGGATCTCTGTGAGTTCGAGGCCAGCCTGGTCTGCAAAGCAAGTTCAGGACAGCCAAGGCTTCCTAGAGAAACTCTGTCTTGAAAAACAAACAAACAAAAATAAATAAGCAGAAAACAAAAAAGAAAAAAAAGAAAGAAAACCTATAAAACATCATTTAAAGCATTGGTTCTCAACTTTCCTAATGCTGTAACCCTTTAATACAATTCCTCATGTTGTGGTGACCCCCAACCATAAAATAATTTTCATTGCTACTTCATAACTGTAATTTTGTTACTATTATTAATTGTAATTGTAATGTAAACATATGTGTTTTCCAGTGGTCTTAGGTGACCCCTGTGAAAGGGTCTTTTGATACCCAAAAGGGTCATGACCCACAGGTTGAGAACAAGTGATCTGAAGACAGCTACTGAGCATATAAATAAAAAGAATAATATAATATAATGTAATATAATGTGTTATTAGATATAATATAAATGTACTTTTCAAAAGTTATGCTTATTTATTTTTTATTTATTTGTATGTCTGTGAGCCTGCTTGAGTTTGTGTGCACATAGTGCACACAGAAGCCAAAAAGGGTACTGGACCCATGGCAACTGGAGTTAGAGGTGGTTGTGAGTGGTCATGTGAGTGCTGGGAACGGAACCTGGGACCTCCGAAAGATTTGCTTTATAGTGTGTGTGTGTGTGTGTGTGTGTGTGTGTGCGCACACGCGCGTGCGTGCATGTGCATGCACATGCACAAACACATTAATGTAGTATCCGATAGAGCAGAGGGTGACGGATCCCCTGAAGCTTACGTTGGAGATGCGACCTCTGGTCCTCCTTATAAACAGCGAGTGCTCTTAACCACAGAACAATCTTTCCAGCCCTAAATTATGTCTTAAAGGGAATTGGAATCTTAGAGCTGACAATTCTTCCCCATTAATACGCCAAAGCATTATAATAGCGATGAAAACTCCCAGAGAGACTTCACTTGCTGTGGAAATGAAGGATATGACGGGGTCACACTAAAGTTCTCGAGAAGGAATTAAGTCCCAAGAGCAGCCAAGATGGTCTTGAAGAACAAAATAAAAACTTCTACAGATTGCCAAGATTTAGTCAAATCTATAACAGCAAGCACTGGGAGACAGTACAGCGAGGATGGGTGAAAACCAAGTGGGTTTTACCAAACAGCCTCTTACAGAGCTACACGTTTACCATACAGCCTCTCGCAGAGCTACACGGTACGGATGTTTGATATGTGGCAATGAAGCTCTGCGTGTTGATGGAATAAAGGGCAAATTATTTAGTTATAGCCCTGAGCCAGATGACTGTCCATGTGGGAAAATTAAAAACTGATGCTCCATCTTCAGGACTCTGGAAGTAGATTCAAAGTCAATAAAAGAACCTACACAAATAAACTTTGAACGATTTTAGAAAATAATCTAAAAAGAACATTTTTTTTAATACTTGGTGTAAATAGTATTTCACAAGTAACACAAGGACATTTTTTTTAAAAAAAGTAAAAAGAAATATTTGAAAAACAAGAACAGAGGAATTTATATGAAGTTAAGCTTCCTTGCAAATTCTGGGTTGTACTAAAAATAGTCTCAGCTACATAGACCTCAGAAAGTTCGCCAGACATGAAACCACGGTGTAATAAATCCAGGCAGTGTCCTAGGGGTACATGTAGTAGGAGTGATTAACAACTTTGGTAAAGTTTGTTATTATCTTTAAAATATAAGAAAGACCATCATTTCATTTTTCAGGAAAATGATTAAAATCTAGACCATCATATTAAGAGAAATAAGCCAGATACAGGTTTTTAAGAAGTAGAAGGGGAGCCAGGCATGGTGGCGCATGCCTTTAATCCCAGCGCTTGGGAGACAGAGGCAGAGGCAGGCGGATCTCTGTGAGTTCGAGGCCAGCCTGGTCTACAGAGTGAGTTCCAGGACAGCCAAGGCTATCACAGAGAGATCCTGTCTCAAAAAACAAAACAAAACAAAACAACAACAAAAAAGTGAACATAAGCAAAGTATTTTATACACATACATGACTGCACTGAAGCACAATTGTACAATTAATGTATATTGGTAAGAAACTTTCAAAAGGAAAAAGAAAATGCATATAATAAAACCAAATTATGGGAAGAAAGTATGTTAAGTCAAAATTAAGTCTAGGTAGCATCTGTGTGATGAGGTTTGTGTTAAAAGGAATGAAAGAGCGTTCGTGGTGCTTGCCTTTAATCCCAGCACCTGGGAGACAGAGGCAGGCGGGTCAGACTTCAAGGCCAGGCTGGTCTACAGAGTGAGTTTCAAGACAGCCAGGGCTACGCAGAGAAACTCTGTTCTGGAAAAACAAACAAACAAACAAACAAACAACTACAACAACAACAAAACCCAATCGAATGAAAGAATCCAAATGAAGGCACAGACTTGTCCACAGAGGGCACTGAGGCAGACAAGAGGGCTGCAATTAGGGACATTTGAACACTTTATTTCACGCATTCGTCAGAGTTTGCTCAGGAGACAAAACAATAGGATGGGGGGATTTTTTTTTTTTAAAGGAAATAGCTCATTTGATTACAGAGGTGAAGTCCTGAGACTGGGAGACTGTACCCTGCACCCCTGCAGAGCTGATGGTGTAGCTCCAGTCTAAATGCCAGAACAGACCATAGCCAGGGCATCTAGGCTTCAGCTTAAATTCAAAGGCAGGAGAAAAGGGTGGCCAGGTCAGGCAGGAGGAATTCTCCATCACTGATGCGAGGATCCTCATTTGTTTTTTCCTCTTCATAGCTTCTAATAAAATACCTCTGGTGAAACGCATGCACATCACAGAGGACAATCCGCTTTACTCAGGGTGCTAACGTAAACGGCACTCCCAGCCGGCAGCATGCTCTCACACATACCCACAGCCATACTTAGCCAAGCACTTAGCGCCTCTTGGTCTGGTCAAGTTAAGACTGACCATTCCCTCTCATCACGTGTGTCCCCCTTGCTCATCCTCCACAGTGAGGACCTACTCTCAACTCACTCCTCTTTCACACGTGGACATTGGGTCCTGTGTTTTAGAACATGGTTCCTCATCTCTTCTCTTCCTCCACTATGAGAAGACTGAAAGACCTGGCTCAACCACAAAGTACTTCTTGATTCCTCCAGTTAGACATAATTACTCTCTCCTGTGCTCTGTGTGTGTATGTGTGTGTGTGTGTGTGTGTGTGTGTGTGTGTGTGTGTGACTCTCAGTCATGTATTTCTCACAGATGCTTTGTGTTGTATTCATGCCTGTGTCTGCCATGCCCGTGTCTGCCATGTCTGAGTCTGCCATGCCTGTGTCTGCCATGCCTGTGTCTATCATATGTGTGTCTGACATGTCTGTGTCTAACATACTTGTGACTGACATGTATGTGCTTTATAAACGATCCCCATCAATGTAGAAGTGCAGCTCAGGGGATGGAAGGAAGTAGTGCTATGTATGCACAGAAAAAACAGCAATGATGGCTCAGCAGGCAAGCCATGGTTGTCCCTCTATGTAAGAAGATGCTTTAGTTACACCTAAGCAGAGATGTTAATATTGATACAAACAGCTAACATAAAAAAAAAAAAAAAAGCCCCTCTTGCACAGAGTAAAGCCTTCGAGAGTCTGTCCATATGTCACCTTAGGCTGGCTGTCTTAGTGTCAACACTATGAATTCGGCCCTAATAACAAATGAGGAGATGGAGGCAGAGAGGGGCCGGCAACTTGGTACTGTTGAAGGCTCATAGATTTGGGCCTGGAGCTTAAACCAGTTGTGAATGTCTAAGCCTTGCATGAGCACCGGGGAGAGGAGCCTCCCATCTCTGTCACCTGCTATACATGCTCTTGGTCTCCTCACCCCCACATAGCATCCTGGCATATTTAACCAACGAGGAAAACTGTTGGTTCGTTGCCCCTTTCCCCCTCTATTTCTTCTCCCTAGGAAATCCTATGAATGGTTATAATGTTTTCTGGAAAAACAACACCAAAAGCACACGCATTCCAAGTCTGGCTTTTGTTAGCTCCAGGGCAGACGCTGCTTTCCACATGTGATTCTCACCATGGGCGTGAGGTTATGGTGCCACTCCTGTCACTCCATTTTCTGGCCCGTGCTGCCAATCTCTGCATTGAACAATAAATGGCCAATTGCATGTTTATATTATTTATTTAGGATTATAAACATTGTAGAGAGTAATAGAATCTTCGAGTGAATTTTTAAGTAATGTTATTTTCATCTTACTGAGGTAAAACATGTCTTGTTTTCTTTTTTTTTTTTCCTCTGAAGCTGAGCACACTCTCATCCTCAGTCTTTCTCTCAAAAGCTAAAATATCATTACACGTTCTTATTGGAGGGGAATGGAGTTAATGTATGTAACACTAACTAAATAGTAGGCATCACTCACATTAACCCACATAAAATAATTTGGTGTCTTTAGGTTTCATGCATTGATTGTGAGATCACTAAAAGCTACTGAAATGAATGAAGTCTTCCACAACTTAGCTCCTTTCCAGGATGCTCGTGCAGGGATTGTGTAAAATGTGCTATTGTGGGGACAAACAGGACACTGACCCCCTTAGAGCCTGGTCTCTAAGTAGTTTCTCTGTATAAACTGTGCTGTTTTGGGGTCAGGATCGCAGCTCTTTCACTGTTCCTGTTGTAGTGTTGACCTTACTGAAGCCAGACCTCACGAATGCTAGGCAAGCACCTGAGCGCTGAGTGACCCTCCAGGCCTCTCACAGTACATTTTTAATTTACATTTTGTTTGTTTGTTTACTGGTGTGTGTGTGTGTGTGTGTGTTTGTATGTGCATGTCACAAAGCATGTATGAAAATGAGAAGAGAACTTACAGAGTTTTTTTTTTCTTTTCACCATTCATTTCCAAGTATTAAATTCAGGTCCTCAGGCTTGGTAGCAAATTCCCTGACTAAACGAGCCATCTTACCAACTCTACACCCATATTTCATTTTTCTCCATAAGAAAATAAGACAGAAATATAACTTTACCTTTCACAAACTCTGTATTTTATAGCATTTCATATTTTATATTTTTCACAAACATACATACCCACACATATTTGAGATAGGGTCTCATGTGTGTCAGGTTTACCTTGAACTTGTAGCTGAACATGACCTTGAACTTATGATCCTTCAGCTACTCAAACGCTGGGATTACAGGTGAGTCCTACCGTGCCTGGTATGATATGATGGGATGGAACCCAGAGCTTTGTTCATGCTAGCAGGCAGTCTGCTAACAGCTACATTGCCAGCCCCACTTTTTGGGTTTTTCCTTGACATATAGTTTGCATATGCTTAAAGGGCACAATATTACATCACAACACATGTATGAATTGTATAATAACCAAATCCAGACATCTAGTGTATCATTTATCCCCCCCAAAATTATCATTACTTGGTGTTAGGAATACTCAAAAACCATATTGTAGCTTTTGTTTGTTTGTGGTGTGTGTGTGTGTGTGTGTGTGTGTGTGTGTGTGTGTGAGAGAGAGAGAGAGAGAGAGAGAGAGAGAATGAGAGGAGCGTGTGTGTGTGTGTGTGTGTGTGTGTGTGTGTGTGTGTGTGTGTGTGTGCTCATGTGCGTGAGAAGCTCCTGATGGTGGAAAAGCACATAAACTGGGCATTTTAATGCAAAACCATGGAGGTTTTCAAGATGTTTCTTTGGTTCCAGACCTGTCCACATGCTGGTCTCTGGAGCCAAGAAGCTGAACGGGATTGTGAGAATTTTGCTTTGTGGGACCATCACAGGCTTAAGTAGCAAGCCACTATTACGAAACAGCCTGGGGAAGGTTTCCAGAGAAAATATGAGAAATCTGCTATGTATTTAGAAATTCACCCTCCCAGAGATGGAAAGGACATTACTGCAAAACTAAAATATTTTGGAAGAGAATTCACTGGCCCGTGTCCACCTTTCTTTGGTGCTGAAGATTGAATACAGAGCGATGTGCATGCTAAACACATGCTCTGCCATTGAACTGCAGTGTCTGCTTCCACGCCCACCCACTCAAGACTGTTAGCATCCTTACTCTGCCTGGTACAGGGAATGGCTCTTATTTCATACAAGCCTGATATTCCAACCAGGAAAACAGATATCCTTTCTGCCTCCTAAATTCTCTCTAGTGACTTGATTTGTCATTTTCAACTATTTTGAGAAAGAAAAGCTAGAGCTATTGAATAAAAGTTTCTGGGGCCAAATTTAGATTGACCTTGGGCAAGTCGCTTAGCTCTTGGGGTCTGGATCTTTTTCCTCTGCTGTGTGTAAGTGCGTTGGATTGGGTCCCAGATTTGCTGGCCTGGTAAAAGAGGAAAATGTGTCCTTGCTCATGGAAGGGAAAGGTGATGTGGTAATTTAATGGGTTTTATTTTTAGCCACTGAAGACTTTTTTTCTTTGGTCAGAATGTTAGGGTGGTAGTGTGTGCTTGGAAACACTGAATTCACAAGGAAGCTGAATGTGCAAATTATTGTTTCTCTGTGTTCCTTTCTCTCTCATCGATCATAGGAACAAAGGAGTCTGTAATTATGTCACCCAGATACAGCACTTTTCATCAGAAGATGGTGAAGTGTTGTGCAAACAGTCATCAAGACTCACATCTCCCAAACAGTCATTAAGATTCTCGTCCTCCCTGTGAAGTGACTATGACTGTTTACCAGGAGATGGAGCAGCAAGCTGGAACACAGGCCCCTCGGCAGCTGCCCAGGGTTACTTTGCTGGGCAGTACTACCAGCAAGCAAAGGGACTGTTTGTAAACTGCTTGCTCTAACCTGTCACACTATTAGTTACTTGGTAGAAATAGGTAAGAAACAAACATCGCAGATAAGAGGAGTCGGTCTTGGCAGCACTGACAAAACCTTTCAGTCAAGTCATCTGAACGGAAGTGGATGCAAATCTATCACGTGAAGGAGGGAAGTTGCCAAGAAGCAGACTGAGCCGATCTTCTTTCCCCAAGGCGTCATGCCCACCTACTATGTTGGGTTGAATACATGACATTTAGTGGAGTTTACAAGGCAGGGGGCCATACTTTGAATAACTGTCCCCTCAAAGGCTTATGTAGTAAAGGGTAGTAGTATCCAGGGTGCTATTGAAATGGTCGAACACTCAGAGCCAGTGTGTTGAGAGATCTTTAGGACTTTGGAGGTACATCTTTGAAGGGGAGCCCTTTCTCTTTGTTCCCTGCTTTGTGATGTCCGGGCTTCTGTGCCATGCACTTCCTCCAAGACATGCTGCCTTGCTATAGGCCAAAAGCAATGAGGCCAACCCAAATGGACAGGAGCCTTCAAACTATGATCATAACTTAGCCCTCTTGGGTATTTTATGTGGTTATGGAAAGCTGACTAACTCACAGTTTATAAGGAGAAGAGTTACCGTGGATACCAGTAAAGCCCCAGAGTCTATAAAAAAACTAAAGGGCTGGATAAAATGTCCTTTTGTTGCCTAATGTCATCCTCCAAGACACACAAGAATCTGAATCACTCTAGAGACGGCTACGGCAACACTCCATGCCTAATAGAATTATCAGGCGCTGATTGTATAGGTTCCTAATGAGGGAAGATTCTGTTCTTGTGAATGAATGGTCACTCGTTGGCCATGGGAAGAGGCTGATGGGTAAGAAAGATACTGGTTGGAATAGAGTTTGTTTTTCTTCTCCTCTTCTCTTATTACCACCCTCTTGGACCTCGGCCTAATTAACTGTCTCATGTTTGTGCTCTCTTAAGTCCTCTTGTGCAAAACTGCCAAATTGAAGGACTGCTTTTGTGGTGGCCCATTCCTCAGAGAGTTCCCATGGTTCATACAGAGCATTAACAATGTGGACATCAGGGGTGATATGAGTCATGCCTACAGTCCTGAGTAGACATTGTGCTAAGGGCTTTAGATACCTTACCTACAGACACATGTGTGTGTGCGCACACGTGCGTGCATACACACACACACACACACACACACACACACACCCTAAGTGCTAGTCCCACTACCAATGGTTCATTCTTTATTCTCTACATTAAATGAGCCTGCCATTCCCTGCCATTCAGTTCATCTTTCAAAGAGAAAATAATGCTCTGCTTCAGGCTCCAATAAAAGGTTCTGTCTCCAGCCCTCTCTACTTTGCACTGTTGTATTCTATCACTTGCACCCAATTACCTCTGGATGTATCTTCTGATAGGCCATGGGATATATTATCTGTGTGCTACTTGGGCTTTGAATTCTTCATTTCCTTCAAATTATTACGTTAATCTAGATTTGATTTCTGTTTTTTGTTTTGTTTTTTTGTTGTTTTTGTCTTTGTTTTTTCCATACACTGGTTTCTCTGTGTAGCCCTGGCTGTCCTGGAATTCAATTTGTAAACCAGGCTGGCCTAGAACTCAGAGACCCACCTGCCTCTGCTGCTGAGATTAAAAGTGTGTGCCATATGCCCAGCTGACCTCCAAATCTTTTTAAAAATTTTTATTAATTTATTCAGATTACAACTCAATTGCTATCCCATCACTTGTATCCTCCCATTCCTCCCTCCCTCCTACTTTCAGCCTATTCCCCTCCCCTAGGTCTCTGACTGAGGGGGACCTCCTCCCCCACTATATGGTCATAGGCTATCAAGTCTCATCTTGGTAGCCTGCTTATTCTTTCTTTGAGTGCCACCAGGCCTCCCCACCAAGGGGAGGTAGTCAAATATGGACCAGAGTTCATGACAAAGCCAGTCCCTGCTCTCCACATAACTGTGGAGAATGTCCTGTCCATTGGGTAGATCAGAGTAGGGGTTCGATGTTTACTATTGTATTGTCCTCGGTTAGTGCAATAGTTTGAGCAGACCCCCTGGGCCCCGATCCACCCATCACAATGTTCTTCTTGTAGGTTTCTAGTACCCTCTGGGTCCTTCTACTTCCCCAGCTCCTATATTTCTCTTACCTAGAGTCTCAGTAGGATGTCCTCACATCTATCCCAATCTCCTGATAAGTGAAGACTTTCATGGGACTTGTCTTTTGGGCTAGTGCCCAATTGTAAGTGAGTGTATACCATGTGTGACCTCCAAATCTTAATGGCTAACATCAGTGAAGAATTGTTTGTGCCTGTGTCACACATCTATTTTGAATCAGTGAGGGCAGGGGGTGCTGTGTTCCACAGCTCCTTGTCCTTGGACTCAGGATGATGGAGCACTGACATCTGGGATAATGTCCCCTGAGGAAACCCATGTCTCTTCTGCCACTCTTCATTGGTCAAAGCCAATTACATGGCCATTCTCAGCTTTATGGAAAGGGAGAGCTGTGTTTCTGTCATGTTCCTGGAAGGAGCTGCTAGAGTTTGCATCTTGCCGTACAGGCTTTCCCTGAAGGGCGACAGTGTTGAGAGGTGATGGACTCTTGGGAATGGAGCCTAACAGGTGACACTTAGGTCTTTGGGGCATGCCTGCAGAGAGGAATGCAGGACCCTGACCATTTCTTTATCCTCGTTTGCTCTCTGATTTGTGACATAAATAGTGTCATTCTGCTGAGTGACAAGTGTCATGGTGTGCACCTTAGCTGAGTAGTGAGACCAGCAGGTCATGTAATGAACCTCTAAAATTAGCCTTTAAAAAGGCCCATTTAATCTCATCATCTATATTTCCTTATATGTATGATTCCTAAATTCAGATGTCTGGCCTAAGTCTACCTTCTGAACTCCAGATCTATTTAAATAGCCTGGACTCCTTTCCATAGGTACCCTGACGATACCTTTTCAGGAGTATTAGTGTACATACAGTTCAGAGGTTGGCGATTAATGCCATGAGTAAATCTGGCCAGAAGTCTAGTTTTTTTTGGTATGGCCTGTGAATTAAATATGACTTTTACATTTTACAGCTGGGAAAAACAAGAATGCTATTTTATGGTGTATAAATTACGAGAAACTTTTAAAAGTTAATATTTGAAAATAGAATCTCTCTATATATCCCAGGATGGATTTTAAATCGTGACCCTATTGCCTCAGTTTTCCAAGTCTGGGTTTATTAGTGTCTGCCACCGTAGCCATGTGGTGTCCTATTCCATTAGGAAGGTTTTACCCCAACAATGCCCCCACTCACTTGTTTATGTTAATATGCATATTTTTTTCTACAATGGCAGAGACATGGTCTCTTTGAGCCAAGATTGGCAGCGCCATGAGTAACTTACTAGAAATGCAGACTCTCAGGCCCCCAGCCCGTTTTGATGCACGCCACAACTTGAGGGCCACTGCCCTATGTGGCTGTGGACCCTACATTGGAGTCGTCTGGGAATGACTGTTTTAAAGATGTCAGCCCCATCCCTGAGTCCCTGGGCGTGTGAAGTGCTATTCTGGCTTCACCTTAGCCTTGCTTAGGCAAGACTTCAATCAATTACTAGCGTTCTGGCCTTTCCCTGAAGATCTAGATTCCTTGGGTTTGGATGGAGACCTGGCGCAAGTATTTTCCTAGAGCTCTCCAGGCGATGTCCATCACTGCTGTACTAGGAACAAGAATGCTGGAACCACCGGGCATGGTAGCGCAGGCCTTTAATCCCAGCACTCGGGAGACAGAGGCAGGCAGATCACTGTGATGAGTTCGAGGCCAGGCTGGTCTACAAAGCGAGTCCAGACAGCTAAAGTTACACAGAGAAACCCTGTCTCAAAAAAAGAACAAAAACAACAACAGAAGGAATGCTGGAACCTACCAACCTGTCTTCAAGTCCTGCTGTCACCTCTTCCCTCCCAGTCGTGTGACCTTGGTCATCTTGGCTCAGCACTGCCATGCCTCTGATTAAATGAGACAGTAATGAGTGTGAAAAGGGAAACTCAGGACAAAGCCTGGCTGACAGCCAGCTCATGGCCTCCTGTTTGTGCTCAGGAGTCATGGAGCTAGAGAGGGCCCTTGTGCCCTCAAACTGAGTGTGGTTTTTCTCTTCTGCATGAGAGGCTTGAGTAGGAGACAGGCTCCTCCGCTTTCGGGTCTGCTATTTCATCTGGGTCATCAGTCTCATCCATCCCTGTTGGCGGTGACAGCGTGCCCCCTCACCTGCACAGACACCTGAGATTGAAAGCCTGTTGTAAATGACTGGCTTCCCAGTTACCCAGCATTTACTAGGAGCATTTTCTCTTCCCAGCTGGATGCCAAGGTTGTCTCATGTCTCCTCGACACCTCCCACGCCTAGCACAGTCTTTGACACTTACCGTGGCTCCGGGGTGCCAGCTCCAGTGTGTCTACTGTGGTCCTGGTTAAGTTTTCTGAGTCCTGAGGCCTTGATTTCCTTGTCTGGGAAGGACGGTTACTTCAATTTACTTCCTAAGGCTGCTGTGAAAAAATAACAAACACAAATGTCCACATAGTGCCTAAGAGTCTCTCAAGAGCTCTCAATTTGCAAATATTCAAAGAAACCACCTTCCCACAGCTGCTGGTGCAACTCTGCCTTTAATTTTAGGTCCAGGTTATTAGCACAGCTCTCCTTCACCATGCCCTTTCATGGTGAACAGCTTATTTGTTTGTCTATTGCTTTGAGACAAGGTTTTTACCATGTAATCCTGGCTGTCCTAGAATTTGCTATGTAGGCCACCTGGCCTTGAGCCTGTAGTGATCCTCCTGCCTCTGCCTTCCAAAGTACTTGGAATACAGAATCCACCACCACACTCAGGGTGACCGGCTAGTGTGATTACTATTGAGACATGGTCTCCTGTAGCCCAGGCTAGCCTCAAACTTGCTATGTAACTGAAAATTGCCTTGGAGTCCAGATCTTCCTGCCTCTACCTCCTGAGTGCTGGGGTTGCAGGTGTACACCACCATGCCTGGTTCATAAGGTTCTGGGGATTGAACTCAAGGCTTTGTGCATGCTAAGCAAACATTCTGTGAACTGAGCCACATTCCCTAGCCTGTGCACAGCCACTCGTGCGCGTGTGTGTGTGTATGTGTGAATTGAATGAAAGCACAACTTCAAAAAGAATTTAATTATCAGAGAGCCACTTTTATTTATTTATTTTTTGTTTTGCTTTACATGTTTTTTTTTCTGAGTCAAGGTCTCACTATGTAACTCTTGGAACTCACTCTGTAAACCGGGCTGGCCTTGAGCTCACAGAGATCTGCCTCCCGAGTGCTGGGATTGAAAGTGAGTGTCACCATGCCTCCTTGCTCTTAAGTTTTAGAAGTTAGTGTTCCAATATGTTTCTCCTGAAGTTCTAAAAGTATCTGTTCTCTAGCGCTTACCTGGCACCTTTAAGAAAGAAAATAATAACTCCAGAATCATGGAGGGCTACTGTGTGTTTCTTATTTGATTTATAGACTACATGTGTTAAGTAGCTAAAAACTAATGTTTACCCATGATGAAATACATAAATCATGTTCTCGGCCTTTTGATGTCAGGAATTGGTCCCTTGAAGAGATGTCACCAGTGTGACTTGTACCACTGAATCCCACCAGGAATTCTTTTCACTTTTGACAGTTTGTGGTGTGACATCAGTTCCACAGAGCGTCTTCCCTGGGCGCAGGAGGAGCCTGGTTTAAATTTCCCTCTGCTTCCTACTGTTCCGTCCCTTGTCCTAGCCCCACTGGGAACACAGAGCACGGCTCTTGGCGTCCTATGTGTGCTCACTGGCGTGCTTCAAGCAGCTGGTTTTTATTTTAGTTAGAATTAGTCATACTGTTCTCTGGCCTTGGAATTCATAAGAGTTTTGGATGGAAAGGCCTTTCTTGGAAGCTGGGGCTTGTGTGATTTTGCTAAAGTTTCTTTGGCTTGCTGAGTTCGCTGCTGCGGTTGTTGACAGATGCGCGTTGGTTGCGATGCATTTATTCTAACAGGCAAAAATTTAATTGGACGGCTTTTAATAAATCCATTTGTTTTGTTTTTTAATGTCAGAGTGTCACACAGGACCATTGGAAGAACGGTGTACTTTTTTAGTGCCATGAGACTCCCCAAACTATCCTGCACATGCCTTGGTGTTTTGGATGTGATTTAAATTTGTGGGAATTTGCACAATAATTCTGGTGAATTTGTTTGCACGTTAGGGCTTGGGTTTCCTAGTTAAGGAATTTACTTATTTCAGATAAGCTCGTTGTGAACACTGACTTTTCCATTGGCATTTCCAGTCACTTCAGTGTGCTCTCTTAGACCTCAAAGCTGGTTTGATATCTTGGATTTAATCGAATTCTAAAAGTTTGTTTTACAGTTTAACCTACAGAGTCAGTCGGTGGAAAACATTTGGTATTGATAGTCAGACTGATTTGTTTCCCCCGACTGAACATTTAACAGAATCTTTTCACTTGTCAGACATTTCGTAATCTCGACCATGTGCCAAGTTCCTCGCTTCAGGCTTGGGGGGGGACTCATAAAGAGACGGAAGGTGAGCTCTTCTCTGAAGATGCTAAAGTCGCAGTCAACAGATGAGTGAGGGAGCAACCACAGCACAACCTGGAGGGAGACTCAGAAGGCTCAGAAGTGCTTGTGAGCTTAAGAGACAAGCAGCGAGCAAGAAAAACAGAGCAGAGAGCTTTTGCACGCCAGGTGGCGCTGCTGCTCCGTGGTAAGAGCTGCGGTCGCAGGGAGGGCCCAGCGTCCTGTCACCTCGGGGTTGGAGCTGAAAACTGTGTTCTTAGACCTCTCCCCCGACTGGCTTTGAGCCCTGCAGCCTTTAATTTCTAGGTACATTTACATTTGACTGGAAAGAACTCCCTCTCCGCGTTTCCACCTCCTATCTTGCCAGGGCATACTTTTACTAAAAGGTACCAAGGCTTCCTTGGAAAATACGGTGCTTACGACCTAAATCTATTTTGTGGTTTGGAGAGGCTTAACAAACTTTTGGTATTGCCTTAGCTGTGGAAGGGCGGGTTTTTTTTGTTTTTGTTGTTGTTGTTTGTTTTATTTATTTACTTTTTTTAGAAGATTAGAGTGGAGGTGGGAGGGACTGTTTCTCAGCCGCTGAATTGTAGTTTATGGGTTTTGTTTTGTTTTGTTTTGCGTTTTAAAATACAATTGAAGCAGTATTTCTGGTAAGAAAAGTTATTAGGTGTTTATGGATGTTTCAAAAGACCAAGGGCAGGGGGAGGGAGTGCAGAATGCAGACCCCATGGTAAAATGTACACCTGGGACTCTTTAACACTTTGAACAGACCCCAAGTTGGGAGTGCTAAGGGTATGAGCTGCTTAAAGGCCTAGTTGTTTCCACTGTGGTGGGTGGGGTGTTAGCTGGCTGCGGTCCAGGAGCACAGGGTTGGGGGGAACAGCCCCAGGGAGGATGTTTGCTTGGCTAGGTAGAATAGAAATCCGGGTTTTCCTCTTGCTTCTACCTCATCCAGTGTCTTTCTGAATAGAGGGAGCCCGGCTCAGTTTCTAGAAGGTCCCCCTTTTTATCTGCCTTTCCCTCCCCCCCCCCGGGGGACTCCAGCAGGAGGCCGCTTATAGAAGGAGGTTTTTTAAAAAAATGTATCAAAGTTCCTTAAGGCACACAGAGAAGCCGTCTAGTTTAAAGAGTGGTGGCCTTAGAATGCTCTGGTTTCCCTTCCCTGCCTTTGGAAAGGCAGCTGCTGCTGGGAACCGCCTTTTTGCAGGGCAGGTGAGCTCTGGCCTTGCTGTTGTGCGCTCTCCTAACTGAGCCACTGTGGACTCCACAGGTCACAGTTTTCAAGTTTAGTCTATCATTTTGGTCACTTTAGTATTCAAAGTTTGGAACGTCCTGGGTGGTGGGGGTCGATGACGGACCTGTATGCTCTAAAATCTCAGAAGATTAAAACAGGTGTTCTTTTTAAGATGTTGCTTTGAATGGTGTCGCGAATCTGGAGTTCAGCGTTCACCTCCTTCTAATGTCTTCATTTCCAAGGTCATAAAAACAATGGCTTGTCACATAACAGCTCGTGACAGCGCTTGTTTTTAAGTAGGTTGCACATGATTATTTAGGTGCATTATATTACATAAAGGATATGTAATATATATTTATTGTATAGCATATTGTATGAGTGATGCATATGTGACTTTTTGTGTGTCTATGGTGTGTGTGTGTGAGAGAGAGAGAGAGAGAGAAAGAGAGAGACAGAGAGAGAGAGACAGAGAGAGAGAGACAGAGAGAGAGACAGAGAGAGAGACAGAGAGACAGAGAGACAGAGAGACAGAGAGAGACAGAGAGAGAGACAGAGAGACAGAGAGAGACAGAGAGAGAGCAGAGAGAGACAGAGACAGAGACAGAGAGACAGAGAGAGAGACAGAGAGACAGAGAGAGGTATTAAGCCTAGGACCTCATACTATTTATAACCCTAACATCTTTAAAAAACATTTTGTCTTGAGACACAATCTTAAAAAGTTACCTAGACTGTTCTTGAACTTGTTCAACCTCCCAAATAGCTAGGACTGTAAGATTATGTCACCAAGATTGCCTTATGTGGCATTAGTGTGTGGACATAATGCATTCTTCTTTAACTAGACATTAATGTATGCAATTGCTTTTCATTGCGTACTGTAGGATTCAGCTGGCAAAGTAAAGACAGCTATTCCATGAGACTTAGGGCTCTGTAAATTAGTGCTTACAGATTCTGAGCTTAGCATTCGTTTTCCTGGTGAACTTCACCAGTTCCTATTTGCCATATCCATAAGCTCAAAACAGAATTATAAAAAAATTAAGCAAATCTGTCAATCCCCAACTTATGCATGCATTATTAAAGAAACGTTATTTAAAATCTTTGGGGCCAATGACACAGTTTACTGAGTAGAGATTCTTGAAGTCCTGGTGCCCTGGGTGCTGGGATTACAGGTGTGTGGCACCGTGCCTGGCTCTAAGAGGACTGTATAAGAGAAAGACCAGTCCTAGGGAGACATTCATTTGTCTAGTGCCACGTTTCCCTTCTACATCCACTTTCTAGGGATCCAGGATTCTTCAGCATTCCCAACTGCTTTCTCCTATGTGGCTCCTACCTAACCTACTCTCTGTGTGGTCTCTGCCCTGGAGTTACCGCATCCCCTGATGTCAGGACTCGGAATCATGATGTCTTAAGTTTCTACTGTTCCGATCAGCACCGTGACCTTGGGGAGGAAAGGGTTTATCCTAATCTAACTCCTGAGCACAGATCATTTTGAGGAAGCTGGGCAGAGCCTAGGTTGCAGTGCTCGTTACTGCCTTGCTCCCATGGCTTGCACAGTTTGTCTTCTTACGCAACTTAGGACTAACCTACCCAGGGGTGGTATCTCCCCCAATGGGCAATCATTAATCAAAACTTGCCAGATGGAGACATTTTTTCAGTTGAGGTGCCTCTTCCCAGATAAGTCTAGATTGTGCCAAGCTGACAAACAAACAAAAACAGAACACATAGTTCATTTTACCACCTACATACAGCAGGGCCACCTGGGGGCACTTGTTAATCACAGGTGTCTGGTCCCAGCCTGGTGCTATACAGAGGGGCCACAACAAAATCTCTGTAAATTGTTTGTGTGTAATTAGCTTGGGTACCTCAGAAGTAAAATCTCTCCTCATTAGAAGAATCAGTATCATAAAACAGGGTTTCTCAGCCTGTGCTATGCACCAGAAACCTGTAGTGGCTTCCTTAAAAAATGAATTTCTGAGCCCTGCTGAGTGAGAGGTTTCTGAATAGGCCAGAGACAGTGCAAAATGAAAATTTCAAAGTGTAGGATTAGGGCTTCTAGGTAGAGGATGAAAAGTGTGGGCTAGTGTGCGTGTGTGCGTGCGTGAGTGTGCATGAGTGTGTGTGTGTGCGCGCGTGCGTGAGTGTGCATGAGTGTGTGTGTGCAGGTGTGCATGCATGCATGCAAGTGTTAGTACACTGAGGTAAGTTTTGCATACTGAGATCTCTCTTAGAATTTGACATTTATTCTGCTCAAGTGAGAAACCATTTTTTTTGCAATGCCTTCTCTCTAATTCCTCTAACTGTCTCCAAGCCTTCCCTTGCTGGCTCTGGCAGTGATGATGATAAGGTAAGCTGGCTGAGGAGACTTGGGGCACAGAAACCGCCTCTTCTAGACTCCTTCATTTCTGGACACCCTTTATTCTTTCACTAGCTTTCCTCATGGGGGAACTTCAATGTGCCACCAGGGGGCTCTCCTAACATTGTAAAACAGGCGAACCAGGCAAGATAGCTACATTTGATTTTTCAGTTTTCCCAGAAATTAGACGATTTAAAATATCATGATTAGTAAATATGTAATAATAATTCGATTTTGTGAGTTTAATCCTTTCCTATAAGTGTTAGTTAACAAAATTTAGTTATAGGGCTGGACACAGATAGCTCAGTGGAAGTAATGATTGGACCACACGGGCCTGGGTTTGATCTCCAGAAGCAGGAAAATTAGACCTTGTAATGTGGTCATTGTCAGGCGTGATGTCGTTGAGTTTTCAAATGCTTCTATTCCAGACTAAGGGCTTGGGAAAACAGGTTTTTATTTATTCATAGAGTCTATTTTGATCATATTCCTTTCCCTTCTCCCAGCTCCTCCCAGCTCCTCCGAGCTCCTCTTTACCTCCATACCCACCCAATTTCATGTTCTTTCTCTCTCTGAAAGTAAAACAAAGACAAAGACAACACACACACACACATACACACATACACAGATGCATATACACATACACACACATACACACACATATATACGTACACAAACACATGCATACACACATATATACACACACATACACACATACACAAACATATATACACACGCATATACACATACACACATATACATACACACACATACACACATGCATACACACACATATATACACACATACATACACACACACACACTATGGAGTCTGGTTTGTGTTGGCTAACTTACTCATGAGCGTGGGGCCTGCCCAGGAGTGTGGCTGATATCCCTGGTCATAGTAAAATCTTTTATTCTGCTTCCTTTTCTAGAGCTGAAACCCTTCACTCAGAGTTAATATTTTATAGGTGAAATACTGTTTCATAGGTTTGCACAATATTTCTGTCTTGGACTAGGATATGAAGGGAAAAACCCAAGTGTCTCTACACATTGGCTTCCCAGCGCAGCCTCTTATTCATCTTGACAAAGTGAGGGTGCTTTCAAGGCTGAGCAAGCCATTTAAAGAGACAGTAATGCTCCCTAGAGACAAGTCACTGGGAGGTGACTTTTCCCACAGCTACTCAAAAGATGCCAATTCCTAAAACGCAAGTCAAATACTTGGTTTGGTAGAGAGTGGAATCCCAGCCAGCTTCTGAGTGTGTGCCTGTGGGAGCACACATGTTCCTGTGCCTAAAGAGAGTTTGCATGATGCTCTCCTATTGTTACCCTGAGTTCCAAGAATCTTTATTTTTTTAATTATGTAAATTTTATTTTAAGATTTATTTACAGTGTTCTGGCTGCATGTACACCTGCAGGGCATCAGATCACACTATAGATGGTTGTGAGCCACCATGTGGTTGCTGGGACTTGAACTCAGGACCTCTGGAAGAGCAGTCAGTGCTCTTAGCCTCTGAGCCATCTCTCCAGCCCCATCTAAGAATCTTTGAAGGGGCTTGGTGTTCTCATTTTGTACCAAGAGAATTGCATAGCCAGCCCCAGTAGGACAGACCACAGTCTTCCCACCTCTCTGCTGCTTCTCCCTCGAGAAGTACCTAGGTCGCATGTGTGGAGTCTTCTGAAGCTCTCACAAGCCAGAGCTGCCCCTGGGCCAATGACATCACGGTCTGTGTAAGGTTCCAGAAAGTGTGCAAACAGGGCTAACAGCCACTGTGAGCTTGCAGCCTTGTTTCTAGAATCCTCCTTCCACTCTCATCTTTCCTACTTAGATTGCTCTTGCAGGTGATTGTATGTGTAGGATTTTAAACTCTTCATACAGGCTTTATGCGTTTTATGACTTTTTACATGAACAATTGTTGAGTTTATAAAGAAAAATCTCATTCTTCAATTTAAGTCTAATTACCTATATATTTCCTATAAAGGAAAAAAAGTTGATAGACTCTGGGGGTGGGACAGGACCAAGATATTAATGAGGTTAAAAAGGAAGAGGGTACTGCATAGACCATCCTCTTTTCTGCTAATGGGGGAATAATAGACTATAAGCACCCAGCCCTGGCTGGCTTGCGTCAGATTTCACTAAATGCATCTTTTCTATCTGAAGGTTTTGGTCGCACTAATTGTTTTTCCTTGTGAGTCACCTGTGGGCTTTGGCAATATTCTAGATGTGTCTGGTGCCAATCCTTCTGGATTACAGGAATTGAAGGTCCCAATTAAAGACCTGGGGTCCCGCAAGGGCAAATCCCTTTAACCTTAATTCGCTGAGGGCCCCCTCCAAGCAGACATTCTTTTTCTGCCTCCAGCCTTTCTAAACAGCACCCGAGAAGCTGCTGCTTCTTCACCATGTCTTCCTGAAGTTCCATCTGCATACAGGTAATCCAGGGATTAATTCCATCCCTCGATATTTAACTATGAGAATTACATCAAATCCCTTCACTTACTGGCTTTGAATAGAGCATTAAATGCAGAAAGAGTAACTTAACAGGCGAGTAATTAAATGTTTAATGAAAATATTGGTAAGCTGAAACCCAAAGGGAGATGAAAAACAAAATAATCCTTCAACTCTCAGAGCTCACAGATTCAGATGTACATAGAACAGGATTTCACTGCTATGATTTATGGGAAAATTAGAAATAAGACCTATTATAGCTGTGAAGGGTTTTTTTTTGTGTTTTTTGTTTGTTTGTTTGTTTTGAGACAGGGTTTCTCTGTATAGCTAGCTCTGGCTGTCCTGGACTTGCTTTATAGATCAAGGTGACCTTGAACTCACAGAGCTCTGCTTGTCTCTGCCTCCCCGAGTGCTAGGACTACAGGCGTGCACCACCACTACCCAGCGAGGGCTCCAAAGTTTTGACATCCAACAGTTTTCCCTGTGCTCATCATTTCAGAATGACCTAAATAATGTACCGACTTAGGAACTCTGAGAGGTCAATTTATCTCTGCATATAGCTTCAAATTTGAAACACATGATTTTTAACTTTTTTGTTGTTGTTTTTCATTAGGAATGCTATTTGCGGGTGGGGGTGGGGATGGCACATGCCTTTAATCCTAGCACTTGGGAGGCAAAGGCAGGCGGATCGCTGTGAGTTCGAGGGCAGCCTGGTCTACAAAAGCAAGTTCAGGACAGTCAAGAGAAACCCTGTCTCGAAAAACAAAGAAACAAACAAGAATGCTATTTGCTGAGCATCCCTTCACTATCAGACGCCATGCTGGGCCCGCATGTATGTCCTCACCACTCTCTGCAAGCCTGTGAGGGAGCCTCTCTCAGTGCTTTAGCTTGTGGAACCGTTTGGGAAGGAGTATGGTTGTCAGTTCTTTCAGTGTGCTGTAGCCGTGGGCAGCGAAGCCGTTGCGACTCTTCATTGCTGACTCCGCCCACTTGCTTCTTCTGTTTGGGTTGTCTTCTACTTCACACTTCCGGCTTGGTGCTTTGAATGTGTGCAGGAATTCAAGCATCCCTTTGAGGTTAAACGGTTGGTTGGCATATGATTGCTCACTGTGGTCTCAGGGCTTTTTGCATTGCTGAGCTGTAGGTTGTATTGTGTCTTTTCCTTTTGACTTTATTCGTATCTTTTCTCTCTCACTCACTCTCTCTTTTTATTTATTTATTTATCTGTTCTTAGCCTAGCTAAAGGTTTATTGATTTTTACCTTTTCAATGATTCCTGGTTTTGTTGCTCAGCTTCTGCTGTCTCTCTCCTTCGGTCTTGCCTATCTCTGTGATGATCTTTAGTTTCTTTCCTCTACCACTAAGCCAGGCATAGTCAATTTTTCTAGCTTCTTGGGACATAACATCAGCTTACCTATTTGAGAACTTTCTTTTTTTTTTTTTTTCACTTAGACATTGATTGCTGCAAATCTCCCTCTCAGAGATTGCTTTCTTAAGAAGTTGAGCTCGTGTTGGCTCACACCTGTAATACCAGCACCCGGACGGGGTGAGTCAGGAGTGCAAGTTTAAAGCCAGCCTGGGCTATATACTGAGCCAGTGTTGGGCTCAGTATAAATAATAAATAATCCACCTAAAACCTAAATAATAGTAAACAACAACAATAACAATATAAAGACAAGAACTTGATTTTTTTTTTTTTTTTGCATCCTTAGACTTTCTCCAGTTCACACAGAGTCTAAGGGTCGGAAGAACTGAGGAGGATCTTGTCTCCAAACTGTGGTTCTTTCTCTACACTCTCTAGAAGCTTCAGGAGCAGCTTTATTGTTGTTGTTGTTGTTTGTTTGTTTGTTTTTAAGATAGGGTTTCTCTGTGTAGCCTTGGCTGTCCTGGACTCACTCTGTAGACCAGGCTGGCCTCGAACTCACAGCGATCCACCTGCCTCTGCCTCCCCGAGTGCTGCGATTACAGGAGTGTGCCACCACACCCACCCATCTCTGAGTGTACACTTTAAATCAATGCTGAGAAAGTTAAAGTTTTTAAATTTAATGTTCCTCACCCATAAAGAGCTTCAGAAAGCCCCTTCATTTTGAAGCATTTCCCTGTGCTCAGCTGTGCGGTGACATCTTACTGACTCTCCCTTTGCTCTCACTGTCCCTTCTCACCTTTCATTGATTCTTTCCCTTGATTTGTGTCTTTTTTTATTTTTATTTATGGCTCCATTTATTTTCTTTCATGTATGAGTACGTTACCTGCACAGACATGTACAAATCACATGCGTACCTGGTCTCTCTTGCCTCCATCCCCGCTGCCTTGAGTGCTCTCATCTTCATTCAGATTTCCATTTTTTAAAAAACTTTTTTATTAAGCATCACATAGCATGCACACAGTATATAATATGCTGCATAGCCTTCTAACAGGAACAGGTGACCACAGTTGAATAACTTTTTTTTCACCAGCCAGGGAAATGCTTCCTTAGTTAGTGTTCTCCAGGCCCCTGGACACACGGTAGCGAGTGACTCCAGACGCATCTATCTCCTTCCATCAAATGCCGTTGGTACCAAAGTCAGCCAACTCTTTTTTCCTTGCCCAGGTTTGTGAACTTGTGGATGTAGGCAGTGGACACCCCCGGGATGAACAAGCAACACTCCCATGATGGCAAGGCCAGGAAGAATCTGGAACCACATCTCTGCACCGTAACTCACACTCCAAACGATAACGGCTCCTCAGAGGTGACCGGGCTTCACCTCCCCAGATTTCCATTTTTCAAAAACCTAAACTCCTACTATTGCCTAAGTGATCTCCCTGCTCCCAACCTCGCTCCCTTCCATATCAGTTCATATACTCAGCCAGACCTATATCATCCACGCATTTTTAAGTACAGAGACAATCCTCATAAGAAACAATAAGTGAGCTTCAATAAATGTCCACCGACTTCCAAAACTGATATGCAAAACAGAAAAAAAAAATGGAAAAGATGGAACAGAATACTCAAGAACTGAGAGGAAACCACAAAACATGTAACACAGCCGGGCGCGGTGGCGCACTCCTTTAGTCCCAGCCCTCGGGAGGCAGAGGCAGGCGGATCACTGTGAGTTCGAGACCAGCCTGGTCTACAAAGCGGGTCCTGGACAGCCAGGGCTACACAGAGAAACCATGTCTCAAAAACAAAACAAAACAAAACTGAAAACATCCCCACCCCATCCCACCCGCCCACCCCCCCCAAAACAAACTAAACCACAAAACATATGTGTCTTGGGAGTATTGGAGAAAGGAAGAAAAGAAATGCTTGCAGTAACAGTTGGCTAGGAATTTTACAAAGTTGGTATCTGATACCGAGGTACAGATACAGGAAGTTTGGAGCTTGTATACTAGCTAGGTTTACAGCTTGACACAAGCTAGATTCCTCTGAAAGGAGGGAGCCTCAATTGAGAGAAGCCTTGTATGAGATTCAGCTGTAGGGCATTTTCTTGATTAGTGATTGATGCAGGAGGGCCCAGCCCATTGTAGGCGGAGCTATCCCTGGGCTGGTGGTCCTGGGTTCTATAAGAAAGCAGGCTGAGCAAGGCATGAGGAGCAAGCCAGTAAGCAGCACCCCTCCGTGGCCTCTGCATCAGCTCCTGCCTCCAGCTTCCTGCCCTTCTTTGAGTTCCTGCCCTGCCTTCCTTTAGTAATGAACATCAATGTGGAAGTGTAAGCCAAATAAACCATTTTCTCCCAACTTGTTGTTTGTTTGTTGGTTGGTTGTGATGTTTTGTGCCAGCAGTAGAAACCCTAACCAAGATAGATGTCAAGAAAATTATCCCCTAAGGAGATGATAATGACACCGAAGAAAACCAAAGGCCCAGCAAGAAGCCAGGAGGAGACACACCTTACTAAAAGCCAGGCCATTCTATTCAGGGTCCACACCAGGAAGATGATGGTCATGTTTAAAATGTTGAAAAAAACACCTCACCAATTTAGAATTCTGCAATTCTGTGTTCAGCAAAGGTATCCTCTGATAGTGAAGGAGAAAAAATGTTCTCAGATGCAAAGGGAGGAAATGACTGTTAGCAGCAGAACATCCTTGCAAAGTGTTTTGCAGAGTGAAGGAAAAAGTGCAGGTCAGAAGCCCAGGCCTTTGTAAAGAAAAGAGACTGTTACTTTTCTTATTATTAATTTACCTAACAGGCAGCACTTTGCTCAGGACAGGCATAGCAGTTAGAGTGTCACTTGAAAGTGAACCAGATTAGTTCTAAAGGCAGAGTGCAGTAACTGTGGGACAACCACTAAAATACTCCTAAAAAGAGTTTTGATTGACATGCTCATACAAGACAGAAATGGGGTCACAAATCATTCAACTAAAGCCAGAGAGAGGGCCTGGGAGATGGCTCAGGGGGTAGGGCACTCACTCTGTAAGTGTGGGACTTCTGTGTCCATCTTTGACTAACAGAAATATGAAGGGATGTAGAAAACACAAGGCAGAGTTGGGTGTGGTGGCGCACGCCTGTAATCCCAGCACTTGGGAGGTAGAGGCAGGCTGATCGCTGTGAGTTCAAGGCCAGCCTGGTCTACAAAGTGAGTCCAGGACAGCCAAGGCTACACAGAGAAACCCTGTCTCAAAAAACAAAAAACAAAAACAAAAACAAACAACCCCCCCCAAAAAAAACAACCAACCAACAAAAAACCACAAGGCAAGAGTAGACCCACATACTTTCAGCCAACTGAGTTTGTTAAAAGGGGCAAAGGTAATTCAAAAAGGAAGGAGTGGAGCTAGAAGGATGGCTCCTTGATTTAGAGAGCTCTCTGCTCTGAGGGCCTCCTGTGACTCCTGCTCTAGGGGATCCAATGTTGGCCACACTGACCATATAACTATCCCTGCCCCGCCCCACATGTACACACACACACACACACACACACACACACACACACACACACACACAGAAATTTTTTAAAATCTTTTTTTTTTTTTAAAGAGAAAGGATAGTCTTTTTAGTAAACAATGCTAAAGTAACTGATATCTATTGACAAAATAATAAATCTGGATAAATTCATACATTTTACAAAAATTATCTCAAATATGCTGAGTATAAACATAAAATGTAAAACTATAAAACTTGTAGAAGATAACATAAAAGCAAATTTTTGAGCTTGGTGATTACTTTTAGACAGACCGCCAAAAGTACAATCCATGAAAAAAAAAAAAGTGGTAAATTAGACTCTATTAGAATGAAAAATTTCTCCTCAGGAAAGACACTGTTAAAAGAATTTTAAAAAACCAAAACACTTCATACTGAAGGAAGAAATTTGCAAAGTAATACCTAATAAAATAATAATATCCAAAATATAAGAAGAGTTATTAAAATTCAATGATTACAAAACAGTAAAATCAATTGAATCCAATCAAAAAGATCTGAAGAAGACATACAAACGGTAAACGATTGAAAAGACACCAACAACACATGTTGTCGTCAGCGGATTGCAAATTAAAACAACAATAAGGGTCCTCAACATGCCTCAGAGATTTAAAAAACAAAGTGCCTGTATCAACGTCTGGACCCATGAAATAAGAGAACTGACTTCAACTAGATGACCTCTGGCCTCCCATAATGCCCCCCCCAACCCATTAATGGCTAAAATCCAAAACACTGACATCAAATGCTGCCCAGGATGTGAAGTCCACGGCTTGGAGCGGCCACTTTGAAAGGCCATTTCTTGCAAAGGGATTATTTAGCATAGTAAGGCTAAGCATGGTTCATACATGCAATTCAGCAATTGCAGTCCTAGTTAGCTATCAAACAAACAAACCTGGCAACTAATCAACCAGCTAACAACAACAACAACAACAACAACAACAACAACAACAACAAAACCCAATATCAAAAGTGAAAGCAACAACAGCACAACCATTTAAAAGTGTGTTCTTATAAAAAGACACACAGGACAGGGATGTTTATAGCAGCTCTATCCACCACTGCTGAAACTGGAAGCATCCAAGATGTCTTTCAACAGGCAAATAGATAAAGACACCACGGTGCATTGAGCATAGTGGAATATTATGCAGTGATAAGAAGAAATGAACTAGTGTCGCACGCCTTTAATCCCAGCCCTTGAGGAGGCAGAGGCAGGAGGATCTCTGTGAGTTCAAGGCCAGCCTGGTCTACAAAGTGAGTCCCGGACAGCCAAGGCTACACAGAGAAACCCTGTCTGGAAAAACAAGCAAACAAAATAACTGAATTTACAAACTATGAAAGGGCTTAGAAAAATCCTAAATATTTATTGCTAAATGAAAGGAGCCAACCTACAAAGGCTACGTGACGATGATTCCAGCTGTGATATTCTGAAATGACAAAACACAGAAGACAGACAGTAAAAAGAGTGGTTGCACTAGTCAATTTCTACTGCTATGGTGAAAAATAACCAAGGCTGGGTACTTATAAAGGAGAGGAGTTTGTTTAGCTTATAATTTTAGAGCTTCAGGGACCTAGATCCAACACCTCTTGAGCTCTGGTGAGGGCACATTTGGTTTGGCTGAATCAAAGGATGAATGGGATTATGTTAAGAGAATAAGAAGTGAGAGGAAGAGATT
>OU015742.1:166322297-166348833 GCA_907169655.1 Acomys percivali | reverse complement strand
TTAACAGTAGAAATAATTATGAGAACCATAAAACCAAAACTTTACATTCTATCAAGATGCAATAGTTAAACAAAATAGCCTTAAATTTCTATCAATATATGTTAAGCCATACAAAAGTAAAATATTTAAGACTAGTAGCTTCTACTTTTTATTTTAAAAAATTTAAAACATTTTTATTCATTCATTTACTTTCCGTTATTATAATTCCCCCTTTCCATCTCTGCCCCCCCCCCCATCATTAGATGAGAGAAAGATAAGAAGGAAAGAGAGAGCAGAAAGATCCCTGGTTTAACTTTCTATTTTGTTTGTCCAGGGGGATTGTGTGGTGCACCAATAATATGCTTTATATTGTAATACACCAAGACCTATTTCATCTTATTGGATACATGTGTGGGAGCATTAGCCATCTGAATTTTTGCAGGTACCCTCATAATTGTCATGATTTCTAATAGGAGTGTAATGCCACAATCAGCCCTTTTGGAACTTAAAGCAGTTGCCCATTGAAACCCTGAGTGCGTGTCAGTGGTGTGGTGAATATTCCTTTGTTTTCCAAATTCTGCAAAATGAAAAACATCCATTGCCAGATGCCATATTTTTTTTTGTACCCCTAGTGTTACTACCAGCAGGTAACAGAGTTTGGTTGTATAAAGAACATGTAGGACAGTTGTTGTTGTTATTATTATTATTATTATTATTATTATTATTATTATTATTATTATTGTTATTGGGCTTGTTGCCAAGTGATAGAAAGTTTGTTCTTTAAGCCTTTCTCATTAACATGATGTGTCTCATGAAATTTTGAGGCTTCTAACACATTTCCTTTTAGTAATTGGTCAATTTCTTCATTTCCTTGTGCCGATGGACCTGGCAAGCGTGTGAGACCGAGTATGAGTGATATAGAACGGGCAGCTTCTAACCCTGACGGCCTGTTGCAACTGCTTAAGCAACAAGGTTAACTCTGAGTTATCCGAAACAAAGTCAGCTGTCTCTACATGCAAAACAATTTTTTCTGCATATAAAGAATCAGTAATGGAAAAAAAAAAAAAAGAATCAGTAATGGGCTGGAAAGATGACTCAGCCGTTAAAAGCGAGGCTCATAACCAAAAATAAAGAATCGGTAATTATATTAAGAGATTCAGGAAAATCTAATACTATCCTAAGGATTGCATACAGTTCTGATTTTTAAATTTTATTAATTTATTCATATTACATCTCAATTGTTATCCCATCCCTTGTATCCTCCCACTCTTCCCTCCCACTTTTCCCCTACTCCTCTCCCCTATGACTGTGACTGAGGGGGAGCTCGTCCCCCTGTATATGATCCTAGGGTATCAAGTCTCTTCTTGGTAGTCTGCTATCCTTCCTCTGAGTGACACCAGGCCTCCCCATCCACAATTCTGATATTAGAACTCAAGTGTGTGGACTTTTGATCACCTTGATCACTTTGTTTTGTTCTGTTTTGTTTTTTTTAGACAGGGTTTCTTCGTGTAGTCTTGGCTGTCCTGGACTCACTTTTGTAGACCAGGCTGGCCCTGAACTCACAGTGATCTGCCTGCCTCTGCCTCTGCCTCTGCCTCCCAAGGGCTGGGATTATAGGCATGCGCCATCGTGCCCGGCTTGATCACTTTCCTTATTTTGTCTGACTTACAACCTGCCATCCCCATCTTGTTTGCATCAGTATAGAATGTTGGCGTCTCTAGAGCTGGTGTTTTCTTTATAATACATGGCAGAATCTGATGAGCTCTTTTTATAAACTGTATATGTTTGCTTTTCAGATATTTGTTATTAATTTCTCCTAAGTAGTTACTACAAGTTCTTTGTTAGTCTTCATTGATCATCTACAATGACATAATCTCAGTATTAGTAAGAGGTACTACAATTTCAGCCCAATCTGTTTCTGAAAACTGATGTAATCTTATTCTACCTTTTATAATTAATTAAAAGTATTTTCTATATATTTGTCTTCAATTTTTACTTTGTTTATGAACTAAGAAAATCCATTCCATAATGCTATCTTCCCTTTGAATAATGGGCCCAGTAGGAGAATGAGTTGAAGGCAAAATGACCAAAATACAATTAAGTTTAGGATCAATTTAATCCACACACGCATTTTGCTGACTTTGTTCTACAAGAGTTAATTCTTTTTCTGCTTCAGCTGTTAGACATCTTGGACTGTTTGAATTTTTGAAACAAATTACTTAACTCTTAAGTACTTAATCCAATTGTAGGCCTCAGCCAGTTAAACCTCCCATTAATTTTTGAATATCGTTAAGAGTTTGCAATTGGTTCCTATGCACCTGTACCTTTTGTGGTCAAATTTTTTGTTCGCTGATTTTATAGCCTAAATAAATAAGTAAATCTCATCTTTGTATTTTTTCTGGAGCAATCTGTAACCCCCAGCATGGCAGAATTCTTTGTTTCCGTAAACATTTTCTCTAAAGTATCTACATCTGTATCAGCCAACAAAATATAATCCATGTAATGGTAAATGACAGATTGAGGAAATTACCTACAAATTATTTCTAAGCATTCTTGCACAAAGTATTGACACAAAGTTGGACTATTCAGCACTCTCTGTGGAAGTACCTTCCAATAGCATCTCTTTATTGGACCACTATTGTTCAGAGTAGGTACTGAGAAAGCAAACCTTTCCCTGTCCTGCTCATGCAAGGGTATTGTGAAAAAAACAACAACAATCTTTTAAGTCAATTACTATTATAGGCCATGACGTGGGTAATGAAGAAAGCAAAGGAATTCCAGGCTGTAAAGGAACCATTGGTTGAATTACTTTATTCACTGCTCTTAAATCCACTCTCATCCTCCATTTTCCTGACTTCCTTTTTACAACAAACACAGGGGAGTTCTATGGGCTGGTAGACTCTTCTATATGGTGAGCCTCCCGCTGCTCTTGTACCAGTTGTTGGAAGTGCCTGCAATTTTTTTTCGTTGTTGTTATGGGCCAGCATAGGAAAAACATACACACCTTTAATCCTAGCACTTGAGAGGCAGAGGCAGGTGGATCTCTGTGAGTTCGAGGCCAGCCTGGTCTACAGAGTGAGTTTCAGGACAGCCAAGGCAACACAGAGAAACCCTGTCTCAAAACAGCCAAATAAAACAAAACAAAACAAAAAACAAAGCAAAAGAAAAAACAAACAAACAAAACCCAAAAAGCAAACAAAAAGCCCCATAGAGTTACATAGTTGAGCAGATAAAACATATTCCTAAAGATCAAAATGTCTAAGACATCACAGGGTGGGGGGTTGTATACACGCAGCTTCATAACTGCACTTGAGGGGCCATGATGAACAACTGTCTTTTTATGAGATCAGCCAATAACTGTGCTGCGTCACCACCAGGTATACTTATTCAAAGATCTGAGAACTTCCGAATGTTCTTTATGTATTTGAGTGTTTTGCTTACATGTTGTCTGTGCACCATGTGCATGCCTGATTCCAGAGGAGGCCAGAAGAGGGTGCTGGAGCTCCTGGAACTGGAATTAGAGATGGTTGTGAGCAGTTATGTGGGTGCTGGGAATTGAACATAGGTCCTCTGGAAAAAACAGCCAGAGCTCTTAACTGCTGAGCCACCTCTCAAGTCTTAAACTTCAGAAATCTTACCTCTCACAAATTCAAGTATACGAAAGGATGTGTCTTCTTTTGTTAAGGAAGTTGAAACAGTTTTGCAGGCATGCACAGGAAATTTCAAAGTCAGGGTTGTGGTCTTGTGCTTTCATGGAGTCAAATCTTCAAGAAATGCATAAAAAGAGTTGGAATATTTTAAGGTTCTAAAAAATTTATACTTCCAACTCTGAAAACAGTGCACAGAATAGCGCAATAAACTACTACTGACACCCAAAAATTTTATTATCATTTTAGTGTGTGTAGTATGTGTGTATATGTGTGTGGTATATGTTTGTATGTGTGTGTGGTGTGTGTGTGTGTCTGTTTGTGTGTGTGGTGTATTTGTATGTGTGTGTGTGTAGTGTGGTATGTGTGTGGTGTTGTGTATGGCATGTGTGTACATGTATGTGTGGTCTCTGTGTGTATGTATGTGTCTGTGGTGTGTTTGTTTATGTGTGTGTATGTTTGTGTGTGGTATATGTGTATGTGTGTGTATGTGTGTGTGATGTGTGTATGTATATGTGTGTGTGCTATGTGTATGTATGTCTGTATATAAGCAGGCACACAGGGTGTTTGCAAATCAGAAGATAGTTCTTTGGGTTCAGCTCTCTCCCACCTTCTAGGTGATTCCAGAGATTGAATCCACGTCTTCTGGCTTGTGGGGTAAGAGCTTTTATCTGCTGAGTCTGCCCTGGCTACTGCTCACAAGTTTAACTAATGATGAAAATGTCAGCAATAAGACAAAAACAAGGAAAAGAATTAGAAAATTTGACATGTAAAGCAAGCTGCAGAGCTAGAACAGGAAGTGGGCCACAGGTTCATGAGAGCTAGCTGGCTTCCACACCTACCAGGTTTCCATCGTGATAGCCACTTTTAGGGGTGCACAGTTCTTCTGGGAATGAACAGAGGTTTTCTTTTGCTTGCAGTGTAGGGGTACAGTCTAGGAGAGTCATGGTGGCAGGAGCTTGAGGCAGTGGTGACCCCACATTCAGCCAGCAGGCAGAGGGAGCTGAACACTGAACACTGGTGCTCAGTTCATTTTCCTCTGAGTACTGACTCAGACCCCAGTCCCTGGGTTGGTGCTGTCTGGGCTTGGGGTACTTCTTTCTGTCTTAGTTAACCTACAGAATCCCTCACAGGTGTGCTCAGAGACTTGTTTCTTCGCCTATTCTAGATCCTGTGAAATCAACATTAACAGTCACACACGGACAATTCACTCATCTGAATTTTTTCTGGGAAAACCGTTAGGCCAAACAGAAAACAAAACAATCTCCTGGTGACATCTTGAAATTGACTGTTAGGAACCTTGATCACACCTAATTTCAAATCTGTTCATGGTCCAGAGGTCCAACTAAAGTCCATCTTTGCTTGTAACTTCTACCAGATCTTCAAACAAGCATTAATAAACTGTTTCTTTTTTTTTTTTTTTTCTGTCATTAATATGTGAGCGTGGCGGAGCAGGCTTGCAATCTCGGCTTTCAGGGAGACAGAGGTAGGTGGATCTTTGCGAGTTCGAGGCCAGCCTGGTCTACAAAGCAAGTTCAGGGCAGCCAAGGCCACACAGAAAAAAAACCTGTCTTGAAAAAAAAAACTGTAAATGAAAAAATAGAATTTGGGGTCCAACAGAGGCATGATATATTTGATAAAAGAGGGGAAATAGTTTTCAAAAGACCATGTAGCAGCCAAAATAAAGAAATAAATAAAAATCAAGACTTATTTGATAGTAAAAGTCCCAAGCAAGGAGATAACTGTTGTGTTTTATAACATCAAAGGGATCTTTATACCAACCTTCGTATCAGGAGTGTTCAATTGTGAACGTCACTTCCTGAGCTCATCATATTTTCTTTATTCTCTGATCAAGGGTTGTTATTGAAGTTTTGGTTTATATATAAACATGTTTTTGTTTGAATCCCAGGTGTGGGATATGGGGGCTGCTCCAATTTGTCCACAGCTGATAGCAGCCCCTTGATAGGGGACGTGGGGTGGGTGGGTGGAGGAACGTGGTCTTTGCCCAGGGGGGATAAAGGCCAGACTGGAAGAGAGTCTGGGGACTCTGAGAAAGAAGCCTGCTGGTGATCCCCCCTGCTGCTCCTGGCTGCTGTTTGATGAGAAGTTGCAGATATCCTGAACGAGGATTGGACTTGCCCCAAGGAATCTGAGGACCGTGAACAGCAGGAAGCAGCTAAGGAGAACTCCACTCCCCCCCCCCCCCCCCCACCCCCCACCCCCACCCAGTAACCTTCTTTCTCCCCCTACCTGGTGTTGGAGTGTTGGAAGGGACTGAGGTGGAATAAGGAGAAAGAGATTTAAGGAACCCCAAATAAAAATGGTGTTTTAAAAGTACACCAATAAAGGGTGGTTTTTAAAAAAATACTTTAGTTCAGAGTTGGCATGTAACATCACTTGCTGTTGCCAAGCATGAGAAACTGACCGATCACCGGGCGGGTCCCACATTGTAAAGAGGGAGTGCAGACAACACAAAGTTGTCCTCTGACTTCCACACCTGCACTGTGGCATGTGTGTTTGAACACTCACACCCACAGTCGTACTCACAAAATTAAATAAATGTAAAAACATTTAACAATAAAATGTAGGGGCTGGAGAGACGGCTCAGTGGCTGCGAGCACTCTCTGCTCACGCAGAGGTCCTGTGGGTTTGGGTCTCAGCACCCACAAGGTGGCTCACAACTTTCCGTAACTCCAGTTCCAGGAGACTGGACGTTCTCTTCTGTGGGCAACGGACATAACACAATTTAAATCTGGCAGATTTAGAAACAAACCCAGAGCCTTACAAACATTATCATCTAAGCTCTCTCCCACCAGCCTACTCCGGAATCTCACAGCAGCATGGCACTGTGCGCAAGAGAATAACCATTACAAGCTCAATAACTGGTACTGTCCTGTGCACAACTGAAAAGACAACACTTCCTTCCCCAGAGTTCAGCTTTGCTCCTCTGACATAGCTCACTTATATTTTTTGTTTTGTTATTTTTTTTCTCCCCCACCCCACCCCGGAGCTGAGGATCAAACCCAGGACTTTGTAGTAGCTAGGCAAGTGCTCTACCACTGAACTAAATCCCCAACCCCTCACTTTTTTTTTTTTTTTTTTCCCAATGAGAAGTACATTTGTCAGGATCTTGGTTTTCAGAATCTCAATATTCAAACCTTTTGAGACTTTGGTTCTTGGAGCTGTTTTTCTATTTGTGTTCTGTGGCTCTGTGTGTGTGTATATGTGTGCGTGCGTGCATGCGTGTGCAGACCAGAGGCCAACAGCAGGTGCATTTATTACTTCTTCTCTACCCTATTTTTTGAGTCTCTCACTGATCCTGGACCTCACATATTTGCCTAGGTTGACCATCTACAAGATCCAAGTATGCTGCTGTCTCCACATCGCAGTGCTGGGGTCACAGGTACAAGCCACCATGCTCTGGTTTCTCTGTGACAGAACTCAGGTCCACATCCTTCCACTCTATCAACTGAGACATCTTCCCAGCCTCAAGTCTTGAGAGATTTTAGACTTTAAAATTTTTTTACTTTGAGGGCTGGAGAGATTGCTCAGTGGTTAAGAGCACTGTCTGCTCTTCCAGGGGTCCTGAGTTCACTTCGGAGCATCCACATGGTGGCTCACAACCATCTATAATGTGATCTGATGCCCTCTTCTGGCCTGCAGGTGTACATGCAGGCAGAGCATTCTCTACAGAATAATAAATAAATCTTTTTTTTAAAAGAGAATCATTTTTTTAAAAATTTACTTTGAATATTTCAACATTTTATAAAACTGTAAGATGATGGAGGAGAATGAAGGGATTGTGAGTAAAGATTAACAGCACAAATCTTCGGTGTAGAAGTACAAAGTCCAAGAGAAAATTATAGTCAACAAGCTCTTTCCTTCCTCCTCTCTCTCTCTCTCTTTCCCTCTCTCTCCCCTCTCTCCCCCCTCTCTGATTCTCTCTGTGTGTGTGTGTCTGTCTCTACCTCTCTGTCTCTGTCTCTCTATCTTTGTCTCTGTCTGTGTGTGTGTGTGTGTGTGTGTCTGTCTGTCTGTCTGTCTGTCTGTCCCTTTCTCTCTCTCTCTCTCCTTCTGAGTCAGGGTTTCTCTGTGTAGCCCTGGTTGCCCTGGAACTCACTCTGTCGACCTGGCTGGCCTTGAACTCAGAGATCTTCCTGCCTCTGACTCCTATGTGCTGGAATTAAAGGTGTGCGCCACCACAGCCTGTCGACAAGGCAGTTATCAAGCAGAGAGGAGGAAACAGCCTTTTCCCAACAGCACTCATTAAACTCAATGCTCCGAACGGTCATATACAAACTAAGTGTTCTGTTGAATTCAGAACTATACAATCAGACTACTTTTAAATAATTTTTTTTTTATGTGTGAGAGTGGTTTGCCTGCATGTATGTGTGTGTGCCACATGTGTGCCTGGTGTCTGCAGAGGCCAGAAGAGGGCTGCAGATTCCCTAGGAACTGGAGTCACAGATGGTGATCTTCAGCTTAATGAGTCTCAAAAGCAGGCGGCTTAGCTGAAGGGCAGGGCTTGTTCTCGCTCTCTGTGTGTCTGTCTCTCCCAACCCTCTTGTACCTCCCTCCCTCTCCCTCTCTTTTTCTCCCTCTTCTTCCTCCCTAGTTGCTGTTGCAAGCAGCCTCTTCCACTGTGTGACCATGAGAACATTCTGTCTCCCCTCAGGTCTGTGGCAATGACCTTAGGACTAAAACCTCCAAAACCGTGAGCCGGAAGAAATCTTCCCTCCTTTAAGTTAGGTATGTATCTTATCACTGCAATTGGAAGCTAGCGCAGCTCCTTACAACTTCATCCTCAAAACCGTTCTCTTTGTTTCCAAATCAGCCCAAACTCAATAGTGTGAATCAAGGCTGGAGAGGTGGCCCAGCAGTTAGGAGCACTCACTTCTCTTGCAGAGGACCTGGGTTCAGTTCCCAGCACCCACTTAGTGGCTCACAGCCATCTGTAAGTCCAGTTGCAGTGAATCCGAATCCGATGCTCTCTTCTGACCTCTCCAAGCATGGTGTGCGTATAATGTACATGTATGCACGCAGACAAAACACTTGTGTAGTAGGGTGCGCGATTTTTCTCCTGGTCCTAAGCTCCCAGAGTAATGACTCATCAGACTCAAAATATATTTACGAATACCTAAGCCATATACCTAGGCTCTTCTGTGACTAGCTCATCACTTAAAATAACCCATTTATACTAATCTACATTCTGCCACATGGCTGCTTACCTCGGCTCAGGTACCATGTCTCTGTCTTCCTCATGGCTTGGGCAAATCTCCCAAGCCTGATTCTATCCCAGAATTCTTTCAGCCTGTCAGATGTCTTACCTTATATTCTACCCTTTCCTATAGACCATAGATTTTTAAATTGACAGGCAATGCATCCATACAATACATAAGATGTCTCTTTACATACTCATATACATAAAATACTAAAAATACTTACTCAATAATCAGTTGGTAGCTAAATCCATCGATGAGATTAGGAACTCTGTGATCCAAATTACCTCCCAATGTTGACACCCACTTGGGGATCAAGTCTCCAGTATATTTGCCTTTGGACATATTTTATATATCCAAAATCTAACAGGAACCATCATGTCTTTTAGGATCCATTCAAGCCATTCAAGAGGAACCAATGGCTAGAGATTTAGAGCAGTGCTAAGTCAGCAGTTGGCTGTGATGGCATAAAGATACCTGGCAATCTGACTCCAGGCCTTGCCTTAACCACTGAACAGTGTCTAACAGCTCAGTCCAGTAGAGATAAATGTAAGCCATGCAGGAAATGGAAATATTTCTATCAGCCACATCAATAAAAGCAGTTGTTACTGATGGTGCTGGGGATCCTACACACAGTAGACCATCGCCTACCTCTGAGCTCTAATCTCAACATCAGTATAAACAGTATTAGGAGCTATTTACCACTCTTTTGTGGTAGGAAGTCTATAAAAAACTATTTAGAACTTTTAGCATGCCCCAGCAAACTTCTTCTTCTCCCCCCCCCCCAGGGTTTCTCTGTGTAGCCTTGGCTTTCCTGGACTCACTTTGTAGACCAGGCTGGCCTCGAACTCACAGCAATTTGCCTGCCTCTGCCTCCCAAGTGCTGGGATTAAAGGCGTGGGCCACCATGCCCAGCTTAGCAAACTTCTTATTAAATGTCAGTCTTGGATTGCTACAAGTGGCTGCCAGCTACTGTTTTGTATATACAAGGCAGTTGAGGTCAGTAACAAGCCTGGCTAAGAGCTGTTTGCAAAGCTCCTACTCAAGCGCACGCTGTTGGGATTTCTCAGGTTTTCAAAAGAGTGTTCTATCCCCATGGTACACCCCCAGTGCTACCTTGAGCTGTAGTTTTAAGTGACTCTAGTAAGGAACATGTTTATAGATTTGCTATTATTTTTTCCTTGTGAATTATGATGTGGGGTTGATTTATACCCAGAAAACAGCAACATGCAGGCTAGGAGGATTTCTTCTTCCACCCCACCTACCCCCTGCCAACAAGCAGTTATAGTTAGAGAAAAAAAATGACAAAGAAGAAGAGCACAGAAATAAGGCACAGGTGTGAGATGTTAAGCAAGGGTGGTCCAGGCAGGGATGCTGATCCTCTACCCAGCCCTGAGCAGTGCCTTCCTGACCTTACTGTAGGGGTTGGATGTATTTCTGAAGGGACTTTCTCTCTAATAGCCTAAATTCAGTGTCAGAAAGAAGTGGTTATCTTAAAATTACACCCATTCATCCATTCACTCCCTTGGGAAGAGGGGCAGAAGCTTGAACTTACGTGAGCCCCGTGCCATCCACCTTGTGGGTCCTTGGGGGTCTATCTCAGGTTACCAGGCTTAGAGGCCAGTGCTTTAACCCACTTATCGTCCTCCCTGGCCCCAAAAGTGATCGTTTTAAAGCAAATCCAAAAAGTGTCACCATATTGTAATGACCATATCCCTTAATATGAAAGCAAAAAATGATTTCAGATTGTGTTCTATTTTACTAATTAACGCATGCGTTGTCTATTTGTAGATTTCAAGGCATAAATGTGATGGTTTGGGTTTGCCCTGTAAATGTCTCTGCTCGCCTGTTTTAGTTTGGACAAATGATCTTAACTGAAGCAATCTTTTAAAATGGTTGTGGCACACTCGGAGTTTTGAAAGCATCATAACCATTTAGATCCCGTGCCATTATTAGCGTGCAGTGGCTCTTCTTGGAGAATTAATGCACGGGGCTTCCATTAAGTGTCCTCAGAATCCACTCCCAATTAGGGCAATCTATTGTCCTCTCCACTAAGTAACTATTCAAAGATAAGACTTGAAAATATTGTGAGACATTAGCAATCAGCGAAGAAACGTGCACGCATGTGCACACATACACACACACATACACACACACACACACACACACACACACACACACACACACACACACACACGTCAGCTGGAGCCTGGGAGAGGGAGCAGCAGAATAAACAGACTGTTGTTAAACACGGGCAGGGCTTTGGATGTCTGACTCCAGAACCCCAAGATGGCTGTCAGCGCAGGGAAAAGGGAGGGGCTGGTGAGATGGTGAAGAAAGTGAAGGTGCTTGCTCTGCAAGCCTGATACTGTGAATTGATTCCTGGAACTTGAGATCTCCACCGCTGGGGTAGGCCTGGAGTGGGGCCCTGAGATTGTGACTTTCTAGCAAGCTCCAGGGATTAGTCTGGATGACGATCCTGGGTAGATATGTGGATTTTCAGCAAAAGTTTGTGTAATTGCCCAGAGGTCCTGCTAGGTTTTTTTGTTGTTGTTGTCATTTATTTGTTTTGCTTTGTTTTTTTGTTTTTGTTTTTTTTCCGAGACAGGGCTTTTCTGTGTAGCCCTGGCTGTCCTGGAACTCACTCTGTAGACCAGGCTGGTCTCAAACTCACAGATAATCTACCTGTCCCTGCCTCCCAAGTGCTGGGATTAAAGGCATGAACCACCACTGCCTAGCTCTGCTAGTTTTCTTACTAACAGGTTTGGGCTCAAAAGTAAGATTTGGGATCAAAGAGAGAAATCGAATGATTTACTTACCCACAGTGTAATACGAGCAAACAGAAGCATAACATTTGTTTTCAAAATTCAGAATTTTTTCTATATTAATATTTACAGAGTGAGGAAGTTGCCTGACAACAAGAAGGACTTTAAGCCTCGAAGGGTAACTGTTTCTAGTCTAGTTCCATCTTTACAGCTCACGTCTTAGCTTTAGCCCTGCTCCTTATCCACCACTTCTCCTTAGAAGTCTTTGGGGCTTGCTTTGTAGTGGAGAGGACGCCAGGCTTCCCTCACAGCCTGACTCTACAGAATGAGTTAGTAATGGTCTTTCTTGCCATACTCTACTCGGGATATAAAATAGTCACTGGTCATTTATTTTCCAAGGACAGCTGCTAAATCCACCTGTCTTTTAGAGTCTCAGAGGTCAAAGACCTTGAGAAGAAACCCACAGGTAGCATCTGCAGGGTCTGAGATAGGACATTTGAAGGGAGCACGCGTGGAAAGATATCAAGAACACTACATTGGCAGGGAGGTACAAATGGAAACGTAGCATTCCAGCGGTGACCCACAGAGCCTCCGTAAAGCAATTTGGTGCCTAAGGCAGGTGTTCTTGCTGTTCTCTCCCACTTTTTTTTGTTTTGTTTTGTTTTGTTTTTAAAGTGGGGAGGAGAGAGTGAGGGGAAATCAATTTAATGTTTTACATTAAGGCGAATTAACTCAAAATTACTTTTCCTTGTTTTTGCAGTCTGGTTTAACAAATGAGAAAGCGCATGTTTATTTGATAGAAATTGTATCACTCCCATCTGGAAGGACAAATATGCTGGAGTCTTCCTGGTTGTCCTGAAGCCCTGGTGAGTGGACTTTTGGGTGCGACCTCCTCTACTATTCAGTGTTTTTCTCTCCCTTTGGTCTCAGAAGGACGTACCAACTGTCATGCGGTAATGAACCTCAACTGCTGTCTGCCTGAGCCTTCCTATTTCTTTCTGAATTACCGGTTTGCTTTCCTTTAGTTCTGCACATTGACCCAGGAGCAAGTTCTCTGTAAGTCTTAAGGGAGAGACCAGTGGTGAGAGCTGCAATTCGCTCGCGTGTTGCAGTAAGTATAGGGGCTGGCTTTCAAGGAAGATTAAGGGTTAAAACTGGAGCGCTGAGAAGGAAGGCAGAGAGGGCTTGTATTGAGTAGGAGGTAACCAAGCAGACAGCTATGAAGACAAGCTTCCGGCCAGTGACAACAGGCTGGCTGTTCCCCCCGACACACACACACCTCAGTGCCTTGATGGAGTATGTTAGACACCATTGTATTTTACATATCTTTGCTTCTAATACAGCTACTTTATAATAGGCTAGTATAAGATAGGATGGCTTCCAAGAAGAGGCCCCCACTTACTTCATGACCACCCCTTGGGCGAGCAATTGACTAAGAACAAATGCAATTACTTTTTTCATAGTTGTGAAAGAGAGCTTAACGTAGTTGACAGGACTTGAGATATCTGCAAGGTCTGAGGGAGCAACAGTCGCCAGTGACTAACAAGGTAGGCAGTCAAGGTCATGAACTATTGGAAACAGAGGGCCATATGGGTCAGCTTATATTTAGGCAACATGGAGCTGATGTGAACATCCGGTATGAGTTAGCTATGACTGACACTGTATATTCGGGAGCCTGTGAGTCAGTACAAAATGGCTGTTGCCAGATGTCTCAGAGACGCCAAAAGTTAAAGTGATGTAATCTGTTATGTACTCACTTTTGGCAGTGTGCTGCTTCTGTGTGACTCTGGATAAATATGGCCCTGAGCTCAGAGGCCTTCAGCCTGCCTCTGAGTGGCTTCCTGTATGTCTGTGAAGCTACCTCCATGAGGCCTCTGTTCTAGTCTCTGTGTGTGCCAGTACCCACCTGTTTGTAGGTGTGTACTGTGTACACCAGGGTGAGCCTGGGTGCCCGCCTTCAGCTGCATATGTAGCAACCTTGGTCTGGGGTGAGTAAAGTATGTCTAAAACTCCCCCAAATTCTCTTTAATGTCCTGTAACCCTCCTTTCTGGGCTTTGATTCATAAGATTAATTATTTTCAAATGTATAAAATTATACACTGAAATTTTTTCTAGTCCCAGGACATCATTTGCTCAGTTGTTTCCCTCAGTTGAAACCATTGTTTCCTGCCTGTCCTTCTAGTATTTATTTGTCTAGATATGAGGAAACAGAAGGTCTTACTTCCTAAACTTTAATATATATCTGACACCTGTCCATCTTCACTTGTTTCCCTAGCAATCAATAGCCATATTTAATGTTTGTTTTGATAAAATATTTTATTTTTTAAATTTCATTTTGAACTTTACCTCATTTGGAATAAAATTTCTTGAAATGACCATAATGAGTCTAGCTATCATTTAGTTATTATGATCATTTAGTTTATTTATTCTACAAAGATCTGTTGACTTTTTTGCTGCTGGAGAGAGTCCACACTCAATTCTTGGAAGATTACAAAGATTGTAGGTCTTGCCCTTGAAGACTTAGGGTTGTTATAACCTGCTTAAACTCTATAGTCCCTCTGTTGAGACCTACTTTAGTTCCTAGCATAACTGTGGCTCCTCTGTTAACACCAGCTACCGTTCTTAACACATCAGAAGCCATTTTACTCCCTAGTCTCCATTTTGATTATAAAGTGAAATTAAGTTCAGGTTGTCAGGCCCTATGTGCCTGAAACCAGGAAGGTTCAGTGCTTGCTGCTTAGAATAAAGCAATAAATGATAAATGCATGTTCTGCTTGGGTTAAAGATAAGTGATGCTCTATTAGAGTTAAGACTGCAACATCCTGCTATGTTTCTTACTCCTAGAGAGCTGGAAAGCCCCCCAAGAGCCCCCCTACCCTAAATCCCAGCCAATCCGCTTAAAATGCTTTGTCTAGCCACCTGGATACATTGTGCTCAGAACAAAACCGATTCTTCCTGTGTTTAACTGGTCAAAATGATGTAATGCTGTCCTCCCCCTTGCTTCCCACCTGGTTACCTGGTTGTCACCTGGTTATGGCTTTTCCTATTTAAAAAAAAAAAAGTCTGCCTTAGAAACAGGCTAGTCCCTGACTGGTCAGTTTTTGTTCACCGTTCAAAATAAACTTCGGTCAATCTGAGTCTGGTGGTCAGTGTGTGGCTTTTCTTGAACCCATAGCAATGGTACAGATATCAGCTATGAAGCTAAGTGACTATAAGATGCACATTCAATTCCACAGCATTTCACACAGAGGAGAGATTGAAACTCCAGGATCAAAGAGGAAAATGGTCTCTCAGCTGAGCCTTCAAAGTTTAGCCTAGGCACTTATGTAGGTGGGGTCAGGGAAAATTATACACATTCTATGCTTTATACCTCTGCGAGCTTGTTCGTGAGTGACAAGAAACGTCAAAGTAGTTTAAACAATGAAATAAATGGAGATTATGTAAGCTCCTGTGGTAAAGACAGGAGGCAGAGCCAGAGCTGGCTTCTGCACCCATCCGCAGCGTGTGGTGACTTTATTAGCGTTAACATTTTTTGGTTTTCCTTCATCCTGCTTCTTCTCCCTCTGTAGCCTAGGCAGGCTTTGAACTTAGAACGTTCCTGCCACAGCCTCCCACGGGGTTACAGGTTACAGGTCTGTTCTACCTCCCAGGCTTGCCTCTCCTGCCCTGTGACCCATGATAGCATCATCGCAGGTTTATGCTTTCAACCCAAGAGTGCAAAAAACAGCTCCTCTGTTGTCAGTTCAATTTTTTTTTTCTGTAAAGGGCTGTCCCAGTTTATATGCCATATGGATCGGGAGATACACGGCAGTCCTTCTAGAAATACTCTGAAGAGGTGAGACACTGTTTCCTAAGGGTGCTGCTACCAAAATAAGGTAGGAAGGGATGCGGCACAGGCAGGCACCAAACATGAGAGCGAAGGGCATCAACCCTGCCCGCACCACGAGCAAAATGCAGGCCGTGAAAGTTCCCGAAGACAGTGGAGACCAGCACGAGGCATCCACGGAGCAGCTCAGAATTTCCTGCTTCCCAGATGCCAAGCATGAGCTTGCAGGGCGTGAGAGAGTAAATGACTCCATGAAACGGCATCTCTTGTATCAACCTGACTCTGATCCTGTGTTGAGGGAAGGGATGCTCATGAGGAGTCTAAGCTGTGGGTGAGGCAATGTAGGCTGCTGCAGGGCTAAGGCTGGCTCAAAAGAGAATGACAAAAGGGAAAGCTAGCATCTTTAACTATCATTTATGTATTTGTTCAGGTTTATTTTGAGGCAAGGTCTCATGTAGTCTTGTGGTCTCAAACTTGCTATTTACTTAAGGCTGGCTTTGAACTTCTGACCTGCCTGCTTCTACCTCTTAGGTACTAGGATTACAGATGTGTCCTAGCACATCCTTTAATTTTTTAAAAATATATTTATGACATCTGACTTACAGTCCTTTACCTATTTATTTTATTGCAAAGGATTGAAGGATGTTTTGGCTCCTTTCCAACAAAAATACTTTCTCTCAGCCTTCTAGTGACTCTGAATTGCTATTATTAGTGATCAGGGGTGTTGAATTAAAGGATTATCCCCTCACAGTTAGTAAGGACCATCCCAGTGGCCCATCTGTAGGTAATTCATTAAGCTTTTAGCAGTTATTTATATGCTGGTGTGAACTGGATTTTCTGGTGGTGGTGGTGGTGGTGGTGGTGGGTAGTTTACTCTATGACCGCTGAGATTAAATTGTAAAAGGGAAGATGCATGCAGGGCTTTCGACAGTTTGAACTAGACTATGTAAGGAGGCAAGGTGGAAGACACGATTCTGGGCCTAGCTTTCCATGAACAACTTAGACTCTCCCTTCTTCCACCATGGAGTCTTTTTTGTTGTGGTGCTTTCTGTGGGAGATACTCACTGTGTAGCCAGGGGTGGCTTTGAACTCTTTATCTCCCTGCCTCTACCTCCCCAGTGGTGAGATTACAAGGCCACTTGGGCCTCTGAATCTTTTTCTTTCTTTTGGCATGGTGGTAGTGGTGGTGGTGGTGGTGTGTGTGTGTGTGTGGTGGGGGTGGTTTCGAAAAGGGTTTCTCTGTGTAGCCTTGACTGTCCTGGAACTCACTTTGTAGACCAGGCTGGTCTCTGAATCATTTTTATAAACAGATTTTCCATAGAACCCTGTTAAAAACATTCCTGGAAAATACATCATCTCGGGTAATAGCAAAGGATACTGGGCTTGCCATCAGAGAGCCCGTTTTCATCACTCACTGTTTATTCAGTGTGCAGAATAACCTTGAAGTAAATGGTTAGGTTTTTAAGATCCCTCACCTGCATTGGCCTCTTCCGAGGCCCTGTAAGCAATTCCTGGCACTGTGTTCACATGATCATACAGCTTTTGAAAATTTGTAAAACGTTGGGGATTGAACTCTGGGCTTGGAGAATGCTAGTCAAGCACTGTACCACTGAGCCACACCCTAAACACTGTGTATTTACCTAAAGGGTTTGGTCATGTGACACTGACCAGGGTCTCTTTGAAGAGTTCTGTGTAAATGATAAGTGGCTCCAGGCAGAAAGAAAGATGATGCATGAGCGCAGATCCATCCATTGTCACCATGTAAAGGCCAAGATACTGGGTTCTTCTTCCTGGGGTAGTAAAGAAAAGCTGTTTTGATGCTAAGGCAGTATTAGCTTGCCTGGGATGGGCTCAATGGCAGAGCCCGTACTAAATGTACTTGAGGCTCTATGCTCAACCTCCAGCATAGTTACATACACACTTTATAGCAACTTTTCAATTAAATAGAGGATGACTATTAGAGTTAACTTTTAAAGCCAGTTGTGGTGGTACATGCCTGTAATCCAAACACTAGGTAGACCCAGACAGGACATCACAATTTCTAAGTCAGCCTGAATTACACAGCACGGCTTTTTCAAAACAAAACTTTTTATTATGCTTTTATTTACTTGTTGGGGGCGTGTGTGCAGCTCACCAGGTTGTGTATGGGGGCTTGGGGGGGCAACTTGGAGGAGTTAGTTCTGCCCTTCTACCCTGTGGCTTCTGATCTTGGGTCCTGGGTGTGGAACCCAGGTCTTCAGGTGTGGCAGCAAGCTTTAACCCAATGGAGGCATCTTGTTGGTCCCAATTCCATTTTGAAAATGGTAACTTGGGGCCTTCAAGATGGATCAGTGTTTCAAGGTATTTGTCATGAGAGCCTGGTAACGTGAATTCCATCCCCCAAACCCACATAAAGGTAGAGAGAATTGACTTCTCATTCAAGCTGTCCGCTGACATGTGCACCATGGTATATGTGATCCATACTGATACATACATATATACACATACACACAATAAAATTAAACATAAATTTAAGGGGGAATTTATACAGCATTTCTGTTCTTTAACACTTAACCAACAAAAGTGAGGCAAAGACTCATTCTCTCAGTGTTTGTCATGTGAGGGGCCCCGAGAGTCGCTCCGTGTGTATCACCCACAGTGTCCCTGAATATCGTTAGCTGAGCTTTACAGAAGTAAAATCTGAGAGTTGAATGACTTGTCCAGCTTTAGAATGCTTGGGGATTTCAGGCCAGGTTTGCTGAATCTGCTTATCAGGCCCCAAGCCACAGCTACAGGATGTTTAAATGTACTTTTCTTCCTGTTGTTGGTGTATTTTCAACTTATATCTCAAGTAGTCACAATTACTTGGGGAAATAATTTTGAAAAGAAATGTTTGCACAGGTCTTTAGCTGAAACGTATAAATGATCACAGTTCTGTGGAAAGCCAGGGGTATTGTATATCCAATACAATAAAATATGCTTTAAATGGTGCTTAATTTAGACAATTATTCGTAGGTATCTGAACTATCTGAAAAGGTTTGCTATGCAAAAATAAGCTAGTTTTTCATTACCCAGACTGTTCAGGTACCAAATTGATGTGTCACCTGACATTACGTATATGATTTTATTGTTAGAAATTTCAAGCCTAGGGGCTAGAGAGATTGCTTAGAGGTTAAGGACACTGGCTGCTCTTCCAGAGGCCCTGAGTTCAATTCCCAGCAACCACATGGTGGCTCACAACCACCTATAATGAGATCTGGTGCCCTCTTCTAGCCTGCTGGTTCACATGCAGGCAGAATACTGTATAAATAGTAAATACATACATACTTTAAAAAAAAAAAAAAGAAAGAAAGAAAAGAAATTTCGAGCCTAGGGGTTGGAGAAATGGCTTGGTGGTGAAGAGCACTCACTGCTATTGAAGAGAACCTGGACTCAGTTCCCATTGCCCCACGTGGTGATTCAAAAGCACCCTGACTCCCTTCCCAGGGGATCCCACGCCTTTCTCTAACCTGTGGGCACCAGGCATACAGGTGGTGCTCATACATACATGAGGGCAAAACATTCGTACACATTTAAAAAAAAAACTAAAACAAGAACGAAAGAAAATTCAAGTCTAATCTGTTCACTGAAGAAAAAAAATATAAACATTAAATCAGTATTCTTGGGCAGATTCAGGCTAAAATTATTTTCCAGGAGATAGACAGCCTTATGTATTTTTTATCAGATTTTGAAATTATATGGTTCACTGGCTTCTGTTCATTAAAATTTAAAGATGAATGAGTTTGTTATCAGGTAGATTTTCCCTAAGGAGACCTGAGGTTTCCATGAATCGTCTGTTTGTACTCTGCCTTAAATTAGTTTAAGCATGGGAGTGGGGTATCTGTCTCTGTCCTGAAAATGGATGCTTGGTCTGTGGGTCTGTTTGTGTGTGTACATCATTTTTTTTACTTGTGGGTCAAGACTGGAGTGGGAGGATGAAAGAGGCAAGAAAAGGAGGGGCAGATAAGAGAGAGGACAGAGAAGGGAAAGGGGGTGCCCTTCTACTATAACAGAAATAGAAATAGCCTAGGAAGTTGATCTATAGCAGAAATTTATTTTTCGTGGACCTGGAGCCTGGGGCGTCCAAGATCAAGGCCAAGTAGACTCCGTGTCTGGGGAGGGCTGCCTGTCCCAAACTGCAAAATGGCATCTTACTGGTATCTCTCTATGGCAGGAGAGATCCTCTCACATGTCCTCATGGTATATTTATTTATATATTTATTACAACCTTACAACAGATGCCAGTGAAGTGTCTTGACGAAGTGATTCTATTCATCATTTGAACAAAGGTCCTGTGTGGGCTAATGATAGACTTGCTGAGAGGCCAGAGAGAAATCTGTTCCAGGGAGAATTTCATAACGAATAATAAATAATGGGGAAGCAATAGAAGACCAATCAAGGCCTGGCCCAGGTCACATTCCCATAGGTGCTGTCGGAGCTTGGAGTGGGGGTCAATGAGCAGCTTGCCAGCCTTTCTCCTGCTCTTTGCCTCTCTCCATCTCTGCCAGGTGGTTAAAGGCTAGCAGACCAGTGCGGTACTGCCCTTCATCTTTGAGTAGCTCCAGACCTAGCTGTGGTCCTTACAGACTCAGGCCTCCAGGCTTAGCCTGACAAAAGAATAAAAATCCAGGAAAATATGCACCCATTTCACTTCCACGAGTCTCTCTTTTCTATATCCAAAGACAGTTTTGTTGTTGTTGTTGTTTGTTTGTTTGTTTGTTTTTGTTTTTTTGTCTTTTGAGCTCAGAAAATTTCCCAAAGTTCCCATTGGTGACTCCTACAGGAACAGTTCCACAGGGTTAGAGTCCATAATGGTGAGAGCATGGAAACAGGCCAGAAGCTGAGCGTTTACACCTGATCAAGGGCACAGAGCTTTCTGGAGCTCTCAACAAAGCCACTGAGCACCCATTCACTTAAGCACTTCCCAAAGGTCTTACCCATCAATACCTTTGTCCTAGGGTTTAAGTCTCACCTTGGAGGGACACAGCATTCCAAGCACAGCAGTTATCTATGTGGGTTCTATCGCCTTATTATAGACAAAAATAGCAGAAAATTTCTTCCCAGGTTGAGAAAGGATAATGACATAAGAAATATTGAGACCCAAGTCTTACTGTTGGGGAAAATGTGCTATGTGTGAACTGTAAATCAGAAAATTAAAACAAACAAGCAAAAAGCCAAAACAAAACAATAAGCAAACAAAATCCCACATAGTTGGAGGAAGAGATCGCTTAGAATCTTCCCAGAGATGCGAAAAGTAATAGCTGACCTCCAAGCCTGAAGGATTGAGATGAACTTGGGCTTCAGCTGTTATCAGTCAGCTTTGCTTGTTCAAATGTGCTCCTATGGAGAGCTGTATAAAACAGACTGGTTTCAAGGCAGATACAGTGGTTCATGCAATATTTTCTAAAATATTTATCGAGCACCTATAGTTTAGGGTAGATGAGGGAAGAACAAAGAAGTGCAGGAGGAGTTAGAGTCAAGCCTGTCCCTTCAGGGGCTTACACTCTCCTCTGAAAGGGAAGGGAATCAAACACAAATAAATGAATCGAATACTTAAAAACATAAGCACAAAGCGAGAAGGCAGGAAGAATGACTCGAAAGATTTGGAGGAGGTGGTGTAACCCTGGTTGGGTTGACAGATTAGCAGTCCAGGTATATGGGGTAGCTTCCGGGTAGCGTGGGGCAACCACCTAACCAGAGGGGACTACTTGTGACTCTGAAATGTCGCGCACACACAACGCTTTGTCTAGGGAGATGGAGGGAAACGGAAAACAAAACCAGTTATTCGTCTCCAGGTAGAGCAGTCTGAAATTTCTGGGGATATTATGCAAGGCAGGAAGGAACGAGCCTGAGGAAGTAGCAGTTTCCAAAGGAAGGAAAGTATGTCCCTGTGGTCTACCAGGCCCGACACCTTGGGTGATCGCCCGGGTTCCCTTTCCCTGCGCCCTGAGCAGAGCTCTTTTCCAGCCTCAGGGTCGGCAAACCCAGCTTCCTGAGTCTCAGACCATGGCGCCAGCTTCATGGGGGCCTTCGGATCTGTTCAGCTCGGGCCTCAACTCGCCGCAGCCTCTGGAGCGGCCAGGACTTGCTGGAGGGCCCCGCGCACGCTCCCCAGGAGCGCAGCGCCGACCGGGGGACGCTGGGAGGGCGCGCGCCACCGTGGCCAGCTGCGGGCCTCTGAGCCTCTGCTCTCCCCTGGGTTTTGTTTAATCGGGTCCCTAGGTTTGGGGAAGAGTTCTGTCCCCGAGCTCGCCGAGCAATGGCAGGTGCAGCTCGAGGCCCCCTTTCGGGTGAGCACCCCGGGGCGCTGTACGCTGAAGGTGGGTGCGCGGAGTGGAGAGTCTCCGCACGGAGCGTCTTGCCTAGCCGAGAGGAACGGCAGGGCCGCCCCCTCGCGGGAACCCTGGCGCCGGAGGCCGGGGCGAGCAGGCCTGCAGGGGGTCTCACGGCCGCGCGCCGAGCTCCGGGGGACGCGCCCAGGCCAGCGCGGGGGACAATGACCCGGTCTCCCCCTCGCCACCGCCCCCTCGCAGCCCGCGGGCAAACCCATTAGCCATTCAGGCCCACAAAGCCCGGCGGCCCCGCGCTTTGTCCCTCGGGGCCCCGGGCCGCTGTCATTAGCCCTGATTACGCTGAGCCGCCTGACAGCCCGGCCGGCCGCCCCGCGGACCCCCATTCCCCGCCGCCCGCCTCACAATGGGAGCGGAAATCGGCCGCGCTGGGGTCCCCGCTGAATAGAGAGAGGAGCTGCGACTCCCCTCCGCCCGCCCCATTCACCCGCTCTTCGGATACAATTTTTTCCCCCTTTTTTTGTGAAAATTGGAGAGGGAGAACGAGGTCAAGGAAGACTTTGCTGGAGCTCTTTGCCTGTCATTTGTTTAATGTAAACAAAGAGCAAGCCCTCCCCCACCCCCAGCCTGGGCTCCCCCCTCCCCTCTTTTCTCTGGATTTTTATAAACAAGCTGGTGTGGAAGAGAGCGGGGGCGCTGGGGTGGCCGCGGACTAGGTGGTTACAGTGGAGGCGAGAGGAGCGGAGCTTTCGGGAGCTTTTTTGGTGGTTGGAAATGGTAAGAAGCCAGAGAAGAGCCGTGTTGAGGCTGAGGTAAAAATCCTGGCTTTGGTCAGGTCTGTTGAAATGTAAAATGGCTCCCCCCTCCCCCGTCTGTGCTGGACTAATTACGTTTTGCGGAAATTGTGACGAAAGCGTTGAAGAAAGGAAACCTGCTCTATGGACAGTTTCCTCAATTCAAAACCTTTATTGGAGCCTTTCTACTGCCTCTAATTTAACGCTCTCTAAGCCAGGATAAAAACGATCTAAAAAAATTTAAAAGAAAATCTTTATAATAAACATTTATGGGAGGATTCGGGTGATTAAATAAGACTCTGAAGAGTTGGGCTAATTTCCAACCTGTGGTCATTCAAAGAATTGATTGATCACAAAGCAACGAATGACACACAGTGTCACCGGATTTCAGGTATACAGATAAAAACATCCTTCAAACAGTGTTACTGCCCTAAGATTCCGACATCAAATCAGATGAGTAAATCTCCACGTTATTGAAACATTATAGATACCTTAAATGTAATTCCTGGGCAGCTTGTTAACTTAGGTAAGTGGTGCATCTCCATTCAGAAACGCATATAGGGGAAAAAAACCCTTCACCATTTGGCCTTATAGTTTTCTGCAAGTATCATTGAACATTATTTTGTACAGAGAAAGCTTGGTTCCTGCAAACTTTGCTCTGTTTTCTGGAAAGCACATAGTGGATCTTGTCTTCGGCTTTCAGGAATCATCTGAACTGTCAAATAGGTTGGGATTTTTAAGAGTCTCAAATTCTTTTACATCATTTCAGTAATTAGTTCCTTCATCCTCCACTTCCCTGGACCTGGGATCATAAAAATAAAAGATAAACAGGGTGTGGCGGCCCACACCTTTAATCCCAGCACTTCGGAGGCAGAGACAGTTGGGTCTCCATGAGTTTGAGGCCAGCCTGGTCTAGAACAGCCCGGGCTATTACACAGAGAAACCGTGTCTCGAAAAAATAAAATAAAATAAAATAAAATAAAAATCCAATAAACGACTCCAAGTACTGGTTCTAGATCACCCTATAGCTAAAATGAGGTGGAGCTAGATTATAAGATTAAGAACCATGAACTTTTCCTTGACATGCAGTCCTGCTGGGCTGATTCTAGGGTAGGATGAGGCAGTCTCACTGTGTAGCAATGGCTGCCCTGGCACTCACTATGTAAGCAAGGCTGACCTCAAACCTATAGAGGTCTGCCAGCCTCTTCCCCCTGAGTGCTGGGACTACAGCCATACCACCATCAACAACCAAGGGTACAAAATTAAGTAGATACTAATTTCAGGTCACTAGCACTTTTTGTCACTCACATGATCTAGAAGGTGAACACTTTCTTAAAATTTGCACTCTTGGTGCCTCCCCCGCCCCCAGCCGCAGACTGCCCCCCCCTCTGGCATCCAAAGACCTACCAAGGGCTTTAGGAATCAATAGAAAGACCATGGAGATCTTTCATGGGCCACTGAAGGGCATTTGTTTGATTTGGGAATTACCTATTTGATCACAAAAGCTCCCCGAACCTGTCCATCTAGTGTTCTTTTGTTATGAGGGTTTTAATTTTCTAGATAAGGAACATTTGTACACAGTGACAACCATTTTAAGGCCCAAAGTAGGCAACTCTGTTTAAGTGATATAGAACAAACAAACAAAAACCAGCCCTTACTCATGTCCTGGTTGCCACTTGACTGCCTAGTGTCCTCTACGACTTCAGTTTTCATTTGGTGCTTTAGCTTTTTTTTCCCCCTTCAGAAATGTTAGCAAAGTCCAGCCCAAGTGATTTAAAGATCAATGTCAAATTTTGTAATGTGCAATCCATTTCCCTAGGAAAAGCAACATCTTAGCTAATCTGGATATAATTTAATTTCTGAGTGCAAAAGTGGCAGATTGTGTGTGTGTGTGAGTGTGCACTGTGTGTGTGTATCTGTGTGTGTATGCAGGAAGAACAGTTACATGCTAAGAATATTTATGTTTTAACTAAGGCTATTCCCAAGGCAATGAAGTTCTTGATGAATTGTTGCATGTTAAATGTAGAGCTTTGATTAGGAAATGCCCCGTCATTTCTCTGTAGCTTTTCTTTACTGTCAATAGGTAACAATATATAACTTGCATACTGTCTCCTGAGTGTTTCTTGTGTTGAAAATCATTTACTTGAGTAAAACCCTCTTCTGAAGCAGGAAGATGTTAGTCTAGTTACTGAAAACCTCTATCTTTTTCTCTCTCTCTCTCTTAATAAAAGCTCAATTCTACATGCACTATGTACTTACTCTGAATGACTGTAAGTGCCCACCACTTCTGAATGGGCGTAGGGGGTCACAAACAAAATGGAAATGCTTGATTATAAAAATGCTCCTCTTTGTGTTTTTTGTAAGCTAGGATTCATTGCCTGAGTCTAGAATTTGTCTTCTCAAATTGTTGTTGAAAATCACTAACACTTCATAAAAATGAGCCGGTGGACATACCGTGGTGATCACCTTGTGGCGAACATGAAGCAGTGCCATAGGGGCGGAATGCTTATGTTCCAAATTCTAGGTTTAATACAGCAATGTGTATATATTTATGTATACATATGCATATGTTTTTATAAAACACAATGTGGCAGGTGCTTAGCGGTCTATCAGTGGCTGTTTAGATATATATACTGAGAGATATTAAAGGATATAAAGAAGATGGTGGGACTATTTGGATCAGATTCCATCCTGCATGTCTGGTAAAAGGGAATAAGAGTGATTTTTTTAAAAACTGAGATAGCAGTTCCCTTAATTAAAGGTTATTCACCAAGGTTTTGTTTTGTTTTTTTATTATTTGGCTTCTTCACACAGAACGCGTGAGTTTGCATTTAAAACAGTAAGTTCTCCAAGCTACCGAGAAACCTATCCTGGAGGTCTTTTAAATAAGTAAATAAACAGCATATATATGTTTCGTTTAAAAAAAAAAGAAACCTTCAAAGCAAAAGTTATACATATATAACAACGTCTTTTCGACGGAAATACCCACAGGAGACCCAATGGCAGGCGATAGAGTGCAGTTCCGGTCCAAAGGAGTCTTTGCAGCCAGATCCTTCAGAAAAAGCAACCCGAGGAGAAGTGGCGTTGGGTCAGGCCTCACCGCGGGCCCCAGAGTCGCGGTGAAAACTCGCTCCTAGAGCCAGCGGCAGTAGAGCAGACAAGGCCATTTAGACCCGAGGGTCCCTGGCCACCCGGCTTCTGCTGCGCTGTATTTGCTGGTCTCGTCCTTTTATTTTGTGTATCTCAATTTTACACTGGATTCTGTTTCTAAACGTGATGAGTGGGCAGCTCAGATGTCGCACTCGCTGTCGCTGGAAGTGATGGAGATGGCCGAAGTGGCCGCTTTGCTCGACAGGCTGGCAGCCGGGCTGGAGGCGACGCCCAAGACCTCTGGCGTGCCTTCAACCTCCGAGCGTATCACCCGCCCAGGGCCCTGCGACAGAACCTGCTGCTGGAGTCTACGGGGGAAGGAAGGGACACCGGTCACAGCAAGAAATCAAACCGCCACGTTGGCCCCCTTTTCTCTGCCCTGTCTCCACCGGTTCCCGGCAGCTCCTTGTCAAGACTGTCTTCCCACTGAATCCCCAGACCTTGACTGGGTGGGAAAGGTGAGATGACTTGGACAGCTGCTTCTCTCCCTTATGCATGCCCCCCTTTTTTTCCTCACCGTGAATTCCGCCTGAACCTCCCCAAATCTTTCCCAGTTGGCACCCGCCGTTGGGAGATTTGTTGGAGGATTGTCAGGAAAAAGCGAAGTGGAATAGATAAGGTTTGGGGACATGGGATTCCTTTCATCTGCTCAGGGCTGACGCCTAAGGCGATACCCCTGGAATCTGGTCTATTCCAGCCTGCACGGAGAGTTTGGGCCTCGGTTGTAAAATACACACGCTGGAGAATGAAACGCGTAGTCTCACTAGCTTGCTCGTGATGAGGAAACCCGTCTTTCTGAGACCCTCGAAAACTAAAACCTTTTGCAGAGAATGAGGGAAGGATGCCGC
>OU015742.1:166307165-166320712 GCA_907169655.1 Acomys percivali | reverse complement strand
AGAGAGAGAGAGAGAGAGAGAGAGAGAGAGAGAGAGAGAGAGAGAGAAGAGAGAGATCTGTAGAAGAGGTCAGTTTGAATTGTAACTTCACTCCCTTCAAAGGCTTCCTGAAACTATTTTAAACGGCAGCAAGGACACCAAGAAAGGCAGGCTGTAGGGGCTTCTGACCCAAATAAAGTTATACTTCATAGCCGCCCCCCTCCAGTTCAGTGGACTTGAACAAATGTGCAGCAGCCACATCTAGAGTGAGAAGTCATCCGTAGGTCAGGACAGCGACTTAAAAGCCCACTTCAAAGATCTTTATAAAAACATAGATTCGGTCCTCTCGTGGCAGGCTGGTTTTGCCTCCACAACTCCTGGGGTGAAGATAGACATCTTGGCTTTTTTAGATCAGGAGCAGTTCAGTAACTGCAAGATAGAGAGGAGGGCGGTGTCCCACAATACCGAGGGTGTTAAGGTGGCAAGGTGGAATGGTCAGAGCCGGCAGGGCACTGACCCCTCCCGCAGAGAGCATTGGCCTTTTTTGGCATTCTGCCTTCTGGCCAATAGATTGAACTGGCAACATTTATCGATTCCCAATTGACATCCACATCATACCGCTTTCTGAGGCTTCCGTCAAAGAAACCTCGATCTCATGTGGGCCTTTCATGAGGTTTATTATTTGGTGGAAAGGAAATACTGAATAAAGGTGTCCCAGGAAATCAGACGACAAGGTTCACCTGCCCCCCCCCCGCCCCCGAACTGGACTGGGCCTGGCTGTCTTTTCTTTAGTATCAAGTACACTTTGTATGCGGCTTGTACAGATTGGGTAAATCAGAAGGCAGATAGATGGCACAGATGGTTGGATGTGTCGGGTCAGATCACACCACGCCTGAGTGCAGGGTAAAGCTCGTTCTGACGGAAAACCCTGATATTATTTTCACAGATCTTCACAGTTCACTCGGAAAAAAAAAGTAGCAGGGAGGAAGGGGCGGGAAAAGCCCTGCAACCATTTACATCATTTCTGTGAGCTCGCCGCCTCAACGGAGAGGCCTTCTTCTTCTTCTTCTTCCCGAAGAGCTCATTTCCTTGAAGTGCGACAGGGTCGGGGCAGAATAAGGAGGGTGATGGGGGGAGTGAGAAAGCACAAACCTTCTCTGCCTTGGGGCGGCTTGTGAATCAGCCCCAGCGACAAATTTTAGTCGCAAACAGGGGTCCTAGAACCCTTGAGGGGGAAGCAGAAAAAACAAAACAAAACAACAACAACCCTGGGCTTTAAGGACAAAGTGGGCATCAAGCCGGGCTGCAGAGAAACAGCAGTTTTCCCTTCTGGCGAGGCATGGAAAGTATGCCCTGGCTCGGGTTTGTAGGACTTTGCCTCTTTTCTGCATTGAGGAAAAATGGCTTCACCGCCTCCTTGCATCTTGGAAAGAAGCTGTTCCACAGCCGCGTCCCTGACTCCCCACCTCTAGGACCGTGCCTCCCCCAGCATCCTTTGGCGGTGCAACAAGTTTAAAAGCTCCCGGTCTGGGAGCAGGGATGACACGGAGGTTTTTTTTTGCCTTTAATCTTTATGAGCAATTCGCTTTAATTTCCCAAGCCAAGACGCCTCATCCGGGAAATGGTAATATTTATTCGATTGCCCACTTCTTGAACAACAGTTCCATAAATAGAAGAGGGCACTTTGGCCTTTGCGTGTTTGAGGTCCCAGCAAGAAGCTGGGGCTCAGAGTCCGGGCTGGCCTTGGGGAAGACTCCCAGAAAATGCCTGGATCCTCCTTGGGCGGTCTGTGGAAGTTGAGCTCTGGGAAGGGACAAGAGATTAGATCTTCTTTGGCCATCGTCAAGGACTCAATTTAAATTTGTTAACTCAAAAGAAACACAGGGGCCTAAGGCACCTTGGAATCACCTATTTGTTCTTGGGCTTCACCTGGAGAAAACCTGGAAGAGCTAAGTGGGCCAGGTCCCTGTCTCAGGGAAAGAGGGGTGACACTTCGTGGACATCTTAGAAATGCCTTGGCTGGGCGTCTGCAGCCCTCACCCCACCCGCAAACGCTTAGGCAGAAAGCTGTACCTTTGGGTTGGTGTTTTCTTAATTTTAAGAAAAGAAAGATGTTAAAAAACAAACACAGCCAATCTGGGGGCTTTGTGACAATTCTCGAGTGATGCCCCGTTCGCCTGCCACTTCCTTGTTTAACTGTATTTTGTCAGCAAATCTGTTGAGGTGCTTTCTGTCCCACGCTTTACAGGGAGACCCGCAAACACTCAGTTCTGCACAAGAATCCAGGCATGTTGATTCTGCTGTCAGTTTTAGTTTGGGGGCAGGATGTGGAGAAAAAAGAAGAGTAGAGCTAGTAGTGCTCAGGGGCAGATTATAACTGTTCAGATTTAGATGCAGCACCTTTCCCTGGCTTATAAGGGAAATCTTCGGAACTTAGTACAGTACTTCTGCGACATAGGGAGGGCCTGCCTTGGTTCTGCATTTACCTTTTAATCCGTTCTTGGGTAGAGAGGCAGATGCTTATCGGAGTTCTCAGGGATGGGGTGCTTAGAAGTCAATACACTTTGCGAATTCCAATTCTTATCTTTTCATTGCCTGCTCCTAACTCTTCCTAACTACAATGCCTGGAAAAAAAAATAATGGCATGTTCCTCCCACCTTGCCACATTTTCAATAGTCAGGGGCTTTAAGAATGTAGTAATTGAATCTATCTGAATTCCTTAATAAAGGCGTTTTGCTGCAAGTGAGAGTCACAGGCTGGACCCCCCTCCCCGCCACCAGTCTTTTGTGTGTGTCCAGTTGGACTTTTGGAGATTTTTGTCTTCTCTTTCAAGGCTTGATGCTGTCTAGAATGCTGCATTCTGTTCGCTTGTTTTTGTTTTTAATCTTTCGTACCTCTAATAGAAATTTCTTATTTAAAAAATAACTACCAGAAAACATCTCATTTATAGCAAAGATAATCTAGAAAGCGTCAAAGGTATTTTGCAGTCTTTGAAATGGCAGCATGAAAATTTCATAACTTCATTTATTCCTCAACTTAATATTCTGGTTTCCCCGTGAGAGTGGCAGTTTGTTGATGACTTTGGTGGCCCAGATCTTCAGATTGTGGAGTGAATTCTAGATCCCATTTTAAAATACATAGTGTCTTAAAGCAAAACAACAGAAAGGCCTCCCAAGACAGGATGCTGTTGTTATTTCCCACATGTTTTGGCATTCTCTAAGGGTGCACCTTGTAACAAAGAGCAGAGAGGCACCTTTATCATCTACCCCCCTGAGCATAAACAAAGGCTACCTTAGCGATGTTTGGTAGACATCCTGGGATTGCAAACTTATTGCAAGAGAAATGTAACAATGAAACTATTGATCTAATTTTAAGAAACAAGGACATTTGTTGTTATTTTGTTATTATTCACCAGCTTAAATGGTATTTTTAAAGGATGTAAAATTGCTTATATTTTTAAGTAGAGAAAATTTGTTTAAGTGTATATATGTACTATTTTAAAGTAGTGAGTAGCAATCTTTTTAGAAATGTGCTCCTTATCCAACTGCACTTTGAGTTTCTTTTGTGGTGGATTAAGGATCTTTGCCTGAGAATTTGAATCTAAGCAGAAGAGTATATTGTGAGCTATACTCCTCACAATATAATATAAACTATGGTCTTAGATGCACATGTCTTTCTCCCGCTCCTTTAAGGCCGCCTCACAGTGCACAGGCTAACCACACCATCTCATTGCTTATTTAGGGCTATGATCTGAAGGATTAACACTTAGCAATGTGACCAGCCTGTGACTTATAAGCACATCATTATCAGTAATAAAACATTAATTGTTTGACTGAAAGAATGATTAATTCATATATCTCTATTGGAACCTTATTTCCTCCTCCTATTATGATTTAACATTTTCCAAATTATTATTAACATTATTTCTTTTTCTCACAGTTTTCAAATCCCAGATCAAAGTATCTTTCTAAAGTACGTACAAAAGGAAGTCAAAGTGGCTCATTGGATAAAGCCATAGGTGGGTTGATAAACATGGGAGGCCTCCCTTTTTCTGAAAAAGGGAAGTGGGGTAGAGGAAGGGACTCTGAGGAGAGGAAGGAAGCTGTAATCATGATGTAAAGCTACTTAATTAATTAATGGAAAAACAGGCTCTTGCCATCAAACCTGACAATCTGAGGATGCTCTCTAGATCTCACATAGTGAAAGGAGAGAACCTACTCCTACAGGTTGTCTTCTGACCTCTGAACATGTGATGTGGTACTCACACACAGACACACATAGAGAGATACATACACACACACAGACACACAGACAGAGACACATACACATACAGAGACACACACATAGAGAGAGACACACATACAGACAGACACAGGTATACAGACACATATAGACACACACAGACAAACATACACAGAGACACATATAGACACACACACACACACAGGGACACAGACACATAGACAAACATACACAGAGACACATACAGACACACACACAGACACACAGAGACACAGACTTATACAGAGACACACACATAGAGACACATAGAAACACACATAGCTACATACATACAGACAAACATCCACAGTGACACATATAGGCACACATATATAGACACACATAGATGACACAGACATACAGACACAGACATATACATAATGACACACACACACACTCAAATCATTAAGTAATAAGTAACTTCTCTGAGTTGATCTTGGTTAGTGGAAAACATTTTTTTTTAAGCCAGGCTCGGTGGTACACACTTCTAATCCCAACACTCAGGGAAGCAGAGGCAGGTGGACACTGTGAGTTCAAGGCCAGCCTGGTCTACAAAGTGAGTCCAGGACAGCCAAGCTACACAGAGAAACTCCTGTCTCAGAAAAAAAAGAAAAAAGAAAGAAAGAGAGAGAGAGAGAGAGAGAGAGAGAGAGAGAGAGAGAGAGAGAGAGAGAGAACATTTTAAAAATTGCATTATAAAAGACATACTTACATGACATCTTTCCTCCAGAGAAGCTGTTCTCAGCTGAGGGCGATCTTTCTATTCCCTTTCCTTACTTCCAGGAGACATTTGGCAATATCCAAAGAGATTTTGTTTGTCAAAATTGCCATCCAGTGACTGAGCCGGAGGCGCTAACATCTTAATTTGAGAACAGAGCAGCTTCAGACCATAAACAGTAACATTGTTGCTAAGAACTGCAGCTTGGAAGGATTTAAAAGTAAACACGGAATGTTAGAAGCCTTGCTAAAACTGTTTACTCTGGAGATGGATTGTTTGCAAAGGAATCAGTACAATTTTTTGGCGGGGGTGGGGGGTTGGGGGTGGGGAGGGGCGGGTTGAATTTATTTATTTTACTACTTATGTGCATGAGTGTTTTGCCTATGTGTGTGTTTGTGCACCAAATTTCTGCCTCATGCCTGAAGAAGTCAGAAGAGGATGCTGGATCCCCCGGAACTGGAATTAAGGAAAATTGTGAGCTGCCCTATGGGTGCCAGAAGCTGAACCTGGGTCTTCTGCAAGAGCAGCAAGTGCTCTCTCTCCAGCCTTAGAATGAGTATATTTTTAATTTTACATTGTTTGTAGGCCACATTAAAAATCCGTTCTTAAGACCTTTTTTTTTGCCTTAAAATGCACTCTAGTTGGTGCCAGGGTCATATTTGTAAGCCAAACCCCTGGGATCAGGATTGGGGCTTTTCTTTCTGATCTGATGGAATCTATAGATGTTGAGTTAGGAGAGACATCAGTGGTCCCTGGTCTGGCTTCATTTTCCAAAAACCAAAGATTACCCACATTATGCATCTAATTAGTCCAGACAAAGGAATGAAACGTATCCAAATTTCTATCCATCGCATAGCTTGCCTTCTTCACTCAAGAGATGGTTTAATTCTAGCAGAGTTGGGGTCAGCACATGTGAACCACACACAGGTATTTCCTGACCCTTGCATGTAAAGGTCTGTACTGCATCATGCTGCTATGACCTCAGCACTTGGACTCCTCCAGTTCAGAGAGCTCAGGGAAATTTAAACTGTCTTGGATGTAACCCTTGCAAACTGCGCCCGCCCCCCCCCCCAAATAGTTCTTGAATCAAAACATGGCTTCGGACTCCATTGTCTTCTTTGGAGACCGGAAATGGTTGGAGTCCAGGGGCTGGCACTATTGAAGAGCCTTTCCCCAGTCAGTGCACTGTCCACTTAGAGGAAAAGGGAACTGAATGCAGCCTCGGGGGACAAGAGATTGGGCTTGAGGTGTTGTGAGGCTGGGTTTAAGTGAAAAAACTCTGAACTCTTTTGTCAGGTCTTTCAAGAGAATAGCAGTGATGCTCACAAGCATTTCTATAATTAACAGGCTGTCAACATTTTCTATAACATCTACAGAAGTCGATTACAGACCTCAGAATTGTGATAAATGTTTCTTTAGGTCTGAAATGTTAGCCTTCATCTTCTTTTCAGCCTAGGGGCAATTTTTGAAACCAATTTTGTTTCAATCATTTTGGATCAGTTGTGCAGTAATTTTGGGAGTGCAGATGCTCCAGGCCCACCTATTGAAATAAAGATTTTTAAATGGAAACACAGAGAGGAGGCTGCTTAAGCCCCAGTAGGACCAGCTGCAAAGCTCTGGCAGGGAATTACATAGGCAGACAGGAGGAACAGAATTGCAAGAAATTCAAGGATGGAAAAATGTGTCTGTTTCTTTAATAGCCGATTGGGCTCTTTAGACTGCAAGATTTTAAACCCTCTTTTTTTTTTCCTGTTTTGGAAAAAATAACCTAAGAAAACTTATTAAAACAGTTATTAACACTAGGGTTTGACCTGAGTTTCAGAAATTTTAATGTTGAGTTTTATTTTTTCTTCAGTAAATTTTTTCTAAATCTTTTGTTTTTTTACTTTTTTTAAAAACCCGTATCCATATTTTTTGTGTTTTTCTGTTATTTTATTCCTTAATGATTGCTAATGATTATTTTCCAGTGGCATACTAATGCATTGCTTTCTTTCTTTTCTTGATCCTTGACTCCCTCCATCCATCTCCTGCTCTATTGGTAACTACCTCCTCAGGAGATGAGGCTTCAAATTGTGAGGTAAGTAAAGACAAGAGCTCACGCCTACAAAGACGGAAGGAAGGAGCAGGCCTCAGAGACAAGGAACAGAGTTACTGTATTGATGCTTTAGGATAATGCTGCTTCTCACATTGAAATTCACAGGAGCCATGACACAGCAGATGCAGGGGGACTTCAGATATTTTAAGTTTATGTCATCGCACTAGCCGCATGTTTTGGGGCCCCTGCATTTTTATCTAACAAATGAAGTACTCCTTAGACAGGAGCTACAAGGATTGAATGAGATATAGCTGACCAGCCTTTGCACAGTGCCTGCCATAATACATTTCAACAAGAATTAGTTCCCCTTTCATGACCAGCCATTGACTTAATCTAGCAATTTGGCCTTAAGTCTTGTCTACATGACGACTCACTTTCCATTTTGTTCTTGATTCTGCTGCCCTTTGGTGTTGTCTTTGGAACACTGGAAACTTTCTCTAAATTTTTAAAAAGGTGTATTTTCTTTTCTGTATACGAGTACTTTGCCTACGTGTCTGAGCTTCAGATGACGGTGTCGGATCCCCTGGAACTGGAGTTTCAGATGGCTTTGAGCCACTGTGTGAGTGCTGGGAGTTGGTCCAGGTCCTCAGCAACAAATGTTCTGAAACACTGAGCCATCTTTTCAGCCCCTAGAAACCCTCAGAGAAATAGGTTCCTCTGAGGTGGCCTTTCCTATTCCTGTTTCCTGTGGCTGGTGTTACAATGTGCCCCAAAGCTGGGTGGTACCAAAAACCAGAAACGTGTTCTCCCACAGGTCTGGAGGCCACACATGTGATCAAAGTGTTGGCAGAGCTTTTTCTAGAGGCTCCGGCTTACAGTGCCTCTTCTCTATTCTAGGGTGCTGACGTTTATCTTTTTGTAGCTGTCATGGGGTGTGTGTGTCTGTGTGTGTGTGTCTGTGTGTGTGTGTCTGTGTGTGTGAACTCTGTCCATATTTTATAGGGATTGCACTAGGGACCACCTGTGTAATCTAGGGGGCTTCTCTTTATAAGATCTACAACTTAGACACTTATCTTACCACATAAAGTCAGGTTCACAGATTCTGGGGATGAGGAGGTGAATTTATCCTTAGCAACATCTTCTCTCTAGTATACACATTCAACTACCTGATATACTTGCCAGTCCCAAATGTTTTGGCAGTAAATGAAAGAATAGAACATTGTAATGTATTAATTTAGAAATAAAGGAAAACTTTATTTGGCTCTCTTATTTTTAAAATAAATTTACTTTTTGTTTTGTTTTGTTTTTTAGACAGGGTTTCTCTTGTACTCCTGGTTGTCCTCAACTCTCTTTGTAGACAAGGCTGGCCTTGAACTCACAGTGATCTGCCTGCCTCTGCCTCCCAAGGGCTGGGATGAAAGGTGTGTGCCATCCACCATGCCTGGCTTACTTTCCTCTCAAACTATTCCGTATCAAGATTGGGAAGAGCCTAATCGAAGATGAATTTTCATTAATTTCCTCATTTTATTTGAAATTGATCATTTTCCTAACGACAACAATTGGTATGAAAAACAACTAAAGTATTGGATGTATGTCATGGGATTAGATAAATAAGAGAAGATTCCATCTTTCTTTGTGTACAATGTACACATATAAGAAGACATCTGCAGCTATTTGTACTTTATTTCAGAGAGTTGAAATAGAACTCTTACCTTTTTAAATGATAATATAGGTAGTTGGTCTCTGCTAATAAGTCACAAAGGAGTTGGAAGAATCTTGGGACAGAATTTTGAGTTAGCTCTTCACTATAATTTACATAATTTAATATAGAGTAATGAGCTGCCTTTTTGGGTTTAGTGAAGTCCCCAATCAGCTGTAATTCTGTTGTCACCAGTCTTTTCTTTTCCTTCTCCTTGGAGGGCTATAAACTATTATTCAAGCAAAAACTTTCCTACCAAGATCTCACCATATGGGAAACAACTAGATGTAAAAACAAAAACAAAAAACAAAACAAAACAACAACAACAACAAAAAAAAAACCCTCATAACTGTGTACTTGAATTTAAAAAGTGCCCTTAGGCATGATTCAGATAGCTAAATTCTTTTCATTTTCCCTGATGCATACATGTATTATGTGCCTGCTTGTCTGCCCGTCGCACATGTATGCAGGTACTCACAGAGGCCAGAAGAGGGGGACGGAGCCTTTGGAACAAGAGTTACAAGCGGTTGTGAGTCGCCTGGTGTGGATGCTGGGTACAAACCCCAGGTCCTTTGCAAGAGCAGCAAGTACTCTTAACCTCTGGGCCATCTTCAGACCCTATCCAAGTATATTTTTAATGCTCACCAGTAAATTGTTATAGCTCCCTTATGTGGGAAAAAGCAGAGATGAGAATGAAAACACATCGTGGTCTGGGCTTGTGCTGGTTAGTTTTGTGCCAATTTGATACAAGTTCAGGTCATTTGGGAAGAGGAAATCTTGATTGAGAAAATGTCTCCATCAGATTGTCCTATAGGTAAGTCTGTGGGAGATCTTCTTGACTAATGGTTGATGTGAGCAGGCTTATATCATTGTGGTGAGTGCCACTCCTAGGAAGGTGTAGTACTGAGGTGCAAAAGAAAGCAGGTTGAGCAAGCCATGAAGAGCAAGCCAGTAAGCAGCATCCCTCCACGGCTTGTGCTTTCAGCTCCTGCCTCCACGATTCTGACTTGAGATTTTGCACCGACTTCCCTTGATGGTGAACTGTGAGATGAAACAAGCCCTCTCTCTCTCACGATGCCTATGGTCATGGTTCACATGTTCACAGGTTGTTCTGTGGGAGCTTGGGCCATAGGAATGCTGAGAGGAATGCAGATAATGGAGGCTTGGCTTACGAGGTTTCAGAGGGAAGCCAAGCCTCTATCAGGGTCATGTGTGTGATATTTTGGATTAAACATTTGTAGAAGTGATAGGGATGGAGAGATGGCTCAGGGGTTAAGAGCACTGGCTGCTCTTCCAGAGATCCTGAGTTCAGTTCTCAGCAACCACATGGTGGCTCACAACTATCTGTAATGGGAACTGATGCCCTCTTCTGTCATGCAAACATACATGCAAATAGAGTGTATACACACACACACACACACACACACACACACACACATCTTTGAAAAGAACTTGTAGAAGTGAAACTTTTACTGGGACAATCAAAACTGGTTAGCTGAGGCTGAAAAAAAAAAAGAGCTGATTAATATTAATACGATACCAACATCAGTGAGGTGAGATATAGGCAGTATTGACTCAGGAGCCAAGTGCACAGACACTGTTTCCAGAGGAGGCAAAGTCTGTATCTCAAGCTGATAGCCGAACTTGGTCGTGTGTCATAAGTCTTCCATGTGGATCTGGTTTTGGAGTCGTGAAGTTACGTGATTGAAGGCATCATGGAAAGGAGCCAAGGCTTGGCACTGTGAGAGGCCCAGAAAGGACACTGACAAAGATGCAACTTCAGTTGCTGTGCACACTCTAGGAAGCTGGAGACACCAAAACTATAGAGGATGATCATGAAAGGCACTGACAAGTGTGGCGTGAGCCTATGACAAGCAACACACACAATGGGATGTCAGAGCTGGAGAAGCAAAACTGCCCGAACCCTTCAGAGCCCAAGAGATTGTGAATGAATGCCAGGTGCTGGATATTGAACTAGAGGAGTTGATTACACTGCTGGAGGTTGGTTTTGATTTGGTTTAACTGAAGGTCTACACTGGGTCTTCCCTCTTGGAATTAGAATGCATGTAACGTAGTTTAGGCTTTACAGGTGTGCACAATGAAGAGATGTTGGGTTTTAAAAAAGAACTTGAACTTCTAAAGTGTTGAATATACTTACAGACTGAAGAACTTTCAAAGTTATACTACGTTTTATATTGTGATTTTTAAAAAAAGATTTATTTATTTATTATTGTGTATACAGTGTTTCACCTGCAGGCCAGAAGAGGGCATTAGATCTCATTATAGATGGCTGTGAGCCTCCATGTGGTTGCTGGGAATTGAACTCAGGACCATTGGAAGAGCAGCTAGTGCTCTTAACCTCTGAACCATCTCTCTAACCCCATATTGTGATATTGACACGAGATCTTGAGAAAAAAAAAAACAAGAAAGGAAAGATTATGATTTAATAGTGACGTGTTTGGATGTGAAGTTGACAGAGGATCGATTGTGCTTCCTAATTTTTTGTTGTTATTGGTTTTGTGTTGACCTGATACAAGCTGGGGTCATCTGAGAAGAGTAAACGTCAATTGAGAAGAAGCCTTCATCAGATTGGCTTGTAGGCAAATCTATAGGGGCATTTTCTTGATTAAAGGATTCATGTGGCCAGTCTATATGTAAGTCTTTGGGGGTGTCTTCTTGATTAAGGATTCATGTGGACAGACAGGGCCCACTGTGGGCAGTACTACCCATAGGCAGGTAGTCCTGAGTTGTTGAAAAAAACTGGCTAAACAAGCCATACAGAGCAAGCTAGTAAGCAGCATCTCTGCATGGCCTCTGCCCTTTGCTTCAGTTCCTGCCTCCAGGTTCCTGCCTCAAGCTCTTGCTCTGACTTCCCTTAATGATGGACGGTAAGCTGTAAGATGAAATAAACTTTTTCTTCCCCATGTAGCTTTGGGACATTGCCTTTATCACAGCAATACAAAGCAAACCAGGATGATAATGATAGTGATGGTGATGATGATGATGATGATGACAAAGGTCCTTGGTTCTATAGAACTTTATATACTTTAAAGGCATCATTGTGTCATAGCATGGTACAGTAATGAGCATTTAGGATTACTTAGAATGAATGAGAAAGTTTTTCCATTGAGTTCTCTTGGACTGATGGATATTGATAGTTAGAAGGAAAGATAACAGAAAATGAAGCTAGAACTTAAAGAATTGTTTGGAGTAGGGCTGTGATAACTAGCCACTCCTAATCTTGTAAATGAACCCAACATGATGCTTGATAATAGCCATTAATGAGCCTAAGTGGTTATAAGAAAAGGTATGGATCTCTGAAGATGGAGTGTTTTGCTCACTCTGGGCCTAGAAATTATGCTTGCTTAACTGGCAATAAGGAAAAACCCAAAGAATTTTGACAATATGGGGTGATCAACGATCAACTCAGGACTCTTCTATATGCAGGGAGAAAAACAATGCAATTAGAAACTCCAAGGAGGGAAATATATATATAATTATGGATAAAAGTGAAAAAGAACCTGAGTGTCAAAGTGAGGGCTCCATGAGTAAGGCATGTCTGCACAAGCCTGAGGACCTGAGTTTGCATCCCTAGGACCCATAATACCATGACATGTGCCTGTAACCCCAGGGTATGGTGACATGTGCCTGTAAGCCCAGGATATGGTGACATGTGCCTGTAACCCTAGGGCTGGGGTTGGAGATGGGAGAATACTGCAAGGCTGCTGGACAGCCAGTCTAGCGAGTAGATGAGGCTCAGTGAGAATTATATCTCAAAAAATAAATTGGAAAGCAGTAGAGAAGACATCGAACATTAACCTCTGCCATCACATGTGCATACATGAATGCTTGAATGCATGTACTGTGCGTGCACACGTGTGCACACGCATGCGCAAACACACACACATACACACACACATACACACACTGAAACAACTAAAACACTTGGCATGTTTGCAATCAATTCATGGAAAATAAACAGGAAATTTGATCGATTTTACTTGAAAATTTGATTCGAGTACATTTTTAAGTGAAATGTGTATTAGTAGAAAATTTCATTATCTTTATTTCTTTGCATTTAGGGTTTCTTTGTTTGTTGAGACAGGGTTTCTCTATGTAGCCTTGGCTATCCTGGAACTTGCTCTGTAGACGAGGCTAGCCTTGAACTCAGAGTTCTGCCTGCCTCTGCCTCCTGAGTGCTGGGATTAAAGGTGTGTGCCACCACCTGACAGCTATTAGTGGCACTCTAGGTACATGCCTAGGCTATCTTGAACAAAAAAAGGGGATCTAATAAATTATAGAACCAAAATACTGACACAGAGTAAATTTTTTGGTTTTGTGGATGTGTATGTGTGCACATGCACACGTGTGGGTGTATGTGTGTGTATGTGTTATGTGTGCACATGTGTGAGTACATGCACATGAGTGTGAAGGCAGAGGAAGACATAAGGTGTCCTTGTTTATAATTCTATAATCTTCTGCTTTATTCCTTTAAGGAAGGGTCTCTTGCTGAACTTGGGTTTCCATTTTTTAATGAAAAAAATGGGGTTAGTTTGCTTTGGGTTGGGTTTGTTTGTTTATTTGTTTAGGCTGGTAGCCAGCAAGCCCTAGATGATTCTGCCAGATGTTTAGGAGACCACATAGGGCTTGTTCAATGGGTGTTAGGACTCTACCTCTGGTTCTCATGCTTGCATGACAGGTGTTCTTTAACCACTGAGCCATCTTCCCAACACCCACAGGGCAGACCTTTTCTATCTGATGTGAAATATACTTACTAGTAGCTCCAGGCTTACAATGATTTTGGAGGTCATCTGGGACAAAGAGCTCTCTCTCTT
>OU015742.1:166292570-166307155 GCA_907169655.1 Acomys percivali | reverse complement strand
CTCTCTCTCTCTCTCTCTCTCTCTCTCTCTCTCTCTCTCTCTCTCTCTCTCTCTCTCTCTGTGTGTGTGTGTGTGTGTGTGTGTGTGTTTAGCTCTGGCTAGCCTGGAATTCCCAGACTAGGGTAGCCTTAAGCTCACAGTGATCCACTTACCTCTGCCTCCTGCATACTGAGATTAAAGAGCATGTGCCACCATATTGGGCCTTGATTTATTTCTTGTTAAGAATGAGCAGCTGTTATCTGATTGTGGTTTTTGAATATCATGAACCTTTATTTCTCTTAACTGATCCTTTACTCCTCTTTAGCCTCTTCTCTGAAATATACCAGGAGCAGTGGTATGTGGGGCACATATTTAAACTTCTCAATTAAACATGCTTTACAGTTTCTTTTAGGAAAATCAGTCTTTAGTTAAATACAACTTAAAACAATTCCTCTGTCTCTCTAAACTGACATATTTACATGAGACAGATATGATTTGTGGTAAGTAGAAGAAGCCTTGGATATATATGGTGCTCTTTGGCTCTTTTCTGGTCTGCTGTGGAATAGATGGCTTTGTGATATGTGTTGGTGTGCAAGTAGCCTTTGGAGTATAGGGTAGGCATTTGTTGCTAGTATCTGAATTTCTCGAGACTTACTTTCACCTGTGAAATGTCACACACTTTAGAAAGTAATGTATTTATCAATGCATTTATAATTATTATATTATTTGTGCATGTGTGTTGATTGTGGCATTGGCACACATGCCACTGTGTGCTTATGGAGTCAGAGGACAACCCAGAGGGGTTGGTTCTCTGACCATCTGGGTCTCTGGGGATTGAACTCAGGTTGTCAGGCTTGGAGGCAAACATCTTTATCCAACTGAGAACATACTTCCAGAAGATTAGGCTGTAAACACACAGGTCTGTAGGGTGTTTTCTTAATTAGCGATTGATGCGGAGGGGCCCAGCCCATTGTGGGTGGTGCTATCCTTGGACTGGTGGTCCTGGGTTCTATAAGAAAGCGGGCTGAGCAAGCCATGGGGATCAAGCCAGTAAGAGCACCCTCCATGGCTTCTGCATCAGCTCCTGCCTCCAGGTTCCTGCTCTGATTGAATTACTGCCTCAGCTTCCCATAGTTGACTGCGATTGAGATATGTAAGTCAGATAAGCTGTTTCCCAAGTTACTTTTGGTCATGGTGCAGAGCAATAGAAACTCTAACTAAGACAGCGATAGAAATTCATTTTAATGTTCGGCAAGAACAAAGCTTATGGTGTCAAAAGAATTGGAAGGCAGCTTGGAGCCTGTTGAGAAATAAGCTAGGAGGGACACAATGCGAGCTTGAGCAACTGTTTAAAAATATGTTGGCTAGAGGCTGAGCAAATTGACCATGGAGCAAGACTCTCCAGAAATCAATTTGAACAACAATTTGAGTAGAAAACTACCCCCAGGGGTACTAAGGACAAGGAGAAAAGTCTCAACTTTAGTATATCATGTTGAAAAAGGCAAGAAGAAAAGAGCAGCTGATTGTACCCGGTCCCTAATTTCAAGTCAGGCAGCACAGAGACAGGCTGTGTTGGGGAGAAGGTCTTCAGGAGTGAAGTCTAAGCCAGAGAGTGGAGAGGTAGAATCATGCACCAGCTCCACATGGAAAACCCAGCACTTAGCAGTCCCATGGGGCTTGTCTCAGAGCCTTATGAGTGGAGCCTCTGGGGCCATGATAGGCTTATGACCAAAGGATGGCTTCCTCCTCCCAGAACCAGACAACACACAGAGAGACTCCACTTGCTGGGTAATACTGTAGGAAAGTCAGTGCGTGATATTATGTTGGAACTCACTACCAGGCTGGACAATGCAGCATCTGTCAGATTTTCTGAGCCTTAGTCCTAGGCTAGTACCCATGATGGAGCCTCTGGTCTTGACCTGGTACATGACCCATTCCAAAAATCTCTTATACGAGGACAAGAGAGATGCTCTGTCTACTGGAACAATTTTAAATAAATTTTATTAGTTATGCATGGGACAGGTGACAGTGGCAATGGCAAAACTCAGGAACGTGTGTGTGTGTGTGTGTGTGTGTGTGTGTGTGTGTAACTAAGATGCCCAAATGTGAATTTAAATGCAAATAAATTGGGTTTTAAGTAATGTTTCTAGACTATCTTGTGTTGCTTTGAAGTGAATCAACTCTTATTAAACTTTCTTGGCAGCTATAGCAACATAGTGCCAACAAAACTCAATACCCCTACCTTTCATATATTTATTCTCATATACTTTCCTAAGAGGGAGTGGTTAATAAACATAATACAGCAAATGTAATAAGAATAAAACTGGGTTAATTTCTAAAATAGGAAGAGGGAAGAACACAGCAACAAGAAAACAAATAATCTGATTTTAAAATGATCGAAGGACCTAGGTAAACATTAAAAAAAAAAAAAAAAAAAAAAAGACATACCGATCAAGACAGATATGTGAAAAATGTACAACATCACTAAGTACCAAGTATATGAAGTCAAACCCATGCAATATCACATCATACCTATTAAAATAGTTACGATTTAAAAATAAAAGGCAAGGGGTACTGATGATGGTGTGTAGAAAATGCCAAGTTGAGCTGGCATGACGCACGCCTTTAATCGCAGCACTCTAGAGGCAGAGGCAGGTGGATCTCTGTGAGTTCGAGGCCAGCCTGGTCTACAAAGCAAGTCCAGGACAGCCAGGGCTACACATAGAGAAGCCCTATCTCGAAAAACAAAAAACAAACAAACAAACAAACAAAAAACCAAAAAACCAACCGACAAACAAAAGCAAAGCTGTGATTGCATATGCTGATGCCCACAGTCTCAGTACTCCTGAGGCAAAGACTAAAGGGACTTGTTTTAGCCAGTCTGGTCTGCCTAGCAAAACCTTGTCTCAAACACATTCAAGCATGCGTACTACACACATACATGTATGCATGCGTGGATAAATGGATATATACTGGATCCAGCCATCCTACTTCTGAGTATGCAGCATGGAGGTGTCTACATCCCCATAACCACTGCATCATTTTCACAATATCCACATGTCTGGCACCAACTTAAGTGTCCACTAACCAATGAGGGGATAAAGAAAATGTAACATACATGCAACAAACAATATAACATTATTTAGTCTTGAAAAGGAGAATGTAATTTGGGTCAATGTGCATGATGCTGAAGGATACTATGTGAAGAAAATAAGCTAGGCACAGCAAGACATTGTTTCACTTGTCTGCAGAATCTATAAAAATTACATTTGTTTCTAGAAGTTAGGGAAATTCAAATCAAAACAACTTTGAAATTTCATTTCGTCCCAGTCAGAATGGCGAAGATCAACAAGACAGTCTACAACAAATGATGGAGGTGATTCAAGAAGCTCTTATTCACTGTTGGTGGCATAGCAAACTGGTGCTGCCTCTATGGAAATCAGAGTAGAGAATTTTTTTAAAAAATGATAATAAATCTGCCGTATGACCATTCCCTGACGTGTGCTCTAAGGACTCAACATCCTACTCCACAGACAATTGCTCAACTATGTTCATTGCTATTCTCTTCCCAAATAGCTAGGAAATGGAAATAATTTAAATGTCCTTCCATCGATGAATGAATTATGAAAATGTGGCACACATACACTATGGGAATACTATTTTGCTGTAAAGAAAAATGAAATCATAAATTTTGCAAGTAAGTGGATGGAACTAGAAAAGATCGTATTGAGGGAGGTTACCCAGACCAGGAAGACAAATGTCACACATTCCATCTCTTTGGAGGTAGCTCAAAATCTTCAGATGGCCAGGTGTGGTGGCACACGCCTTTAATCCCAGCACTTGGGAAGCAGAGGCAGGTGGATTGCTGTGAGTTTGAGGCTAGCCTGGTCTACAAAGCGAATCAGGACAGGCAAGGCTAAGAAAGAAAGAAAGAAAGAAAGAGAGAAAGGAAAGAAAAGAAAAAAGAAAAAATCATCAGATGTAAGTACATAGCCTAAGATAGCTGTAGAAACCAGGAAACTAAAACAGAACCCGTACCAGAATTGGGCAGAGGGGTGGGGGGGGCAGGGAGGGAGTGGGGATTTGGGGATCAGTAGGGAAGAGAATGCTAGAGTACAAGTGATCTGATTGGGGAAATAGAAAATAGAGGGAGGACCTCTTTAGCAAGAGGGGAGGGGGTAAAATAACAATAAGGATATCTCAAAAAGCCGTAAGGACTCATACTATTAACTATTCACCTTTAAAATCCCTATAATAGATGCAGGACATACTATTCACCTAAAGAAAGCCCTATAATACATGCAATTCTGTGTTTACATATGTAGGGTTTTTGTTTTGTTTGTTTTCTCCAGACAGGGTTTCTCTGTTTAGCCCTGGCTGTCCTGGAACTCAGTCCCGCTCTATAGACAGAACTGACCTTGAACTCAGAGATCTGCCTGCCTCTGCCTCCTGAGAGCTGGGATTAAAGGTGTGTGTCACCACTCCAGGCTCTACAGGTACAGATTTAAAGAACCAGAAAGTTCCATGCAAGCTTCCAAGGAGGAAGGCAACCAACAGTCCTACCTAGCTGTGATACCTATGAACCACATCAGTGAACATCATGGCACATAACCCTAAAGGTGCAGTAGTGGCATGCAAACTTGGCAGTAACCAACAACTTGCTAATTGGACTTAAGAACTGCTCAACACTGGAGGCTGGAGAGATGGCTCAGCAATTAGGAACATTTTCTGCTCTTCCAGAGGTCCTGAGTTCAATTCCCAGCAACATAGCCCTCTATAATGGGACCTGATTCCCTCTTCTGGAATGCAGTTGTATGTGCAGATAAGAGTACTCAAATACATTAGATAGATAGATAGATAGATAGATAGATAGATAGATAGATAGATAGATAATGTTTAAAAAAAAAAAGACCTGCTCAACAAGAAGGAAACCATGCCTGGTGCTGGAAGCCTAGCTAACTATTCAGTGCCAGTGAAGTCATGGATATTGGAGTGGAACCTACAATCACTACTTTACTAAGCCAGCACAATTCCTAATATCAATCTAACAACCTCAACATTTGTCCTTATCCCCACAGAGAAGTATAGGCATAAGGTTACTGTGTAATTCAAATGCTGATTTCTGTACCCCGCCTTCCATAGCTGGTTGCAATCCTTGTTCTGAGAATCTCCTGTCTCACTGTTGTGTAAACACTGCTCTTCAATTGTCTCCTGTGATATGCCAATAAAGCATCTTACAGCCAATTGCTGAGCAGGGAAGAGAACAGGACTGGACTTCCTGCCAGCCAGAGGAGGAGGAGGAGGAAGAGGAGGAGGAGGAGAGAGGATGAAATAGAGGATTCAGCCAAGGGCTGAGGTGCAGCAGACATTAGGAAAAGGAGCTGGAACAGCAAAGCTACAAAGTCCAGGTACCTTTGGGATGTTCATGGGGAAGAAGCCAAATTAGCTTAGAGGGTTAAGAATAGTGCAATAACTTCTCAGTTCCTATGCTTGGAGCTTTTTAAAATAATATAATAGAGTCTCAGTTATTTGGGTGATAGCCAGGATTAAGACAGAAACTGAGAAACAAACACAATTTTATAAAATTAGCCTTAAACAGATCAGTATAGTCTTCCATCAAGGAAACTTCTCTTTGTAACAGACAGAGACCACTACAAAATATCACAATCAAACTCACAGTCCAATGGACGCATCTACAAACCACTCCCTCACCTAAGGTGTTGGGAGCATCATGGAAGAGGCTGTGGGAAGCGTGTAAGAGCCAGTGAAGTGGGGAGTTTGCTGTGAAACTTTGTCTCTCAGTGACGGCTGCCCAAACATGAGCCAAACAAACCCAGCACCAAGAGCATGCCAAGAGATCCCAGGGTGGGGGTGGGGGTGGGGGTGGGGGTGGGGGAGCCCTGCATAAAGAACCACAAATAAGGAATGCTGAGAGTGGGGCAAATAGTCTTCCCCAGAGAGGAGCACACCACTTGGTTATTCAGTATCAAATGGTCAGCCTCGAAAACACTCATAAAATTATGTTATATACATATATGCATACAATAACAATGAAGGGGGGGGCATGAGTTAGAAAGAGCGCAAGGAGGGGTATATGGGAGGGTTTGGAGGGAGGAAAGGGAAGGGAGAAATGTGTTTATATTATACTCTCAAAAATGTTTTAAGAAGTTGCATTCGTAGAAGCAGAGAACAGCTTAGAGGTTGCTGAGTAGGAGACATGGCAGGGGCGGGGGGATTTTAATCAGAGGGCACATAATTTCAGCTAGACAGGATGAATAAATTCTGGACAGCTAGTGTGCATCATGGTGACCATAGTCAACAAGACTGCATTTTGTACTTGACATCTGGCCAGAGAGTAGATCTTAAATGACATCACCACCCACACAAATAATAATTATATGTGGTGGTGGATATACTATACAAATTAATTTGATTTCATTTCACAATCTTTCATAATTACCACGGATTATATATTGTTTGAGTGTGTTTCCCTCAAGGCTTCATGCATTGAAATTTAATTCCCTTTTTGAGATACTGAGGTGGTAGACATTTAAGCTGACCCTAGTGTTTAGAAGTGGGGATTTGGGGATGCGATTAGAAATTAGATGTAGTCACTAGAATGGGACTTTCATAATTGAATCCTGATAGATATATAAAGAAGAATGTGAGGGACCAGACGAGACACAGCTGATTGATGTCTTGTGGTGTGACGCCTTGCACTGCTTTGGGACTTTATTGCCAAGAGGACCATCACCAGATATGGCCCCTCAGCCTTGTGCCTCAGGAAGTAGGAGCCAAAAATAATTTCATTAAAACAGAATTACAAGTCGGTAGTATTGTGCTATTAGCAATAGACAGTGAATACACTAATGCATTCAAGATTACATGTTATGCTCTCTCTCTCTATATATATATATATTCAAGACATATGATCCAAAATGAACCTCATTAAAAATAAATTTACTAGTTTGCACTATTGTTATTAGCAGTAGACAGCAAATACACTAATATTCTCATCTATGTCATATTCTGTAAGTATATATATACAACTTTTATTTGTGAATCATACTTCGATAAACCTGTGGGAATAAAAGATTCTACACACACACACACACACACACACACACACACACGATAAATTTGCTAAATTCTTTTTTAAAAATATATTTTATTAATGTATTCATATTGCATCTCAATGGTTACCCCATCCCTTGTATCCTCCCAGTCCTCCCTCCCTCCCATTTTCCCCTTACTCCCCTCCCCTATGACTGTGACTGAGGGGGACCTCCTCCCCTTGTATATGCTCATAGGGTATCAAGTCCCTTCTTGGTAAAATTTGCTAAATTCTTATATCATCAAAACTTATTAGTCTTGATGGCTTATTGTTATTAATACCAGTGAGTGATAAAACATATTAAAATAAAGTTGATTACATGTGTGTGAGAGAGATTTGAGGTAGTAAAGAAAAATGCTGCAAGTTTGTTTTTTCATTTAAATAATTTATGAAAACATCAATTATTGAGATGATTTAGGATGGTGATAAAACCACTTCCATTAGAAACATACAATAGAGAAATGGTATAGCTCAATGATAGAAGGCACAGGTAACAAACACAGTTCCCTGGGTTCAAGCCCCATCACTAATATATTTAAAAAAATAAAAATAGAGACAATTTAGAGGATTCTCTATTTTGGATACACAATGTGTAAATTACCAAGAGACAGTAATTTATTTTGGGTTATTTAAGCAAGCAAACAAACAAACAAAACCAAATGAAACCGTCTTAAAATTTGCTTTTCAAGTTTTGAGAAATGCTGAACTCAAGCAGAATTTTGAATTCATGTTTCTTTCTTTCTTTTTTTGTTTTAAAGATTCATTTATTATTAGATATACAGTGCTCTGCCTGCATGTACACCTGCAGGCCAGAAGAGGGCATCAGTTCACATTATAGATGGTCGTAAGCCACCATGTGGTTGCTGGGGATTGAACTCAGGACCTCTGGAAGAGCAGCCAGTGCTCTTAACCGCTGAGCCATCTCTCCAGCCCCGAATTAAAGTTTCTTATTGCAGTAATGTTACTGTCTATTTTACTGCTAATTTCCAAACATTTTTGTTACTGGAGGACTGAGTAGTCTCCAGAAAGCTGTGGGTTCCTTTAGGCGCTGCTGTCTGAGCCCAGCACCCATTGGGGAATTTTGACGCCTCCATGTCGGTAAGGCTTGACTACAGAAAGCCCAGTGCTCCCGTCAACGTGATCTCGCGAGATCTGCAGCTGACCTCGGGGTCTTTCGAGGCCAGCCCTAAAGAGCTCTGAAGGACTGGTCGCTTCCGCAGAGGCGCGTGTCGAAGACGGCGGGAAGAGAGAGCGTGGACGTCCCGGGTCCAAAGGGACCCGGTTAGGTGGGCTGAGGCGGGAGGAGACGCTGGGGGGCCGCGGGTCTGAGGAGAAGGCGGCGGCGGGACAAGCCGCGTGTCAGGACGCGCCAGGGTTTGAGGGACAGTAGCTGCGGGGCTTGGTGTCCTCAGTCAGCGAATTCCCTCCACAAATGAGGGAGCCTCGGGGCGGGCCTAAGACTGCGAGAGCTGTGGAAAACTTTAAAAAAAAAAGATGCGAGTTCATACACGCCAAATCGCGTCATTTCCTAGGGTCCATTCCGCAGAAGGATTTTTAAGAATCTCCCTATAGACGATACATAAGTTTTAAAATATATCAAGAAATATCTATGTTTGTAGGTTCTAGTCATTTCAAAGACTATATATATATAAACAGTCACGGAGGAAAATTTCCAGAACTTTCCGTCCTGCGCCACGTTTCAAGAGCCCACTGGGTTGTTTATCAGGGCTCTAGAGGCACTGGTTGCGAATTCAGCCATTGACTGGAAGAGACTCCCTCTTCCCCATGGCTTAATCCTCCTATATTTTTCTTTTAAGAATGCTATATTAAAAAAAAAAAAAAAAAAAGAATGCTATATTTTAAAGGTTCTTAATCTATTATGCTGTTTTATGTGTGGCTTCTGAAAGTTTTATTATTTATTTTACACAGTATCCAAGATGAATGACAACCTGTTTGTCAGTTTGGACAGGCTTTTGTTAGAATTTGGTAGGTATAAAATGAAAATAAAGAAATAAATAGCAATTTGTTTTAACATTTGACATTTAGCCATGAGGAAAAAAAAATCACAAAAGAAATGTTTATTTTAGTTTTTCAGTATGAACAAGACATAAGTACTAAAGAAGATATGATTCAAAGAATTAATAGTAAGTAATTTTTCATGAAATAAATATTTTAGTCTTTATTTTATATAGCATGATGCATAATTACAATGCTTGGGGCAGCTTACAGGTTGTGTGTACGAGAGATCTTTACTCTTAGTAACAGTGAGCTGTTTGTCTTGGGGTAATAGTTGAAACTTAGTGTTGCAATGATAAATGTTTATATTCAACATCATTTTGTGAAGAATTTCTCAGAAACAATTCTTTATCTACAGCTCAAAGACTTTTTTTTGCCTTTGAAATAACAGAGTCATTTCAAATATTTGAATTTTGTTCTCTAGAAATAACCAAATATCAGAGATTGGCAAGTGGCATGTTTTCAGGAAGAGTGATTCTGAAAAATAATAAGTAAAATAGCAGGGTAAATTAAATAAATGCAATGTTTTAAATTCTTAGAATGATTTAGTTTTAATTTTAGTTTTGAAAACAGAACTCTTAATGTCTTAGTATTCTAAGAAGAATTTTGTTATCTTTTCTACAATCAAAAAGAAAGTAGAATATTAAGAAAGTCTTTCAGGGCTGGAGAGATGTTTCCGTAGTTAAGGCATTTGTTGCTCTTGTAGAAGAAGAGCCAGGTTCAGTTCCTAGCACCCACATGGTGATTCACAACCTTCTGTAATTTCAGTTTCACGGAATCTGACTACCTCTTCCAGTCTGCACAGACACTAGGCACACACACAGTACACATGTATACAGTCAGGCTAAGTACTGTACACATAAATTTTAAAAAACTGTTCCAGTTTTTAAAGGAAACTGAATTCTTTATATTTAATCACGAGTAACACGTGTGCTGGTTTATTTAATAATTGATGTGCAATGGATGAAATTTCACATTTGTCAAAAACTCATTTGGTAGTATCATTAATGAGTAAATGTTACATGAATTCATAGCATCACAAGATAGATGAGCTTTAAATGTCCTTTAACTTAGCCCTTATTGTAAAAGATGAGGAGCAAGGACGGATGCTTTTGTTTAGTCTTAGGTTCTTCTTAGCTTCTGCGTCTAGGAGTAGGCCTGGCTTTGGTTCTCTTGATGTCCAGGATAGAGACCTGTCTCCTGGGCCTCTCTTCCTTTCCAGTTTCTAATTCTCCTCCTTTTAGATATGTTGACATATACTTTTGTTTTTCTGGAATATTTGTTTATTTTGAATTTATGATTTCTAGTTAAATGAAACAAACATTTCCTTTTCCAGAATGCCTTGAAAATATTAAGGAAAACAAAGCAAATGTTTCTATGATACGTGAAGCTATAAGTAAAACAGACGAGGAAATTGCTTATTACTATAAACATAGTAAAGAAATCAAAGAAAGATGTAATAAGTAAGTATTTGGCAGAAATGAACTTCCATTAATTATTATGTATATTTTTACTCAAAGTTTCATGATTTACAGCAGAAAAACGTTGAACTGGGACTGTAGCTCATGATAGAGCACCTGCCTAACCCGTACAAGGCGCCCTCTTTCTTTTTTGTTACTATAGACAAATGAGCAAAAATCCCATATTAAAGTAATAATGTTCTCTCTGTGCCCCTTGTCTTCCCTTTCCTCCCCCTTTCCCCCCCTTTCCACCCTTGGAATTGAACTCAAGCCGTGTCCATTCCTCCCTCCCACCGAACTAAACCCCACCTCCCACGTTAGCATCCATATTAGCAAAATAACTAAGTCAAATTGTTGAGTTATCTAGCATTGCAGAAGGACTTACAGAAGATTCCACAGAAAAAACAGAAGTAAGGTTTATAAGATCTCACTAATTCAGATCTACTTAGTCTAAATAAAGAATTTTGTATTGGCACATGAGTGTATCCTAGCGCTGGGCAATAGAGGCAGAAGAGTCAGAAATTCAAGGTTGTCCTCAGCTTCCTAGAGAGTTCCAGGCCAGGTTAGGGTTTATGAGATCCTGTTTGCACACAAACAAACAAATGATTTTGAGTATAAGCTTGGTATGTAAAGCTGATATTAAATAAACTTGAAGTAATTTTGATCTTTAGCTTTTCAAGGTCATAGGTTTCTGTAAGAATTTAACCTAGGGAGTAAAGAGATGGCCTACCAGTTAAGAGCACAGACAGCTCTTGCAGAGGATCTAAGTTCAGTTCCCAGCACTCAACACAGTGGCTCACAATTGGCTGTAACTCCAGTCCCAGGGGATCCAATGTTCTCTCTGGCATCTGTGGGCGCTGCATGCATTCGGTGCACAGACTGACATGCAGATAAAACATTGAAACAAAAAACAAAACCAAAAAAGAACCTAAAATCTTCAAGATAGAAGACTTCTTTTAAGAAATATATCTTTGAAAAAAAAAAAGAAATATATCTTTGGGTTTATTCACTGAAATCTTGTTTGGTTGCAATTTAATTGAGTTTCCTGTTTAACTTTTTTAACAGTAGGAAAACACTGTACATAACTCGAATATCCAACAGTAGGGGCTTCATTAATTTAGCTACATACTTATTACTGAATATTTATAGTCACTGAAATTATAACATGTATATTTGACATGGAAAGAAGTTAACAGTATATTGTAAATTGAACAAAATTGATAATAAAACATCATTTATAGTATAAACTCAACTAATAATTATCTGTTTCCAGTTGGGAAATGCAGAGCCTATATATCAAAATGCTTGTAGTGAATATTTTCTTAGTGATCACTGTGAGCATTTTTAAATGCACATAATATATGTATATGTAATCTTTGAACCTATAATTATATGTATATGTAATCCTTGAACTTCTAAATCTATTTTGGAGAACATTTTCAAAGAATTGGTCAAAATACAGACAAATATTTAAGGTCTGTTCAGCAAATGATTAAAAAGGATGTTATATATGAATATAATTTTAATAATGTTAAAATATAGTAAAATCTGAAGATACCTATTAAAGTAATAATACTAGTTACTTAATGTTAGGTACGTATAATAATTGGATAAAATAATGTGGATAGTTATTTTTCTAAATATGCTTTTCTATACTTATAGAATGGGCATGCTTAATTTTTAAATTTGAAAAAATATTAGAAAAGAGAAAATTCTCAAATACTATTTAGAGTAGAGGTGCCATCGTATACAGCAATTTAAGATTTTTTCATATTGGCAATATTTTTCAAATTGTATAATAAAACAGAAAATTTAAGTTAGACACTCATTTTATTCTTACTGTCTGATTTTGTGATTAATTTTGGGATAGTTTTTTTAATCTCAGAAGGGCATAGCAACCTAAGTGTCAAAGGAGGGAAAAAAGCTTCTCTTTAGCTTTTGAAAACTTACTACTAAAGAATTTCTTTGCCAAAATTAGAAAACTGTGATGAGAAAGGATGACTAATGCTGGAGTACTGATACAAGAACATGAATAGAATATAGTAGACTATCACAGGACAGTATGCACTTTTCTAGTAATGAGAGCAAATTTTATGTAAACTATAGTGAATATTAATATTAGAGTGTATGAGTATGTAAATGCTGATGGTGGTGACATTTACATATTTTAATGTAAACTTGTTTTCTCTAGAAAGAAAAATTCATTGTTCCTTAAGTGATTACATTCTTTTATGTTCTTATACTCATCCCGCTCTGTTCATTTTTTAAAATTATCAATCTATTACTTTGAGATGGTAATCACAACTGTAATTTTTTTATAGCTGGAAGCCAACATGTAATGTTTTCCACAAACACGAAGATTATATTCAAGACCAACTTAGTGCTTACCAAGAAACCAATGAAAAAGACAAGTACAATAATTTCTATATTGTATATTAAATATACTGTTTCTATAAATTAGTATTATTAGGGCATAATATAAGAATGATAGTTGAAAATGTATCAAATTCATATTCTGAGAGAGTTTTAAGTAAACAGCTGTTGTGTGCCATTGTAGGTATGTCTATTATAAATCTCCATTTAACTTGTGTGTGTTTAGATTTTTTCCTCAGATATAAACTATTTCTCAGCAGCAGCTATTGTAGCAGAATCCTTCAAATAATTATCTTACAGGAAATCATGTAAAGCAATAATTATATGTGGAATTAGCTTATGAAGATTTGGAGGTATTTCTTGTTTTGCAATGCTGAAAATTATATTAATATAATTGAGTTATTAATTATTAAAAATTAGGTTAGCGTGCAAAATAATGGTATTCATTATGGCATGTTCACATATATGTGTCATACCTTGCTCTCATTTGCATCTCTCCCGCATTACTCTCCCTAGACCCCCTCCCAACCTCAAGTTGGTTCCATTCGTCTACCAGTCCGCCCCTCTCCACCTTTTTTAAAGCATTACTGTTTTTCACTTCCCTTAAGATCTCTTCCTCTTCTCTTACCCCGTCCTCCCCTTTCTAGTTTTGTTAGCCACACATATACCTATATATAAAAACACATATACAAATTTAATATACATTCTTTATATAAGAAACATGCACTCCTTTATTTTCAAAGGTGAGCTCTGAAAGTAGTAGAGATGAACATTAAAGATTTGGACTATCATTAGAAATCATGGAAATGTGTAGAATTTCTCAAGGAAATGTATGGAGCAAATCCAGGAATATAAGGGTTTGAATGAGAATGGCCCCACAGGCTCATATGTTTGAGTACTTAGTGGACTATTTGGGAAGGATTAGGAGTTGCAGCCTTGTTGGAGATATGTCACGAGGGGTGGGCTTTGAGGTTTCAAAAGCCCTACCATTCCCAGTTAGCTCTCTCTCTGCCTTGTGCTTGTGGGTGAGATGTGTGGGCTCTCAGCTGCTGCTTCAGTGCTCCAGTTGCTCGGCTGGCTGCTTTCATGGTGGTGATGGCCTCTAACCTCCTGGAACTATGAGTCCACTATAAACTCTTTCTAATGTAAGTTGCCTTTGTTATGGTGTTTCTTCACAGCAATAGAAACGTAGCTAAGAGAAGGAGGAAGCTAGAGTATACTATCTGAAGGCAGAAGGTGGAAAAGGAAAGGGAACTGTTAGGCTGTCATTTATAGACTCTGCTTTATTCCCCGAAGAATTTGAAATGATTTATATAACAATAAATGGATTTTAGAATGAAGGCTTCCAGGGAGTAAGACTAATGTAGGAAACCTTTGATTGAGTTACAAATCCATACAAGGTGGTCCTGCATATATTATTGGAATTATTGACATTCCTAGTAGTCAAGGCATTGTAGAAGTGTGATGAGGTTGGGACTCAGACCATTCGTTTAATAAGCAGTACAGTTGCCTAAGATAAATAGATTTTCCTGATACTTTAAAGAAATTTCTTTCCTGGGTCTTCAAAAAGAGGAAATGGTGCACAGAATAGTAGAAGTGTGTGTGTGTGTGTGTGTGTGTGTGTGTGTGTGTGTGTGTGTGTG
>OU015742.1:166273870-166292560 GCA_907169655.1 Acomys percivali | reverse complement strand
TGTGTGTGTGTGTGTGTGTGTGTGTGTGTGTGTGTGTGTGTGTGTGTACATGCATGTGTGCTTATATCATCTCAGTGTAATTCATGGTCATTTAAGAATTTTTAAAAGGATTTATTTGTTTACTTAATGTGTATAGTTTTTGGTTTGGTTTTGGTTTGCCTACATGTATGCCAGGTACTACAAGTGTACCTGGTGTCTCTGGAGGCCAGAAGAAGGTATCAGATCTCCCAGCGAAGTGCCATGTCAGTCTTGGGAATTGAACCTGGTTCCTTTGGAAGAACAGCCTGTGCTCTTAACTGTTGAGCTATCTCGCTAGCCCCCATCAAAAAAATTTTTTAAGAAAAATGATTCTATGAGAAGCTAAAGCAAATCAATCCAAATACGTATTTCTATAGTGTCTATTGTGGATAACTCTTCAAGCTTAATGAAGGTACTTAAATGGAACCAGCTGTTTGTTTTCTAGACCAGTCACATAGATAATTTGAATTGATGACTCAAATTAAGACATTTTTAAAAAGAGACGAAGTCGTGTACCAGCCATTTTGCCTTCTTCACCTCATTTTCACTATGTGCCCTCAACTAGCTTTCAACTCACTGTAGCCTATCCTTGCTTCAACGTTTAAACCCTTTAGCGTCAGTCTATCAGTTGCTTACTTCTAACCTCTTACTCCTGTCCAAGCATTCATGAAAACTAATATTTCTACTAATAACTGAGATAATAATGACTCTTCTTGGATAACTTAGGGAAGTTATGTGGTCTGCCAGGATTATTATATGGAGTATGTTAAGACTGGGCGTGTATATCATGAACAAGATGCTAATCTCAAATGGTATGTTAGCTTTCTTAAAGGTATTATCCCTTTATACTATTTTACCAAGTTACTGTGAGTGATAAGTGATTAATTAGCAAATACACAGGGTTTGAAAAGGAGCTTATTTAGGGGCTCAACTTCTGTATCATGTTAAAGAGGAAAGAATTTAGTAATGTCTTTGGCCATGACAGGACTGCCACAGTTATCAACAGCAGCTGTGGTTGTCTGCACACTGTCCAGCCAGTCAACATTCCAGCATGGAGTGGGAAGGGGATTCGTGAGCCCTACCCACAGCTGAGGAGCTATGCATAGTTGATGGCTTCTGTGGGTTTGGTGAGTCGGTTTTCTTTAAGTGTGTAGCTTCTGGTAAGTTGACCATGCTCCAGTGGATGGCCCCACACCCAGAAATATATGGACAGCACAAATTGGAGCTGATGGGTTAATAATTAATAAAAGAAAACACCAGGTTGGGGGGTGGTGAAAAGATAGGGTGGATCTGTGAGGAGTTCAGGATTAATATAACCAAAATATGTTGCACGAAATCCTCAAAGAATGGCATTAAAATGGTGGGAACAGATGATAAATTGAAGAGGATCACAGGGTGCAGTGAGTGAGTGACTCAGGTACTAACACAGGTATGGTAGAAAAGTTAAAGAGAGTGAAAAAACAGAATATTGAAGAAAATAAAGATGAGTAAATAATTGCCTTTGGTGCTTAGTGAAATAGACTTTAATAAATGATATTTGCTAAGTTTGTAGATTTCTATATACTTTTTTAATTTTAACAGAAAAATGTATCATGGTTATATATGTCAGTATGAAGATGTTTTGAAACAATACCAACTGAAATACTCAGAAACACGTTTTTCATGTAAATATTATGAGAAGAAAAAAGAACATGAAGAAATTCAAAATAGAGTGTTGGCATGTACTGAACAACTAAAGCTGAATGAAACTATTCTTATGGAATTTCTAGGTATTAAATTTTTTATATACTGCTTTAGTTACAGAAGTTTTACAATGAAAGAATATAATCATTCTCAACTACAAATTTGTTTTCCAGTGCCTGCTCCTTTCCCATCTGTTACGGAATGGACATTATACATGTATCCACACCTGATTTTACTCATAATTTTATTAGATAAGTATAATTTATGTTTTTAATTACTAATATGTTTTCATGTTAGGAATCTCATGGATTTGCTTTTCAGTTTAAGTCAGATTTTAAAGATTACTTTAAAATCTTCTGGGGTTACTTTTCATATATGCCTGTGTGATCAAAACAAGTAATTTAAGAGAAGATGAAATGGCAATAAAATGATGAAAATTTTAATCTTTGTCTTTTAAAAAGTTCCAGATATGAATTGATTATTAAATAATCTTTAGGACAGAAGCTAGTAAGAAAGTGAGCTATAAGTATTCATTTTGAAATGTATTGCATACTTGTCTTGTGCTAAGAAATGCTATAGTTACAGAACTCCCTTGGAAAGAACTTGAAGTTTAGCATAGGAAATAGACACTTAAATAAATCTGATAAGTACCACTGTAATAGATAGCTAAGTAAATATTAAATGGTTTAAGTCTCACCTGTTTGTCAGAGAGATCTTCCCTGATGATGAACTTAAAACTTTAATCTTCTTTCAACCTTTACAATGTGCTTTTTTATCGGATTATAATTCCACTGCTTGTGCTGTCTTCTTTATCCATGCATTCTGTTTTGTTTCCATTCCATCCTAAACCATTCTTTTAATGCCTCTACTACTTGGTTTTCCCATATTTTTGTTTTAGACTTTTTTTTTTGTTCTTGTTGTGCATTAAATTCTTAGTAAGAAGGATCAGATATTGGCAGGTTGTTTAAGATACTACCAGCGTTTAAGGAGTTGGATATAAATTGGGATGACATGCAAAGGTTGAATGACAAAGAGAGGTAGATGGAGGTTGGAAGGTTGAAGATTAGGGATAAAGTATCTAAAGGTAAAATTTTAAACAGATACTTTTGGTAATAAAACTTGATAGAACCTGATGTTTTGTGGTGCAGCATACAAATCATATATATTATAAAGTAAGACAGGAAAGGACTAATAAAGTTTCCGAAGAGTTTTATTCACAGTTTATTATTCTACTCAGTTCTTAGTTCTCCTAAATGGATTGTACAGTAATTTAGGAAATTGTATTATTTAATAAGCACACAGGATGTCAGTTAATGGCTAAGAAATACTCTATAAATATAAATCCAGTTCAAGCAGGAAGTCCAGATGGAAGCTCTTTTCAGTTACACAGGATACATTGATGAACATGACGGATAAAGAAAAGTGAAATTGAGTAGATTTTTAATATTGGCTTTGGAATAAATAAATGACAAAAACTTATGCCAGATAACAGGATGAACTTGCATGGAAAATCAAAATTCTACCTTAAAAAAATATTTTCTTGAACTGTAGGCATGGTGGCACAAACCTTTAATCCCAGCACTCAGGGAGGCCGAGGCAGGCGGTTGTTGTGAGTTCGAGGCCAGCCTGGTCTACAAAGTGGGTCCAGGACAGCCAAGACTACATAAAAAAAACCCTGTCTCCAAAAAACCAAAAAGAAAAATAAATTATTGAAAGAAAAATCCTAACAAGTATTCTCAATAGAATGTCATTGTTTTAAAGTTCATTAATAGAATATAAGCAAACTAATTATATTAGTCATATTTTTGTTTTCAGACAGTGATTATCAATATTGCTTTTGTAGAACATATATTTAAATTGTATATATTAACTATATAATAAATGTAAATTTTATTTCATGCCTGTTCCTTAACATAAAAAGAGTTAATTTGAGATATAAAACACAAGATATTCTTAAAAGTGCCAACAATTTTACCAAAAGGTCATTTGAGTTGGAGAAAGAAGCAGATGATATGGAAATAGAAATTAATTCTTTAAATAAGGTATATATTTTATATTTTAATATGATGTTAATGTATAAATAGTATGATAATGTTAGTCTACAGTCTTACAAGAGCTGATTTTATTTATTATTTTTTAATTTTTTTACAAGAGCTGATTTTAAAGACAGTTTAAATATGGAAAAAGGCCAGGTTTTTTTGCCTTAGGGAAGTCAAAATGTATTTCAGCTTATGAATTTATTTAACTCTTACTTTGTTGGGGAATGGCTTGGAATTTTTGTGTGTATGTGTGTGTGTGTGTGTGTGTTTGTTTGTTTGTTTGTTTGTTTTGAGACAGGGTCTCTCTGTGTAGCCTTGGCTGTCCTAGACTCTCTTTGTAGACCAGGCTGGCCTTGAGCTCACAGCAATCCGCCTGCCTCTGCCTCCCTAGCGCTGGGATTAAAGTCATGCACCATCACAGCTGGGCTTTTTTTTTTTGAGGTCTGAGGAAAGAACAAGATGTGACTTAGTCATAAGAATTGATTTATTTTGTTTGGTGAAAGCAACTGTGCTTCTTAGACAAATGAATCACTGAGTATACCCTCAGCCAGAATTGAAAGAGGGAACAAAATTGTAAATGGTTTAGAGATTCAATTTGGGAAAATATATATAATTATGGTTTATAGTATTTAGAAAGCTAGGATAAAAATAGTTTAGTTTTTAGGAGTATATTTTTGTATCATTCTTTAAGTTGTTTTTAATTTAAAATTTAAAATTTATTTATTTTATTTGTATGAATGTTTTTTTCTGCATGTATGTGCACTATATGTGCCTGTGGAGATCAGCAAAAGGCGTCAGATTCCCTAGGACTGGAGTTATAGATGGTTGTGATCAACCGTATAAATGCTGGGAACTGAACCTGGATCTCCTGTAAGAACAAGTGCTCTTAATCATTAGCCATCTCTCTAGCTGTGACATGGCAGTTTTCAGTAAATACTATCAAAAATACAAATCTGAGTTTATTTTTAAAAACGTGTTAGTTAAATATATATATGTCTGACTACTCTGAAGGTATTGTGTTTTCATATGTGAGTATATATATATATATGTGTGTGCGTGTGTGTGTGTGTGTGTGTGTGTGCACGCATGCCTATGTGTGCATGTGAGCATGCATACGTGTTTGTGTGTGTGCGTGTGCATGGATGCCAGAGGTCAGCATTGGGTATTGGTCCTCAGTTTCTCTCCACCTGAAACCAAAGCTCATCCATTTGACTTGACCGACTGGCCAGTTAGCTTGAAAGATCTGTCTGTCTCCACCTGCCCAGTACTGGGATTACAGGCTCATGCCCGTATACCTCACTTGTATGTGAGGACTGGGCATCTGAACTGAGGTCCTTATGCTTCTAGGGTGAGCACTTTGCCCACTAGGTTATCTCTCCTTAAATTCCAGGCAATGCTTCTACCATAGTCTTGTAAGTGCTAAGGATGCAAGTATGAGCCATCATGAAGCTAATTATTTTGTTTTTCTCATTGTTTTAGCAGATGGCAAGACTTTTTGAAAGCAAAAATTTTTCAGATGGTGTAGAAGAAAAGATAAAAAATACAGAAAAGAAAAAAGAATTTAAGGAAAGGTATAAGTAAACTGAATTTTATGTGACCAGCTATTCTGCATCTAAAATTTTTGAGTCTGTACCAGATACAATTTTATTCAAGATAATTTCTACTATTTTTATGAAAATATTATTTCTTCAAATGTTATGAATTTAATATCTAAAACTGCTTGTTGTTTAGGAAGACCAAAGATAACATGCAGTAAGAAATGGGGTCATAGCAGTACATCTGTTCTATAACCTGTCAGTGTGTAAAAAATTAATCTAGGTTGTGGTAGCACCACAACAGTTATAAAACAGGCCAAACAATGGAGAAGCGATGTGTTTACCTTTTGTCACTTGACGAGTTGCCAGTTTGACTGGTTCTTCCTTTACCACAAAGAGTGAAGATGAGACTTGTCTGAATCTGTAGCATAATGTATTTTCATTTTTCCTTATGGAGACCATACAAGGCATCAGTGAGGCATTAAAAACACATTGATTTTGTCTGTTATTGTAGGAGAGAAAAACACATGTGTTGCTGTTACCGTTTCTAATCAACTTTCTTATTTTGGTTTCTGCATATAACCTGTTTTTGCTTGCTCTTAAATTTCACTCTTCAGACTGTACTACCTTTATCCTAATTTTCTTCCAGCATATTCCCCTCCTCAGTTAATTCCCTGATCCTACTTCTTTGGAACTGTTATATTGATGCATCCATGCCTACATATCACCTCATGACAGCATGTCATTAATTTTTTGATGAAATTGATTAGGAAGTTCGCAAATGGTTAGATTTTATCTTATGGCTACTTGAATATTATAAAAACTGTATATTATGAGGAACTTGTGGAACTACCTAGCCATGTTTTACTCAGTATGTATTATCTTACCATTCATATTTTTGCTTTCTATAGTTCCAGTTACTCATGCTTATTGTGGTCTAAAGATATCACATGATACATTCCAGAAAAAAAGAAATAGAGCCAAGCAGTGGTGGCACATGCCTTTAATCCTCAGAACTCAGGGAGGCAGAGGCAGATAGATCTCTATGAGTTCGAGGTCAAGCTGTCTACAGAACTAATTCTAAGACATCCAAGGCTACACAGAGAAACTCTGTCCCTGCCCCCCCCCCAAAAAAAAAAGAAAGAAAAAGGAAAAAGAAAGAAAGAAAAGAAACCGAACACCATTCTGAATATGGTGTGATGAAGTCTTATGCCCTGCTGTTAATCACTTCTTTGTCCAGTGAATCAGTGTTATAGACACTACCTGCCTCTTGGTTGCATAGTAACTATCTCAGTTATCGGATCAGCTGTGCTGACACCATAGTGTTTATGCCCAGTATAACCCTTATTTTTAAAAATGGCTCATACATACAAGAGTAACCATGCTGGCAATTGTGATGTGCCAGAGAGTTGCTGGAAAGGGTTTTCTTTAAGTGATAGTCCTCAACTTAAGGAAAGAAAACAATGATATAGGTTGGTTGTTAAGATTTGTGATACTAAATTTACCTGTGAAACTCTGAAGAAGGAAGAAATAAATACTGCTTTTACTGTCACACCATAGTGCAGAAGTTATAGGATCAGTACTTATTTAAGATGGAAAAGACATTAAATATGTGTATGTTTCTGTGTATAGGAAAAGATATAATATGCATGAGCTTTTATTTGCTGTGGTTTAGGCATCCATTGAGGGTTGTTATCATAGAATATGTCTTCTGTTCACAAAGGGAGAAAAATGTATTTTTGATAATGTTTATATTCATTTGATTTAGAAAACAACTCAGTGACGTTATTCTTACAGTAAAAAAGTTAAAAGACACATTTATGACTATAATACCATTTTAATAATTTCTGATTTCATGATAGTTGATTTGTTTCTAAATAAATCTTTTTAAAATTTGAAGGACTCTGAAAGCAAAACACATTATTTGTAGTGAAAATGTTTAAAATGGTTTTTATCTTTTTAAAAGATACGGTTATGTTTAAAGTGGAGAGTGTGATATACTGAGATGAGCATTGGACTTAAGACAGCACTGGTACTGCTTGTTACCACGTAATTTCATAATACTGATAACTCTGTTAAATGCTCTACACACTTAGTATCACGATCTGCAAAAATGAACTTGTCACTGTATAGTATCTAAAAATCCTTTCTGCGTTTAAAGTTTAAATTTTACTTAGCTAATAGTAAACATAAACTCTTCTCTTTAGAATTTTTGAAAAAGATGAGCATGTATTGGATAGAACCTCTCAAAATAGCCAGTTGTTACTGCCTTGTGAATCTCAAAAATTTTTAAGACTAATAAAGATGAATTCTTCAGAACCAAGAGTTACAGGTACAGACTTTATTATTCAGAAACCTCATTTTTTCTTGACAGAGAGGAAATAAAAAGTAATTTTAGTTATCCTGTGGTATAAGCAAGGACAAACAATACTGAAGACCTGTAGACGTGGGACAGCACCACTTTAACTCTTCCTAAGAGCAAGCAGGGTGTAACTTGTACACCCTTTTGTTTTCTTTTCCTTGTTGAGGAAATCATGTGTTACATCATTTTAAAGTATTCTAGGGGCCTGGAGAGATGGCTCAGAGGTTAAGGGCATTGACTGCTCCTCTAGAGGTCCTAAGTTCAATTCCCAGCAACCACATGATGGCTCACAACCATCTCTGGGATCTGATGCCCTCTTCTGGCCTGCCGGTGTACATGCAGACAGAGCACTGTAGTCATAATAATAAATAAATAAATCTTTTTTTTTTAAAGTATTCTAGTCTGGTAGCACAGACAGCAGACAAGGATGACTAGCTCTATTAAAGGGATAGCTGTTGTATATATAGTTCTGGCCATTGAAAGTTTCAGTCAGAATTCATTCAAGAGTCTGCAAATTAGATTAATCACATTGTATATTTTGACTACACTCTTTTAATTTTTCTTCATTAATATCACTACTCTGCCTTTTTTAGTAATCAATTTTAAGCCAGTAGATTTTTCATTTGGTCATTTTGTCATTACACATTCATGATTATGTAAAAACTAGTATATAGTGAATTAAAAGGTTTGAAATAATTTCATATTTTAAGTTAAATACTCTTATTAACTTGATTTTTAAAGTATACATTGTGATCAAATATTGGAGAAATGAGGACTGGGGCTGAATGTGTAGCTCAGTGGGACAGTATGGGCTTAGCATATATGAGGCAATGAGTTTAAGATTTTATTTGGTTTTGTCTTTGGAATTAATTTAGATAAAAAAGAAAAAAGTTCAGTCAGTGGGTCAAAGTTTGCCAGAAGTGACTTGAGACAAAAAGAAAATGATTCACAGGTACGTATTTCTGTTTTTAATAGCATAAATGCTTACATTAAATGAGATAAATGTAGGTAGAACACAAGGATGTGTATGTGGGTTGAAGTTATTTTTATAAAACAGTGTTTGTTTTTCTTAGCTTAGTTCTTAACCTGGATACCACACAAATAATTGAGACTCTTTTATATTTGTTTAAAAAGTAAGCTTCACAACACTATCTGAGCAGTTTAAGTCTTTTCTTAACCTTCTATGGAATCCTGTCTTACTCGCGGCAAACAGCCCACCAAACTTGCATTTTGTAGCTTTCCTAGGCTTCAGCTTCTTCCTCCTGATCTTCCTTGGACCTGTCAGTCCCCTAACTCCTCCTCCCCTGACTGGCAGGAAGTCCAGCCCTATTCTCTTTCCCTGCTCATCGACTGGCTGTAAGCTGCTTTATTGACATAGCAGGGGGAGCAGAGTTTACACAACATTTAGACAGGAAATCAGAATTTAAACTACACAGTGGCCTTATGCTATATGTGTGCCTCTGTATATATACATGCATGTTAAGTTAGCTACTACTGTTGCCTCAGAGTCTAACACATTTAATAAGACTTTCAGTGTGACTGGATGGTGGTAGTGCATGCCCAAGTGAATCTCTGAGTTCAAGGCCAGCCTGGTCTACAGAGTGAGTTCCACAACAGCCAGGGATACACAGAGAAAATCTGTTTTTTAAAAAAAGAGTGTCAATATCACATTCAATATAAACTTCCCTTTTGTGACTAAATATCATATAAAATATTTTTAAAAAAAATATCATCCGGTAGTTAGTATACCAAAACTTTTGAGAAATAGCTGCTAAGCCCTTCATTAATTACAGGACCAATTGCACAGGCTGTATCTACAGCACTGTTTCATAGGGAGTTCTGTCACTAACATAATACCACATACAATTGTAAAGAGAAAAATGTGACTCCCACAGCAATATAGATTATTGCTGTTGCTCTTGGTTGAATCCCAGAACTTGAATGTAACACTCTATTGCTGAAGACACCACACATTTCCAAACAGGACTTAGAGGAATTGAGCTGGGATCTGACCTGGAAGTCTCCCCACTAAAAACTAGTTCTCTTAATATTCAAAGATACTATTTATTAGAGCTGCCAAGGGAGAAAGGCAATTAATAGTCTTTCCTAACTATAAAGCCTATCATCACAACAGTGGGTTATTTATCTGTTTTATTCCCTTGAGACAGACCCTCTCACTGAACCTGAAGCTTGATACTTCAGATAAGCTATCTGGCCATGGAGCTCCTGGGACCTGCCTGTCCTTGCCTTTCACGCCCAACCTTTATGTGGGTGCTGGGAATTCAAATCAGGTCCTTATGCTTGCCCAGCAAGTACACTTACTAACAGCCTTTTCCATAGCCCTTTTTTGTCTATGTCTATGTCTGTATCTATGTCTACCCACTCTATCTTATATCTATTTTTATCTCTATTATCTATCATCTATCTATCTATTGATATCTATATCTATCTCTATATATGTACATATTAATGTACATATATACACATATATTACATAATATAAATATCGATTGATAGATAGACAGACAGACAGACAGATAGATATAGAGAGGCTGGGTCTTGAGATATAGTTCAGATTGGCCTCAAACTCAATTTCCTCTTGCCTCTGCCTCATAAGTGCTGGGGTTATAGGCATGCATGAACACACACACACACACACACACACACACACACACCACTTATCTCAACTAACTCTAAAGAATTACTTACTGTCTTTGTTTGTTATAATGAAAGTCAAACAAAAAGAGCCATTATCACTGTTTGAAGTGGTGCATGCCATTAGTTGTAACACTCATGAAACAGAGGCAAACAGATCTCTGAGAGTTTGAGGCCAGCCTGATCTGCACAGCAAGCTCTAGGCCAGCAGGACTACATAGTAAGACCCTATCTGAGGGAGAAATTTAAAAAAAAAAAAAAAGAGCCCTTTCCTGGGAATACTAGGGTGCCAAGGGAAAATAAATTTACATACTTCCAAATTAGTTGGGAGTTATAGAAGAAATCAAAATAGAATTTATAAAATTTAACAAAATACTATAAGACCTGTGAAATGTTGGCAAACTGGCTCTCAGAGAAAAACATATATTTAAAAACAAACACTAGAAAGTGAAAAATATTAACTATCAAATATTTCTACTTAAAAATTGATGAAAATAAAATTCACACAATAGAGATTAGTAAACAGGAAGAAAAATTAGTGATACTAACACAACAACACTGCGTTGCTGAGACTGATCAAAAGCTAATGTACCTTAAATATCAACAAAATTCCAGCAATTTAAGTAACCCTTTCCCCCCTGGAACAGAAGGGACAAAAGATAAGTGTGTTTATCTTCCAGATAAGCAGAAGATCATCCTAAATGTAGAAGATACTTTTTTTTTTTTTAGAATATTGAGAGACTACTATGTAAAACTTCACCACTAAATTTCATGTAAGAAGGATATTTCTGTAAGAAAATTTAAGTTATAAATAGGCTGAAAAAAAAAATAAAAGAAAAACACAAGTATATAGCAATCTCTAGTAGCTTTTGTTCTCTTTCTCCCTTATTCTTCTCCCAGCATACAGACTCAGGTTCTCAGGTGAGCTCCATCAGAGCTTTCAGGATTGCACCAAGACTGCGCAGCCTTGATGCTACTGACATGTTTTTGTGTTTTCAAGAGAGTTTCTCTGTGTGGCTATGGCTATCCTAGAACTTGCTCTGTAGACCCGGCTAGCCTTGAACTCATACCCATTTGCCTCTGCCTCCCAAGTGCTGGGATTAAGGCATGTACCACTATTCCCAGATGTTACTGACATTTTTTGACTGGATACATTTTTTGATGTGTGTAGAAGCCAGTAACACTGTACTTCTAAGTTAATGACAATCAAAAATATCTCCGTACATTCTTAGATGTTTTCTGACAGCAAAATTATTCTTAATTGAGGACCAATGGCTTACATAAAATTCCTTAAAAATTCCAAACTACAGAAAAATTGGAGGCTATTTAGACCTGTTAGATAGCAAAGACAAGGATAGGAAAAAAATTTATACAATCAGTTAAGTGTAATCTTAGATGTAAGCATCCTAAATAATTAGCAAAATGAATTTAGTGGAATAACGTTAATAGCATAAAAATCATAGACAGTCACTTTTTCTTCTAACAGATTTAGTGTATCTGGTTTTATTTTGGTGTCTTTAATCCACTTGGACTTTAGTTTTGTGCAGGGTGATAAATTTGGAGCTATTTGCATTTTCCTACATGTGGAACTTCCAGTTAGACCAGCACCATTTGTTGAAGATGCTATCTTTTTTCCATTGTATAGTTTTGGCTTCTTTGTCAAAAATCAAGTGTCTATAGATGTGTGGGTTTATCCTGAATGAGGTAACCCAGACCCAGACATACATGGTATATACTTGCTTATAATTGGATATTAGCCCAACATAGATATCCTCTGAGAGACTCCACCCAGCAGGTGATTGGGACAGATACTGGGACTCACAGCTGGACTCTGGGTGGAGCACTTTGAGTTATATGGAAGAGGGGGGATCAGGAGCTCCACAAGGAGACCATCAAGGCTGGCAGATCTGGTCCCAGAGGGGCCTTCACAAACTGATGCACCAACCAAGGACACTGCAAGCAGAGAACCTAGACCCCCTGTTCAGATATAGCCAATGGACAGCTCATTCTCCACATGGAGAAGGGGAGGGGAGAGTGAGGGACTGCCTCTGACATGAGCTCTGGTGCCCATGATTTGATTGCTGGCCCTTGGCAGAGAGGACCTGTGGGAACACAGAGGAAGGGGATGCAGGCTATCCAGATGAGACCTGCTAGGCTGTGGTCAGACGGTGGGGGAGGAGGACCCCACCATTCAGAGGTCTAGGGGAGTGGAATAGGGCAGAAGACAGAGGGAGAGTGGGTACAGGAAGATAAGAGAGGGGAATACAATCAGGATGTAATGTGAATAAATTATAATAAAAAATTAGAACAACAACAAAAGAGGTATGATCAAGTCAATAGCCTTTAAAACGTCCAAGATGCCATTGAACATTTCATTTCTGCTACCAGTAAAGACCAAGAATTCAACAGTTTTAATGAACATCTTAAGTGATTTTTTATAACATTAAAGAGTTTAAAACCACACACACACACACACACACACACACACACACACACACACACACACAAATCATAGATACCTCTGAGAAGTGCAATTATCTTTGAAAATTAGAAAAATATGTTAATATGATTCATTACATTAATAGATAGTTAAACATTTTAGCACCCAACCCCTCAGAACTGGAGTTACAAACGGTATGATCTACAGTGTGGGTATGTGAGCCACCAAGTTGGTACTGGGAATCGAACCCAGGTCGTTCTTAACTGCTGAGCCATCTTTCCAGTTCCATATATGTGTGTGATACTTACTGTGTGTGTGTGTGTGTATGTGTCTGTGCGCACGCACGCACACACCTTGACACATGGAGGTGTCATCAGAGGATGACTTTCAGGAGTCAGTTTGGCCTTTTACCATGTGGGTTCCAGGGATCAAACTCAAGTCATCAGGCTTGGCAACCAGCTCCTTTTATCTGCTTAGCCCTATCTGTGGCCTCCAAGAGAGATTTTAAAGGAACCATAGTGGACCCTCCAAGGACTGCCAGCTATCAAAAAATTCACTCACCTTTTCCTTAAAAAGTAAAATGTATTTCTTTGAGGCATAATTCACATGCTACAACATTTACCATTTAAAAGTGTACATTCAATGATTTTTAGCATACAGGTTGCATAACTATCATAACTGTCTGATTCCAGAGTATTTGCATCACCTCATATATTAAAAGAACATAGAAATCAGGTAATCAGTAAAGAAAATGATAATACTGGTTTGATTAGTGAATATGGATAAGTTAAAAATTTCAAAGTTTACCCTAAGTGTAACTACCATAAATATTTACCATACTTGTCAAAACATCAAATTACTTAAGAATCCTAAACCTCTTTGTTTCTCAGTATAGTTACCTTTATATTTTCTATGTAGTTATTTCAGTTGATGAATGTAGTTGTAGGTATTGATAATAGTGGTATGAGAACAAAATGCTAGTGTAGTTAGAGATCCCAGTGTAACTATGATACGTGATTATTATTTTATATGGGAAATCTAATGCATAATTAATTTCTTTCAGATATTTAATGACTCTGGTATGGATAGTAATACAAAGTGTTCAAAAGTTCCAGCTGTTAAAAGTTCACAAGGTTTTATGCAATTCAGGTAATTTTCAAAATAAAAAAAAAGGTCCAAAGGGTTGGGGTATAATTCAGCGCTAGTATATATGTCGGCTTTCAGTTCCTAGCACTGCCAACCCCTCAAATAGAGAAACATTTTAATCCCTGAGATAACTTGTAAATATTGACCTGAAGTAATAAAAAATTGTATTTCTTGCATTTTAGATTGAACCAGCCAAATTATAGTCAATGGATTGAAAAAGGACATACAGGTATTTGCTGTTCATTTTTTTTCTAAATAATGAATTTTATCAGTTTTCATACTAAATAAATTATTTGAATGTTTTCAATTCTTACTAATGGATAGACATATGTGGTTTAATAAAAGATTTTTATCAGAAAATAAAATAAATACATTTTCTTGTAGAAAATTTGTAAAATAAAAAACATATATGAAGGAAACAAAGTGTCACTAACCAGATATAACTGACATAATATAAACTGGTGCATAGTCTCTTAGTCTTCTTTTAGTATACATGTATATTTTGTTCTCTATCCCCCAAAATTTAAATTATACAATAAATGTAATTTATATCCCATCTTCCTACTCAACAATATACAGTCATTACAAATAAAAAGTAATGATATGAGGTTATTTTTCATATCAGTAATTTTATTTGTAATGACTGCATAGTATTCCATTGAATAAATATAGTGGATTTCAGCTATTTTCTCACATTGAATATCTTTTTGTTTTCTATTTGAAACTATAAGTAATGCTTTTATGTTATTTTATATTAATTTTTGCTACCTTCACTATATTCTTTGACTGAACATCGTAGAAAGGTCATAGGATAGATGTATGAGTTTATATTCACACGATGAACTAAATATTGGAACTGTGACAAACAATGGAAAATATTTATCTTTTCAAAATATCTATATGTGGATATGTGTACATGGATATATGTAGTTACATATGCATACACACATGCATATTTGTTTGTATATCATACACTACTATTTAAATACATTTTGGTAACCTATTAATGAGTCACATTATAGCCTCTATCATATTATATGGAAGTCATCTTTTGACTATTTTAAAATTTTACAATGAGTCATTCTGAAACTAACAGTTTTGTAAATTGGGGTTGGAGAGATGACTCAGCAGTTAAGAGTACATCAACTCTTCCAGAGCACTCAAGTTCAGTTCCTGGTGCCCACAAGGACAACGTACAGCCACTTGTAATTCCAGTTCCAAGGGATCTGTTGCTCTCTTCTGGCTTCTTGGGCTGGCACACATATGGCATACATTCACATAGATACACATACATAAGTAAAAATAAATCTCAAAATATTTGTACATATATACATTTTCAGAACAGTTACATTTCATCAGCATATTCTTCTCACTTCTCATATATGGTTCAACTGAAACAACATGCATATCCTACACAGCTGAATACTCTCTTTGCTTTCTTCTAAGAGAAAAAAAAGACTTTCCTGTGTATGTGATCTACTCCAGCTGTTTATAATCCTCTTCATAAACTAAGCTGATCATATTAAACAAGGAAGAATAGATAATCTCTTAAGAACAATGCACCCTTGACATAGAGATGTTGGGAAATACATATAGCTGGACAGAGGTTAAGAGCTCTGTATTTAGCATGTGTAATGAGGCTTCATACTCAGGAAGGCATGTAATTATTTTAGAAAAAACAAAGACTTTAAACAATCTCAAAACCTATAATTCAAAGAAATTAATATGTGGTAAAAATACTAACTGTAATTTAAATGTAAGAGGCAAAGTGTGCAAAGCTTTCAGAAAATAGATTCAGTCGTGACTTGAAGAGAGGCATTTCTGATTTTTAAAGATTTTATTTACTTTTTGATTTATTTTGAATTATGTATATGTGTGTGTGTCAGAGTATAGGTATGTGCGCAAGAGTGCAGGTTCCAATAGAGGCCACACTAAGGTGTTGGATCACCTGAAGTTAGAGTTATAGACAGTTGTGAGCTTCTCTTAATGGATTCAGGGAACCAAATTCATGTCCTCTGTATGAGTAATACTCTCAAATTGTTAAGCCATCTTTCCAGCTGCTAAGATTAAGATTTCTTAAACAAGAATTTAAAATATAATAAAAATTGATGATTGGCTATATCAAAATCAAGAAATTTTGTTTATCCAAAGATACAGTTTAAAAAAAAAAAAAAGCTGTAGAGGTATCTTAGAGATTAAGAGCTCTTGCAAAGATTCTGGATTTCATTTCCAATACCCACATGGCCCCTTATAACCACCTTTAACTCCAGTTCTAGAGGGTCCAACACCCTCTCCTGGCCTCTGTGTGCTGCACACATTCAGTAGACAGACATGCATTCAGGCAAAACACATGTAAGATAAAAATATTTTAAAAGGTACAATTAAAAATGAAGAAAATGGCCGGTGTGGTGGCTCACACCTGTAATCCCAGCACGCGGGAGGCAGAGGCAGGTAGATCCCTGTGAGTTGGAGGGCAGCCTGGTCTACAGAGAGAGTCCAAGACAGCTAAAGCTACACAGAGAAACCCTGTCTCAAAACAAAACAAAAGAGAAGGAGGAGGAGGAGTAGGTAGAAAAAGAAGAGGAAGAGGAGGAGTCACAAAGCTAAAGAATATATTTGTATGTAACACATAAGAATGCCCAAAGAGTAGTTCCAAAAAGTGTAAAAACTTTTACAAATCAGGCAGATAAAAGCAGACAACTCAATTAGATGTCAGAGTAGAGGCTTGGGGGTAGCCTAGTAGGTAAAGCACTTAGTATGCAAGTGTGAAGACTTCAATTTACATCTCTAAAACTCACATATAGCTGGACACAGTAATGTGTGTCTGTAACTTCAGTGGTGCTGAGGTGGCATGCAAAATGGTAACAGGACAATTCCTGGAAATTTGCATCCCAGCTAGCCTGGCACAGATAGCCACTGCAAGATGAAAGGCAATGACTAACTGTCAGCACTGACCTCTGATTTCTGCATGTGTGCATGCACGCTCACATACACATGAATATGCACACAGATGTACGTGGAAAGATAAAAAACTAAAACTTGAAAAAGAGAAATACATGAATTGACACTTAAAAAGAAACATTTCTGACAGATGAGCATGAAATAATGCTTAGCAAATCATGGAAGTGTAAAGCTACACTAAGATACAGTTACACATCTACCAGATTAGCAAATCTAAAAAGTCTACCAATATTAACATTCCTGAGTGTTGACCAAGAGGGGCTATCATAAGCTACTGATATACATAGTAATTAATAAATAATATTAAATAAGATTGCATATTAAAGCTAAAATAATACTGATTAATAAGTAATATTGCAAAATATAGTGATATATTGAAACCACCGATGTTTAGAGCTAATTTTCTTAGAGTTCATGATTTTTACAATGGCTGGTTATCTCAGCCAAAATTGGTACAGCAATTTTGGAATGTTGACACCTGATATTGGGAGATACACATACTCTGTGTCTCATACATTCACCTTAGATATACCTAGAGAAATACAAATACAGAATATATCTAAAAATGTCATTGCATGGTTTCCAATGCTTATTTGTTGTAGAATGTACATATATGGAATATTTATACAAGTAATAAGAAAACCGTTTATATGAAGGAGTCACACAAACATATGCTAAGCAAGAAGGGAGACATAAGACGTATGTATACTCTTAGATGACATCTTAACACAGAAAAGAAAGATATTGAGGTGATAAAACATACCAGGGAATTATTGTCACTTAAGTCAGGATAGGGATTACCTTTGAGGAAGAGGCCATGGGAAGTGGGACATTTTGGAGTGTTTATGATGTTTCTTTACGTGGGTGATGTCTTTTTGTTAAACTGTTAACTATTACATTTTGTGCTCTTTTATGTATATATTGGGCAAAACCATATGACCTTGCCATTTTTTAAAAAGATGTATTTATTTATTATGCGTACAGTGCTCTGCCTGCATGTACACCTGCAGGCCAGAAGAGGGCATCAGTTCACATTATAGATGGTTGTGAGCCACCATGTGGTTGCTGGGGATTGAACTCAGGACATCTGGAAGAGCAGCCAGTGCTCTTAACCTCTGAGCCACCTCTCCAGCCCGACCTTGCCATTTTTAAATAGACATTTACAAAACATTTCACACAGCTAAAACAAATTGTTTAATTTCATAATGAGATCACACAAATGAAATAATCATGAATCTGTTAAATCTTGTGTAACAAACAGATGCTGAGTGTGGAGATGAAGAGACAGTAAGACAACTAAGAGACTCGAAATGTACTCCACAGGTAAGTCAAATGGTAGGTTCTTAGTTTCTAAGCAGAGCATCCTAATTTTAAAAGTACTTTGTGTCCATTTAAATCTTATATTTATTACATTGAAGATTACTTACATAAGAAGTTGTTAGCTTGGAAGTCAGGTTCAAAGAAGTTAGAAATTTTATTTTTCAGATTAAAAGAAGAATCCACAAAAGCTCATATTAACATATACCAAAAATTGTCACTCATAAGTGATGGCACATATTGAGATTGAAATCAATTCATGATTGAGGAAAATAAATTTGTTTGGCAAGATTGAATGATTTGCCTTGGCAAGTCAAGACTGGAAGATATGGAAGTATCTTGATAATTTGGTATAATGGAAGGCTTTAATGGACAGATGTACACTAAAATAACAAGGGCTAAAATGAGAAATGACTAAGCACTATTCTACTGTAAAGGAAATCACAGGTAATCAGCACAGTATAGGTTTTTACACAGACCCAAATTGTTTTTGTAATAGGATTTGGCATAATCATATATGATAAATCTCTCTCT
>OU015742.1:166256918-166273860 GCA_907169655.1 Acomys percivali | reverse complement strand
TCTCTCTCTCTCTCTCTCTCTCTCTCTCTCTCTCTCTCTCTCTCTCTGTGTCTCTCTGTCTCTCTCTCTCTCTCTGTGTCTCTCTGTCTCTCTCTCTCTCTGTCTCTCTCTCTCTGTCTCTCTCTGTCTCTCTCTCTGTGTCACTCTCTCTCTCTTTCTGTGTGTGTGTGTGTGTGTGTGTGTGTGTGTGTGTGTAAAAATGAAATAAAGTAGAAGTTAGTATTCTGGCTCTCAATATTTAGAGATAAAGTAGTATAAAGTTATAATGGCAAAAAAAAAATGCAAACACAGAGTAGGCAATTGTTACTATTCACCTCAAAGTACAGTTACTTGAAATAACTTATGAAGAAAGATTTATTACAGTTCAAAGTCTGAGCGTTTATGAATAGTTGCTCCCATTACTTTGGGCCAATATATCATGGCAGAAGTTCATAATGGAATCAGACACCTCATCTTTGGCCAGCATTTTTTTTAAAGAAGAGATCCCACATTCCCCTCCAAAACATGCCACCCACTATGATCTAAAGAACTAACATACCCTACCTTCTAAACTTTTCACTACCTCCAAGTAATGCCAAGCTGGGAGTTAGCCTGTAGCAGAGACCCAGATTATAGCATAAAGCAATAAACAAAATTGCTTAAAAGTAAACTTTCCTTACAAGGAGTTAGCAGAGTAGAATGTGAAGTTTTTAAAAGAAAAATCATTCCTCAATATTTTATTTCAATTTCAGCATTTTTGGTTATTTAATTTTTTCATGTAGAGGTAAGAGATGGAGCTGGGAGGAAGAGAAGAATAAGTGGATATATATGTGTATATGTATGTATATATGTATACACACACACACACACACACACATATATATATATATTCACCAGTTCTAATTTTACTTATCTGTGAAGTGATAACAGTTAATACATTTTATGTATGTTCTTTTAAGTAACAGTCATTGTTAAAATGTTTCTGTTACTTTCCATTTGTAGACCATATGCATAGAACACTTTGGAAAGTTAGTAGAAAATAATAGTGTTGAAGAAGAAAGAACTGAGAATTTTCCACAGACTCCTGAAACTCCTTTATTTCTAAGAACTCTTGAATCTATGAAGACACCTGAATCCGTGGAGAAAATGCAGTTCCCTAAAAGCCCCTTCTTTGAAATGTATGTTTTTATTAATAATTCTAATTAAATTATTTATATGTTGAGTAATATAAATAATTTATAGGAGTAGTAAAGTACTTAATTAGAACTTGAAAGTGTTTTAGTATATAAGTATTTCAGTCAAGAAAACAAGGGAGAGACTATGTCCCATCTTCCCATTTGTACAGTTGGTAGTGTTCTAGACTCTATTCCCTGTTTTTTTTGTTTTGTTTGTTTGGGATTTGATGTTGTTAAAGTGAGGATGATAAAGATCCTGAGTATTCAGTATGACAATAAGGAGGTTTAAGGTTTTTAAAAAGATAAATGTAGAAAAATTAAAAAGTCAAAACTCAAGAACTACTGTCACATATAGTGATTGTGGGCTACTTATGGAGTAATGTTTCAGCAGTCAGTTTTCTATATATGTAGTGTATGAAGCAAGAATTCCCATTTTCTTAAGACTAAGTGTCTATAATATGAATATACAATGTTGGAAACTACTGATTTAGAGTTTGCAGCCAAGAAAGTAGTGCTGCATTTGAACTTTGGGCTTAGTTCAGTCTGTTCTTTAACCCTTAACTCTAAGTTCCTCTAAAACATAAATCAGATTTTACTTCATCAGATATCTTCTACCTGTGTTCTACATCTATATTTTAAATTGCTAGTAAAAATTTTTATTTATGAATGTCATACATTAACTCAAGCAAAATGTATTCATAATAGAACTTACCATCAAATCCTAAAATTTTGAATTAATGTTGTGTTTTATGATAAAACTGGATGAAAATATGATCTGAAATATATGTTATTCATTTATGATTATAGAGATAGCTGTGGCAGTATTGTCAGACTAAATATTAGTATATAGCTATATTTATCTATGGGTTGGTGGGGCTAGGGAATGAATCTAAGGCCTCACTCATGATAAGTACACACTCTGGCCTAAGCCACACTACATCCTTAAAAACAAAACAAACAAACAAACAAAACAGGCCTGGCAGTGGTTGTGCACATCTTTAATCCCAGCACTCGGGAGGCAGAGGCAGGCAGATCTCTGTGAATTTGAGGCCAGGCTGGTCTACAAAGTGAGTCCAGGACAGCCAAAGCTACACAGAGAAACCCTGTCTCAAAAAACAAACAAAACAAAACACTTTGTAAGCAGTTGTTAGGCATTTTATGCTAATGTTTCTTTTATATTAATGACTTTATGAATCTTTGGTACACTATCATTTTTATTTTATAGATGAGAAAACAGAACCATAGTTGATAAAACTAGTTAGTGTTAAGCTTGAGTTGTTTTTGTTTCTTTGTTTTGTTTTTTTTCCAAGACAGAGTTTCTCTGTGCTGCCCTGACTGTCCTGGAACTTCTCTGTCGACCAGGCTGGCTTTAACTCAGAAATCCACTTGCTTTTGCCTCCCAAGTGCTGGGATTAAAGTCATGTGCCACCACTGTCTGGCTTGGGATTTTAAACTTAGACCACTCTGGCACCATATTATATACTGTTATCTGTTTACTCCAGATCATTTATAGTTCATCTTCTTTTCCATCACTTGTAATGTCTGACCTCTCATTAAACATATTTTGTGACTAATTTTAAAGATCTTGAGGACTGTCAGAATTGAAAGCTTAGATTTAGAGTTTAGAAATCTACATTTCAATGGCACTTGCTATTCTTTTAAGCAAATCACTTTGTTTCTAAACTTTAAAAGTATTTGCTGCAAATGAAAATGATAATAATAGCAATTTTTGATGGACTATTGAGAGAAATAAATTACACTTATGTAAGCACCTATTCTTAGTAAGTATTCACAATTACTATTCCCAATTGATTTTTATATTCTTTACTCAAACCATCCTTTCTCCATAACTTTGTCACTTTAATATCTACCTCCAACCTTTCTCTCTTCCTTTCTTTCTGTTTTCTTTTGTTTGTTTTTTTGAGACAGGGTTTCTCTGTGTAGCTCCGGCTGTCTTGGACTCATTTCATAGACCAGGCTGGCCTCGAACTTACAGAGATCTGCCTGCCTCTGCCTGCCTGAGTGCTGGGATTAAAGGTGTGCGCCACCATTGCCCACCTCCTCCAACCGTTCTTTAAAAATTCCTACCTATATGCCATTGGTTTTGGTGCTTCCCAGTCTCCATTGTTTATTAATGCATCTATAATTTTGATAATTTTTAAATCTTTCTGTAACAGAACTAAAAATATAGTACCTGAAGGACAGAAACAAAAAGATTCTTCTGGATTTTCATTTCTTATGAATTATACTTCTCCATCACCTGGACTAAATTTATTTGATTCTTCTGTATCTGACTCAGAAATCTCATCGGATCAGGTAAAGTGAGAACCAAATTTTATTTCTAAAAATTGTACATTGGAGCTTTAGGCAATTTTAGTTCTTTAGTACAAAATATCCTTGGGACAGAATATTTACAGAAGTGACTTAGAAAAAATGCTATGTATGTAACCAGTGATTTGGTGCTTGCCTGATGTCCTTGAGGCATGGGTTTCACCTCCAGTGTGGAAAGAGTTTTGAGTATTGGTAGTATAGTAAAGTTCCCTACAACATTTTCATTCTTACTTCAGATGACCCAGAATCATATTTATTTATTAAAAGAAAAGAAAATATTGAGACCAGAGAGATAATTCACCAGTTAAGATCACTGCTGCCCTTCAGAGGACCTGAGTTCAGTTTCTAGCACCAATGTCAGGGGATTCACAACTTGTTCTGGGTTTCCAACAGCCTCTTCTAGCCTCCAAGAGCGTCTGCACATACATTGCATACATACATAGACACAGAAATAAAAATATATCTTAAAGCCCAGCCCAATGTGGTGTCACACGCCTGTAATCCCAGTACTAGGGGAGGCAGAGGCAGGTGGGTGTCTGTGAGTTCAGAGCCAGCCTGGTCTACAAAGGTAGTCCAGGACAGCTAAGGCTACACAGAGAAACCCTGTCTTAAAACAAAAACAAAAACAAACTACAACGTCTTAAAAGAGAGCATCTCTGGCTAGGATATGGTTCACATGATGATAGAGTATTTGCCTACCAAACATGAGGTCTACGCTTGATTTCCTGCACCCAAATCAAATCAAATCAAACAAACAAAACAACCCCCCCAAAAATACCTTATGATAAGGATGATCTAAAGTGTAGTTAAAAGCAGATCAAAAGTAATTTGGTTTTATAACTAATGTGTTACACATTTTGAATGTAAAAATAAACTACATATTATTTAATTTATAATGTTATCAAGTTATGTTAGTCTTTTCAGCTATATGTATGTACATGGCAGCATTTCATTAGTTAATTTTAAAAGACCTGAAGAATTTCTACTTTTCAGTGATTCAAATAATTATAAATTCTTTACTTCTAATTTAGCAATTAAACTCAATGTTAAATCATGCTTTAGTAGAAGTATACAACAAAGTAAAAGAGTTAAAACTAGACACAGAATCCTATTCAGTACTTAGACATCTAGAGTGTATGGAAGTTGGTGAAAATAATTCAATTTCCTTCTCTGTAAATAGAAATAATGACAGTGGCTGCCATAGAGTTTATAAATATTAAATGAGTTTAAACACAAAACATTTTCAAAAGTATCACTGACAAAGTACAAATATAAGTATTTCTTGTTACTGCTCTTTTAAATAACTATACCCAGAACTTTTATGTGGCTTAAGTTTTTGTTACAGTATATTAAATTGAAAAAATATTAATTTATTGATAGAAAATATGACTTATACATGTTATAGTATTTAATATGTTTAGCTTTTGTTGTTATTTATGTATTTATTTTATAAGCAAGTAATTTCTAAAGTAAATGTGCTAAACATGAAAAATAGACCACAAGAACTAAATTCTCTTTATAATAATAACATGTACTTAAATATGTATAACTTTGGCAGGAAGCACATACATTTTGAATAAAGAAAACTATAAAACCACTGATAAATCACTGAAAACATAAATACATAAAGTACTTACATAGGAAGAAAATATTATGAAGATAGATTTCTTTTCAGTGCAACTTTCCAAATCCTGAAAAGTTAACCAAGTGGTGGTGATACAAAATTTTAATCCCAGCACATGGGAGGCAGAGGCAGATGAATCTCTTGAGTTTGATGCCAGAGTAAATGCTAGGAAGCCAGGACTGCACAGAGAAACCATATCATGAAAAAAAAAAAAACCAACAACAAATCCCGGAAGGTTGTTTATTTTTTATTTTGTTTTGTATTGTTGTGGTGAGTTGGGGAAGGAAACTACCCAATTAATATATTTTTTAAGACAAGCATGATTAACCAAGAAAATGCTCAAAAGTAAAATTGATAATAGGATGAAATTCTAAACAAGTAATTAAAAGAACATAATAAAAAGAAATTGATTAGGAAATCATAAAAGAACAACATAAGCAAGCAGCATAAATTATGAACTTCTTAGTAAGTGTGTTAATATTAGTGAGTTAAATACTCCACTAAAAGGCCGATATTGTCCAAATGAGTAAAAAAAGAAAGGCCACAATGGCTATATTATCACTTGGGGATACCCTTCAGGATAAAGACATTGTTAAAAATAAGAGATAATTTATAAAAATTTAAAAGTTCAGCTCATAAGGAACTTATAACACTCACAAATATGGTTTATGTCTAACAACAGCTTTAAAACATGTATCATAGAGCTATGTATTGAGCTTAGGCATATAGTGCTTGCCTAGTGTTCACAATGCTTTGGGTTCAATTCCAAGAAATAAAAGTAGCTGGGCGGTGGTGGTGCACGCCTTTAATCTCAGCACTTGGGAGGCAGAGGCAGGTAGATCACTGTGAGTTCAAAGCCAGCCTGGTCTACAAAGCAAGTCCCGGACAGCCAAGGCTACACAGAGAAACTCTGTCTCGGAAAAAGTAAAAGAAAAAAGAAATAAAAGTAATGAGTTAATTGAGTAACTAATTAACTAATCAATTTTACATAAGAGGATAAATAGAGACCCAGCTATGGAGGTTTTATGCCCCCTTTTCTTACAGTTGTTAAAATTAGACAACACAATAAATGTGTCCTGTAAGATATGAATGATATAAGCAATTTCTTTGGTATAATTGACCTTGGTGAACAGCATATGCAACAACTGCAAGCTTTCAAGTGCTAATGGCATAATTACAAGATATACCATGTTTTGGTTCATTAAACCAAACTTTTGCTCTGTTTTGGTTTGTTTTGATTTGGTTTTGGCTTTTTGAAACCAAAAAACACAGTGTTTCTCTGTGTAGCCCTCGCTGTCCTCAAACTGGTTCTGTGTAGACCAGAGTGGCCTTAAACTAATAAATATGCCTGCCTCTGCCTCTCAAGTTCTGGGATAAAGGCATGCACCACCATTACCAGTTTGTATTACATTAAAGTAAATATCTATTTATTAAGATTCATTGAATGAATTAAGATTCACTAAATGAATCTTAATAAATATAAAAATGTTGGAATCAGAGTGTTCTCTGACCACAATACAATTAAATTGTAACTTAATAAGATATCTAGGGGGAAAATATTAGTGTGTGAGTCAAGGAAATAATCGTGAAAGAATTCAGAAATGATTTCGAAATTACTTATTGTGAAAATCACCTTATCAAAGATGGTAGTTAGATAATTTAGTTACTAAGACAAATAAGTAAAGAAAAATGGTCTAAAATTAATGCCCTTTGGTTCTCTTTTGAAAAGAACAATAAACAAATCCAAAGTGACTGAAGAAATAAAAAAGACTAAAAATCAATGAACTGGAAAAACAACAGACAAAATTAGTAAAGCCAAAGTAGATTCTTTAAAAATAATTGGCAAGACTGACCAATTCCTAACTAAATTGACCAAAAAAAGATACCTCTATTAGAAATTAAGAGAATATAATTATAAATGTTAAATATTTTAAACTAAATTGGTCAAAGGAACTTATTGTATACATTAAAACTGTATAGGATGGATGAAATGATTCAGCCCTGGTCCAAACCTGATGACTTTCTGACAGGGACTTACATGGTAGATAGAAAGAGCTGACTACACAAATTGTTCTCTGACTTCCACATGCACTCCATGGCACATGTGCACTTACATGCATATGCATATTATAAGTATATTCATAAAACTGTATAAACTTAAGTGTAGTCAAAATTGTTATAAAATTATAAGGATTGAACAAATAATCAGTGGTATAGGCTACAAAGTCTTGAAACAAAAGAACTTAGAATATGATAAAGTTGGGACTGTTAATTGTAAGAATAAAGTAGAGACTTATAATGGGACCTCATGAGGGTGAGAAGCTTCTGTAAGGCAGGAGACACTGTCAACAGAACAAAGCAACAGCCTACAGACCTGGAAAAGATCTTCACCAACCCTACATCTGACAAAGGTCTAATATCCAAACTATATAAAGAACTCAAGAAGCTAAACACCACCAAACCAAATAACCCATTTAAGAAATGGGGCTCAGAACTCAGCAGAGAATATTCAACAGAGGAATACCGAATGGCTGAGAAACATTTAAAGAAATGCTCAACGTCTTTAGTCATCAGAGAAATGCAAATCAAAATGACTCTGAGATTCCACTTTATACCCATCAGAATGGCTAAGATCAAAAATTCAAGCGACACCACATGCTGGCGAGGATGTGGAGAAAGAGGAATGCTCCTTCATTACTGGTGGGAATGCAAACTAGTACAACCACTTTGGAAATCTATCTGGCGCAATCTCAGAAAACTGGGACTAGGGTTTCCGCAAGTCCCAGCTATTCCACTCCTTGGAATATACCCAGAAGATGCTCCAGCACACAACAAGGACATATGCTCAACCATGTTCATAGTGACCTTATTCATAATAGTCAGAACATGGAAACAGCCTAAGTGTCCCTCAGTAGAAGAATGGATAAAGAAACTGTAGTACATTTACACTATGGAATAGTATTCAGCTATTAAAAAAAAAAAAGGAATTTCCGAAATTTGTGGACAAATGGATTGAACTAGAAATGATTATAATGAGTGAATTAACCCAGAAGCAGAAAGACTCAAATGGCATATACTCACTTATATCTGGACACTAGCCCAAGGGGTATGTCCCATGAAAGTCTTCACTTATCAGTAAAGTGGGACAGAGGGGAAGACATCCTGTTGGGACTTTAGGTGAGAATAGCATGGGAGAATGGGGAAATAGAAGGATCTAGAGGGTTCTAGAAATCTACAAGAACATTACAACAGGTGGATTTGGGCCCAGGGGTCCTGCTCAAACTATGGCACCAGCCAAGAACTATATGTGCAGTAAATATCAAACCCCAACCCAGATCTAGCCAATGGACAGGACATTCTCTACAGTTGAGTGGAGAGTGGAGACTGACTTTCACACGAACTCTGGTGCCCCATATTTGACTACATCCCCTTGATGAGGAGGCCTGGTGGCAATCAGAGGAAGGATAGCAGGCTACCAAGAAGAGACTAGATACCCTATGAGTATATACAGGGGAGGAGGTCCCCCTCAGTCACAATCATAGGGGAGGGGAGTAGGGGGAAAGCGGGAGGGAAAGAGGAATGGGAAGATACAAGGGATGGGATAACAATTGAGATGTAATATGAATAAATTAATAAACTATGTTTAAAAAGAAAGAAAGAAAAAAAGAAAGAAAGAAAAGGAAGATAGATCACAAGGACATAGAGGATTAAAGAGGCGTGATGGAACTAAATGAATGAATGAATAAAAAGGAAAAAAAGTAGGAACTTATATGTTACACCAATAAAACTTAACAGATAAATTAAATTTAAAAATATTAACCATAAAGTTAAGAAATATTAACTCTAAAATATTCAGAAGAAATATAAAGGGATGATTCAACTTAATAGGATTTATTTGTTTATGTATTTATTTATTTATGTATTTATTTCAATGCTGGGAATCTAGACTTAGACCTCAGGAATACTACCACTCTACCACTGAGTCACATCCTCCAGACCAATACTTGCTTTAAGATAAGTAAATGACAAATTTACTCATCTAATGCTAAAGAGTGAACTTAGAACCTCATGTATGCTAAACAAGGATTCTACCATTGAGCTACATCCCAATCCCAAAGACAAAGCTTATTTTTAAGTCTTGTAATATCCTATGTAGAAAGTTACTGTTATATCTACTCTAATAATATATGCTGAAAGTTAAGCCTCTAGTGTCAAATATAAATGCTATATAAGCTCTTTTATATTTCACAAGTAATAGTTATGGAAATTATTTTTCAGTTTAATGAACATTACTCTGCAGTAAATCTAAATCCTCCTTCATCACAACAAGAAATTGGTAAGTGATTTGAAGTTTTCTACACACACACACACATACACACATACGTTAACTTTCCTCCACGATACTTGGTTTATCTCTAACTGACTTTTAGGCACTCAATTTATTTAAAAATATTTACTTGTAGACCCTGCTAGCATAATAGATAGTGCTGCAATCTCACCCTACAAAAAGTAGTCAAAACTGATCTGTTCTCTTTTCCCTTCCTCCTGCCCTCTCTCCCTTTTCTTCACTCTTTCAGCTCTTAAACATCTTTTACAACTCTGCCAACCCTTGCTTTCTTTAGTATTACTGACTTCTCAATTATCAAACATTGTGGATATCTTGTATTTGTTATCATATTTAGTCCTCTTTAATAATTTAACATGATTAACTATTCCATCTTTTTAAAAAATTATCTTCTACTATCTCTTGAGTAGCCTTTCTTCTTTTATTCTTTGATTAGTTAATTCAATCAATATTTGTTTATGTGGATGTATTTCATTTGGAACATATCATGCTGCTATAGACAAGACACGTGGTGCATAGAGGTCACCTTGACACATGAAAGCTGTACTATTAGTTTCGCATCAGTCATTTATCCCATTTTAGTCATAAGGCTCAATATCTATATGCCAGTTCATAGCTTCTGTAATTCAGGTGTATTCTTACACAGCACAGTTGGGAGGCACGACATTCTATATTTACCCTTGATCCCATATTATATAAGAAAATTGTATTATGAGAAGCAAAACTCTTAAGTCATCCTTCCATGTGGATCTGACTTGAGTTAACCCTGAAATACTAAGAAGGAAAACAAAAGCAGAATAAGAAGACTGGGAAATGCCTATTTTAGGAAAATGGTTGTTGTGCTGCAAGGGCATTAGGGAACACATCAATGAAACACATTTGAACAGAGACCATGAGGAGGCGGAGGTAATAGCTAATGGAAAAAGTATCCTAGGAAAAGAGTAAAAAGGTCTTACATGGTAACATGCCTTGTATGTTTAGTGAAAATCAGGTAAATTGTATGATTTAAGTGGAGAGAAAGGAAATTTAAGTGGAGAGAAATTTAATGCAGATAAAATAAGTCAGAAGTGTGAGAAGGAACAAATCATGTGTGACCTTTTAACTATTAAAATCTTTAGATTTTCTTCTAAGTGAAATAAGAAGCCACTGGAGGGTTTTTGAGCAAATGGCTGAATTTATCTGACAGGGTTTTTAAAGGATTACTCTGGACTGCTATATGGAGAATATGCTATATAAAACCAAGGGTCAATTTAAATGATTTAAGTGGAAACTGATGGTTGCAAAACCTTTGACTAAACCTAGACTTTTATTTCTGATTGGATAGTGATAAGCTTTTTATATCTAAGATATCTCTTGACATTAAAAACCCAGTGTATCTGAAATAAAAGCTATCCTTCTGATACCCCTGATTGTATCCCCGTTATTCGGCTTGTTATGATTCAGAGTATCAGTGATAATTTTAGCTTTTCTCTGTTGTTGTGATTAAATGTGACTAGTTGTCAAGCTTTATCAATTTTTGGAAATACTATTTTCTCTATTTTTAGTGAGATTATTGTGTTTCCAGCTCATATCATGGGATATTGCAGTGACATCCTTATTGATATTTTCATCTTCTCAGCTTACCTGTAGAGCTCAGTTTCATCTTCTTTATGCATGATGTTGACCTAGATCAGCTGCCATTGTTAAATACCTAAGTGGCTTTCATTGACTGTTGCTTATCATCATCCTACTTTTCCAACTTAAGTTCAATATAACTTTGAAGCTCTTTTTAAGAACAAATTACCTGTGCTTGGTCAAACTGAACATTTCAGTACATCTCAAATATGCGCAGACTTTTTTACTTGCTTGTTTCAAGCAACATCCAACTTCACCTTTATCTTTGAAGACTAACTTCTCTTCCATCAAACCTTTATTTCCACCATCTACCTTCCACTCCCAAAAAATCTCTCAGATTTTTCTGACCCTCTTTTTTAAAAAATGTTTATATTCTACATAATATCAGTAAGTATTTATGAATACATATAGAACATCCTCTGAATCTTTGGGAATAAAGATTTGCTTTATATTTACTTTTGAATTTCTCAGAGCACCAAAAGCGCTGTCTTACACAGTGATATACTTTTGTTTATAGAGTGATTAGGAATTTTATGAAGACTTCATAGTAACTCTTAAAAAGAAAATAAACTCATTTATGCAAAGGGAAATTCAAAGTTTTATTTCTTCCTGAATATATATATATATATATATATATATATATATTCTTCCTGAATATATATATCTGTTTAAGTCTTACAGTTATGAAATGAAGTTGGTAATGAATAAAATAAAAAAAGGGACTGGGAAAACTCAAATATATGCTAATCAGTTCATCCTGCTGGCCATGGTCCAACTATTGGTTGGCTCAGCTTTCTTTAGAGTGAAATAATGGATGTTAAAAATATATAAATTTCAGGGTGGCATAAAGAAATTTTTTAAATTTTTTTGTTTTTCATATACAAGTAACTAGTTCTGTATATGGAGAAAAGGCTTTATGCCACTTGTTTCGAATAAGCCTTTGTATTGCTGTAGATGTTAAACTGCTTAGTAATAGTTGATATTTTAAAAGATACTGAAAAGCATTTTTACTTTCAGTTTTAAATAATGTATAATGAATGAACATTGATATATTCTTATGCCAATCCTTGGAGTCAACAAGCAAATCTACAAGTCAAGTTAATTTATAAATTTTCTTTCCAAACTATGGAAAACTGTCTTTGCAGATTGCTAAATAAATAAGTAACTCAATGTTAATGTATATATTATATACTGCTATTTTATAATTATGCAATAAATGATATCTGGGTAAGTTTGACTTAATGTAGCATCTCAGATGCAGCATTTTCCCTCTCTGTCCCCATTGCTGTGGTAATAGGGAAGGGACATTTTCTCTGTAACCCTGAGATAATATGTTTTTTCCCTTTTTATTTTCACTACTTCTAGATGCTCCTTTCTATCCATTCTGTACATGTTTTCTAAAGTTACCTTACACAGCAGTCTAAGTCACATTATATCTGTGCTTGAAGATACTTAATGGTTTCCTGTTATATATTTAAGTTTATATTCTATAATGAGTCATTCAGTAGTCTTTGCAAGCTCATCCTCACTAAATCTTGCTTAATATAGCTTTGTTTTTTTCAGCACCCTTGCTAAATTGAATGGATTATGTTACCCCCGTATTTCCTATGCAGATCTGTTTCTGGGCCTATGCACTATTCTCTTTATTTGAGATGTTTTACGGTACTTTCTGTTATGTATATGAGTTCTTTATTCACTTGAGTTCAAATTGTTTATAAGTAGGGCTTAAATTAGAGCATACCTTTCCATAGTAATAAGGACAATGCTTTATGTGTATGAAGAATACCTTTAAATATTTGCCAAATAAATAAGCAATTCAATGTAAATGTGTATATTATATGCAGCATACTGTAATCTAGTAGATTGTGTTATATGACATGAATACAATGACATTTTAATATTATGTTCTTCAGGAAACTTATTTGAGAAATCAGAAGACGGTGCCTTCACATTTTCTTTTCCATCAGATTCTTCAAATCACACATTTGGAGCTGGAAAAGATGACTTTAGTTTTCCATTTTCTTTTGAACAGGATCAAAACACAATGCCTTCCTCTTCCCCAAAAGATTTTTCATCCTCACAAAATAAAACACAATTTATGTTTTTTTGAATTATTATTTTTTGATCCATTTAATGCTCTATAATAACTTCTTAAAATCTGTATTATCACTGAATGCAAGATATATTTTTGTCAATTAAAGTAGTAATTGGTTACTACAGTTGAATTATTGGATTGAAGTTATTTAAATATTGAATATTTTATCTTTATTTGTGACATTAGCTAATCATTATTTATTTTGATTTTGACTTTCTAAGCCCTACCAGATAATCCTTTTATCTTAGAGAAGTTAATATTTTTCCCTTAATTTTTAAAAATAATATTAAGACAATTTCTCCCTGGAATTTGATTTTTAGTCTAGTAGTACTTTAGTTATTTTGATGAAACAATCTATCAGAAGACCTTCTAATGATAACTTGCAAAATTCATACTTTATCCATTAAAGATTTGAAATCACTGGATTTTATTTATGCTTCATTATTGCAGAATACAGAAAGGCATTCTGATAATAATTTAAAAGGATTCATATCAATGAAGAGAAATTTTATGTTATTTCTAAACACAACAATGGTAAAATTCTAATTTTGTTAATTATTTTAGTATGTCTTTAAGAAAATGAAAAATGAAAGACTAATATCTGGAAAGTTATATCGTTATATCCCTGGTTGGCCTGGCTTTGGTTAAACCTTTTTTGAAGAATAAATGTGGGTTTTTTTTTTATCTTCAGCAAGGAACATTTACTATTGATGTTTTTATTTTTATATTTTGTTTCACATTTGTATCTGTTTGTATTTCATATTCCTTATTTGTCAAATAAATGTAGCTTACATTAAGATACTTAAATTTTGATAAAAGTATATATATTGCTTAATATTTTATGTCCTTTTCAAATAGAGTTATCACATAATAAAGTGTATAATTGCATATTTTGATGTGTAACTGCTGACAGATTTTTATGCATTCACCTTTTTTCACTATGTCTAGACAAACTGCAGAGAAAACCCTGTTGGTTTCTCCTTCCTGCCAAAGATAAATTCAAAACTTTTATGGTTCCCTCACCCCTAATCATTATTTAAAACTCAAATGCTTTCTAAAGCCATTTACAGGACATTTCAAGCTTAGACTTTTCTCCCCAGAAATTCTTGTTGTATGAGCAGAAAAGTGTTTCTCACTACATTTTGATACATGCGCATGTGTGGAATCATCATTCTCAACATGCAAAACAAATTTGAGTGAAGGTGTGCCTTACTTCTTTAGAATAGCCACATGCCACAGTTCAGTAAATTAAGCCTTTCCAAAGACTTCAGGGTGCTGATCTAACTAGTGATAGGATTCAAGACCACTTTATACTATATATCTTAATTATTTGTTTTGTTTGTTTGTAAGAATTTTGCTAGCACATACGTCACTATGTGTGTGTCTGGTGCCTGCAAAAGTCAGAAGAGGGTGTCAGATTCCCCTGATATAAATGGATGTAGGTATAGATGGATGCTTGTGAGCTATCATGTACTTCCCGGGAACTGAATTCAGGTCCTCTGGAAGATCAGCCAGTGCTCTTAACCTCTGTGCCATATATCCAATCCCAGACTATACATTTTTTAAAAATCTAAACCTTCAGTAACTGGTTGAAAGATGAAAAGGAATTCTAGTTTAAATTTTTTACAGTTATATGATATTCTTTGAGTAAATATGAAATAAATGGTTCTAAATGGAAATATAGCTTTCTGTAAAACAATATTTTTAAAAGTTAAAGTTTTACAAGACAGGAGATTTTGTGTGTGTGTGTGTGTGTGTGTGTGTGTGTGTGTATGATCCAAATACACTATATATGTGTATGACAATATCATAATAAAATTCATCTGTATGATTCATATATAGTTTAAAAATCTGGGAGTTTTATTTTTGTATCAGATACCTTTTATGGCATGCCATAGATGTCATATAATAAAGATACTGTATCTGTATGAGAAAGAAAAAGATTTGGAATTGGGTTGTTTTAAGAGACTCAAAGCTGGGCAGTGGTGGTGTGTGCTTTAATCCCAGCACTCAGGAGGCAGAGGTAGGCGGATCTCTACAGCCAGCCTGGTCTCAAAAGGGACTCCAGAGCAGCCAGGGCTACACAGAGCAAGCCCTGTCTTGAAAAGCAAAAACAAAAAATATTCAAAACTTGTCTTAGCCTTGAGTGGCAAGTTAATAGTTTTTTTTTTAATAATATGTAACACACTGGTATGGTTAGATTTACTGTATAGCCATAAATGAAACAAAACAAAATGGTGTTTTTAAAATGTCTTAAGTGCACATGTCATCTTGAGAACATATAAATATTTTAGTCTTGCACTTAGGAACTAACAAAACACTACAATAAAATAGTTATCTTTTTTTCATAGACTATACTATGTTTTACAACTATATATGTTATCAAAAATACACTGGTTTCTTTTTTAAAAATTAAAGCATGGACTGAAAAGCCTAAGAAATGATTCATTGAAGAACTAGGTTTTTAATTAGGACTCTAAAAGTATGTAGATTATAAATGTTCAAGAGTAAATTGATGTTGCTGTGTTACATTTTAGTTAATTAATAGGCTAATAAATTGAGCACTGGGGGATGTTGTTAGATCATGACTGATGGAGATGACCTGGAAATGAAAGAAAACAGGCCATCTTCAGAAGCAAAATTGTTCTTTTATCAAAACAGCCAAAGTGGCCATCTCTCTGCAGAAGTAGAGATTGTGTGCACTTAGTACCTAGTGGGGTATAGACTGGAAAGGGGGGAACTTTGGGGATGGAGGAGTCCATCTGCAGGTTAGTTCCTCTACAGTCTTGAAGTGGTAGACACCAGTAGGGTTTGGTATGTGGATCTCCTGATCAGAAGCTTCCACACGTGTTAATCAGTCAAGTCAGCTTTCCTATCTAGAGTTTCTCAGTCCATCTGAGGCCTTTATTCCATTTAGGGGTTGAATCCAGAGCCTTGAGCATGTAGGCTTTACCACTAAACAGTACCTGCAGCTCTGAGTTGATGGCATTAATATTCATTTACGTATCTATCTGTTCAGGTATATATGCCCACGCATAAGCAGAAGGCCTTCCTCTGTATCTCTCTACTGATTTTTCTTGAGATAGGGTCTCTCTCTGAGCCTGGAGCTATTGGCTTTGTCTAGGCTGGCTGGTCAACCACTGAACTTACAGGATCTTCTTTGTCTTCTTTCTGAAATGTTAGAGTTACAGACATATGCAGCCACACCCAGCTTTTTGCATGGGTGCTGGGAATATGAGCTTACATCTATCCCCATTTGCAGAGCAAATACTCTAAGCCACTGAGCCACCCCCCCAGATCCCCATTGATGGCATTTTGGCATTGCATATTTTATTGGCCAACTCCAATGACTAATATTTAGCAAGATTTCAATAAACACTTGATTAATAGAACACAACTGAAATGATAAAGGAGACTAAAAGAGTGATCTATGTAAAGGGAAAACAATTAGCAAAAGAAAAAATACTATGTACGAAGGGAAATAGTCTTACTGGACTAAAGAAAAACAGGAAACTGGGTTTTATTATATAAAAACTGAGTTTTTTAAATGTATTATATATAAAAATAACTGTGTGTGCAAATGTCTATGACCACTAGAGTTTAATGTCAGTTATCTCCCTCAATCACTGTCCACTTAAGATAAATTTCAAAAAGGAAAGTATTCTTTTTGAGATAAATCTGCTGTTGTCTTCAAATTACAAGCTTGCTTCTCTCTCTCCCCTCCTCCCCGTCCTTTCTTTCTTTCTTTCTTTCTTTCTTTCTTTCTTTCTTTCTTTCTT
>OU015742.1:166217615-166256908 GCA_907169655.1 Acomys percivali | reverse complement strand
CTTTCTTTCTTTCTTTCTTTCTTTCTTTCTTTCTTTCTTTCTTTCTTTTTTTAGTGAGATTGGGTTTTACATAGCCCAGATTGACCTTGAATTTGGTAGGGAGCCAAGGATGATCTTGAACTCCTGATTTTCCTTTTTCAATCTTCCAAGTACTGGCAATACAGGCATATGCCACCATTTCCAAAGATTGTCCCGATTTTAAGTTAGTAAACTCTTAGAAACACGGTGCAAATTCCAGAGTCTACTAGTACATTTGGAAGGAAAATATATCTAATTTTGTTTAAGGAGGAAATGGCTATTTTAATAGCAGCAGGCTAATATGATAAGGAAAGATTTTATAAGAATATTTCTCCTAAAGTAGTCAAAACTCTCATTCTCAAAGGACTTGTATATCTAAGCGTACATGCTTCTAGTAATATCACTGCTGGAAGAACACACACATGCCTAAAACACATGCCTAAAACACGTGCAATAACCTGTCTGTTAGTGTCTATATGATAAAAATGAAGTGAAACATGAATGTATACAAATGATTCAGCAGCGTAGTTCATTGTGTGGGTGTGGTTTGGACACTGAGACCCTTTTTAGTCACTCCTCTTTCTACTCCCAGTGCTTGAAATCCACAGGTTTATTTTCTGTCTCCTGTCTTTTTCAGAATGTCATATAATAGAAATATAGAACACACATCCAGGATCTGGCTTTTTTCACATAACAAAATGCATTTATGCTTTACCTATAGTATTGCATATATAATAGCTCACTTTTATTGCTGGATATAGTCCACAGCATGTTTATAGCATAGTTTATCTGTCATCCTGTTGGTAGGAAAGAGGGGCAACTTCAATGGCTTTTGTATCTTTTTGTGATTACAAATAAAGCTCCTATAAATATTCATGTTCTGTGGACATCATAGTTTATGTGTGCTAGCTAGAAACTGACCATCAACTGGGCAACATATGAACAGATACTTGTTTCTAGAAGTTTACCATTGTAGGCTGCTTATAAACAGACGCCTGTTTCTTATAGCCTTGGAGTCTGCTAAGATCACATGCTACACATTGGAGATTTGGTGTCTGGTGGAGGTTGGCCCTCTAGTCAGGTATGATCCATTGTAGCTGTGCCATCACATGGTAGAGACGGTCTGTGGCCTTCAGAAGGACTCTGATCTGATGAGAGCCCGCATGCCCTATCACCTCTGGGGTTAAGATGTCAGTGTGTGGAATTTACAGGGATATAAGCCTTCTGACTAGAGCAATAAATGTTTATTTCACATGCATAAGTGCCCAGGGGCGTTCTCGAAAGTGATCGTGTCATTGTATTTCCGCCAGCACTCTATGTGCATTCCAGCCTTGACAGCACCTTAGTATTCTCAGCTTTAAATTTTTTTCAATGCTGTTTGACTAGATGTGGTGATGCAAGTAGCGCTTGAGAGCCAGAAGCAGCAGGGTCACATGTTCAGGTCAACCTGGCTCCATGCAGAGTTCAGGATGTAGTTTGCTGAGAATTTTTATTTTGATTGGCTTTGAATTTTCTTTTTCTGTATCAATCCAATCCTTTTGTTTTTCTTTTCAATATATTATTATGAGTGACGTTGACTTTTTTTTTTTTTTTTTTGAGACAGTATCTCTCAACATAGTCCTAGCTGTCCTGGAATTTGCTATGTAAACCAGGCTGGTCTTGAACTCACATAGATCCCTTGTCTTTGCCTTTCAAGCCCGCCTGACATTTGTGTGGGGGGTGGAGGATGGGTGTCGGGGGTGAGTGTGGGTTTGAGTTTTTTATTATAATTAATTTATTTATTTACTTTATACCCCAGTCGTAGCCCCATCCCTCCTCTCCTCCCAGACCCACCCTCCCTCTCCTTTCCCCCCTCCTCTATTCCTCAGAAAGGGAGCACCCCCTATCCAACTACCCCAGCTCATCAAATCACATCAGGACTGAGTTTGTCCTCTTCCCCTGTGTCCTGGCAAGGCAGTCATGTCAAGGGGAAGTGATCAAAAAGCAGGCAACAGAGTCCATGTCAGAGATAGCCCCCACTCCCCTTACTATTGGATCCACATGAAGCTTGAGCTACCCATCCGCTATGTAGAGGATCTAGGTCCAGTCCATGCATGGTCCTTGGTTGGTGCTTCAGACTCCGCAGACCCCTCTGGGACCTGGTTAGTTGGCTCTGTTGGTCTTCTTGTGAAGCTCTGTCACCTTTAGGTCTTTTATCCTTCCCCTACTTTCCCACTAGACTCCCTGTGCTTTGCCCAGTGTTTGGCTGTGAGTCTCAGCAACTGTTTCAAACTGCTGCTGGGTGGAGCCTCTCAGAAGACAACTCTGATAGGCTCCACATTGAGGGCCTTACAATTTTATATTTGTTACCTCGTGAAAATTTAGCTTCTGTTTAGGTGGGTTTATCTATTTTATGTTTTTAATTTCATAAATTATATTCATCATTTAGTACCTTCTCTTTGTTTTAAGTTTAATTTTCCTCTCCCTTTATTTTTTATAATTTTTGTTTTTTCAAAGAGTCTCACTGTGCAGCCCTGGCTGACAACAAACTGTTATGTAGACCAGGCTTTTGTGGAACTCACAGATTTGCCTGTTTTTTAAAATCTTAAAGGAAGCTAATTGTTTGAGGACATTTTCGAATTCTAATAATTGTTGAGTGCATTCTCTAAAACATTGTGCTATAGATTTTCCTCTTGGTACTACTTTAGTTATATCTATCATCTGTCTGTCTGTCCATTTATCTGTCTGTATCACTCAATATATATTTAAGTACTACTTTATCAAAGTTTAGTATTCTTATTTTCATATAAAAGTATGTTTAAGGGATAGAAAGGCAGCTCAGCAGCCAAGAGCACTGGGTACTTTTCCAGAAGATCTAGGTTCAATTCCTAGTATCCATCTATAACTCCAGCTCCAGGGCATCTGACATCATCTTAGGTCCTCCCCAGCATCGGACATGCATATGGACATATATACAGGCACATAACATAAAATAAAAAAAAATAACTGTTAAAGTATATTTACATTTTCTTTGGGACCACCCATGACTCTTGAATTATTTAAAGGCTTATTGTTTATTTTTATATAATTGGAGATTTTTCAGGTATCCTTTTGCTATTGGTTTTAAACTTATATTTGTTAGGCATTGTTTTATGGTCTGGAATATAATGTGTCTTGGTGAATTTAAGGGGTACACTTAAGAAAGACCTTGGATACAGTGGCACACACCTTTAATTCCAGCATTCAAGAGGCAGAGGCAGGTGGGTCTCTGTGAGTTTGAGGCCAGACTGGTGGTCTGCAGAGTGAGTGCCAGGCCTCCCGGGACTTCAGAGTGAGATCCTCTGTCCAAAATGAATGAATGAATGAATGAATGAATGAATGTTTTAAAATTATTTTTCTTCCTTGTTACTGTGTTCTACCTTTCCTAACACTTCCCTTGATTCTTTCTAAAAGTTTCTGTTTCTTTTCTGAAACAATTAGCCTGATATTGTGTGTTGTATATATTTTAAAAGATAGTCCTAGCACACTAATCATTGCATCTTGAATTTTCTTAACCATCCCAATGTCTGTGTCATACCTGATTCTGACAATTGTTTGTTAGGTATTTAGCAAGATCTGTCTTTTTTTTTTTTTTTTTTTTTTTTAGCAATTTTCAGTATGTAGCAAAATATTAACTCTATCTATCATGTACACTAGATGCTTCCTCCTATTTAGCTAAAATTCTGTACCCTTTAGCCACATCTCTCCTTCCTCCCTGGCATCCTGCTTCTATGACTTTTTTTTCCTTATGTGAATGAGTGACATTTTCTCTAGGTGTTTTCCTTTATGTGCCTAGTTCATTTTCCTTAGAATATTGCTCTGGTTGTCACAAATGGAAGACTTTCCTTCTTTTAAACATTCCACTGTGTGTATCTTACTTGCCACATCCATTTGCATCACTGAACACTTAGTGCCTGTGTCTCGTCTGTTGCTGGTAATGCTGCAGTGAGAGTTGTGTGCGGTTATATTTTCATCCTTGATTTCATTTTCTTTGCACATATATAAATGGTATTTCTAGTGGGTGGTTTTACTTTTAATTTTTAAAAGTACTTTTTAACTTTTTCCCATACCATTCACACTACCCTACATTCACACCAACAGTGGACACAAATTCTCTTTTCTCCACACCTTTGCTAACATTTGTTATCTTTTGTCTTTTGGGAATAGTTGAGTTGGAGCAGCCTTGGGTAACCTGGGGCCTGGGATTGTGGGCCCCAGTATGGTGCTGGAGAGAACGTGTAAACTGGATCCAGAAGAACGGGCTTTGAGCCTGCGGCTGCCTTGGTTGGCAGGTGTTGGAGTGGTTCTGTAGCTCAGATCTCTGGAGTTTGGAGTGGAGTGTGGCTCTGCCAAGTCAACCTGGAACCAGGGCTCAAGGAAGTGGGCTTGGAGCTGTGCTCAGCAGCAAAGCTGAGTGTTCACTACAGCCTCCTCCTGTGCTCCCCTGGATTCTTCATCTCGGGAAGTGTTTATCTTTGACATTAAACTTTAGGCAGGATTTTGAAACTCTTAGACTGAAGTATGCCTAGTTAAATTGGATTAACTTTGTTTAGAGCTCCCAAGCCATATGGTCACTATGAAGAAACCACTTGACTTGACTGTAGTTAAGCACTTGATTCAGTGTAGGCATTATGGCAGCTCACTATTTCACTGAATTTCCCCCTCTGCACCCTGCTACATTTTAAGCAGTGTAATTTATATCAGATTTCAAGATTAAGGAATAGTAGCTGCTCTGTATATTGTAACATCAGCTGATTCAGGAAATGAGATGTAAATGCTATTGACAGAGTAGCTTGGAATGTGTGGGTCTGCACTGCCAAAAGCAGTAAGCCTTCACTACTCGGCCGATTTGGGGTTGTGAATCCTTTTGGTGAGTGGAAAATATAAAGGTTAGTTTTTTAAGTTTCATAGGTATTAGGGCTTTAGGTGCTAGAACTATGCTTATGTATACATAGGTACAGCTGTTCATGTACATATGGAAGACAGGACAACCCCAGAACCCTGTCCTTCGGGTTGGTTCATGCCCCTCCCCACTTTCCTTTCTTCCTCTTTTTTGGGGAGGTTCTCTTGCTACCATGGAGTTCACCAAGAAGACTAGGCTCACCAGCCAGTCAGCCTGGTCCAACTCTGCAATGGTTCCAAGTGTTCACTGCCATGCCCAGCCTTTTTATACGGTGGGCCCTCCCAGCTCCTAATACATATTTAAAACAGGCTCCCTATATATTCCAAGCTGCCTTGACCTTGTGGTCCCTCCGCCTCTGCTTTCCGAGCAGGGATTCCAGGCACGGGCCACCACTCCCAGGAAACTTCCTCACCTTATGAAGGAATGAATGAACAAGTGATGTATAACTGAAAGACAGTAAAGCTGGCATGTTGATGTTTTCCCTTTGGATTTCAGTAGCTGCCACCATGTGACCTGCCTCAGAGGCTCAATAGCTCATTCAGAAACCTCTCTGTCACCTCGCTTTACATTTTGCTCTTGTTTTCTCCAAAGTTGACACAAGTCACATGTAATCAAATCTGTATTCCTGGTGGACAAGCTTGTTCTAACAGCCTGCGACTCCCACCGCGTTGTCCACAGTTCAGCAATGCCTTCTGTAACATCATCTCTCTGTAAGGCATCTTTAAAGTTCTCATCGAATCATTACACCTTATTATCTAAAACAATTAAAAGCCTAGTGTGCTTATGTAAAGCTTGCACCCAATTACATAAGACATAATACTTTAAAAAGTAAAAATGAAAAGTTTTAATAGTAAATTTACTCCCTGTGATGTTACTGATTTATTATTTATTTATTTTTATGGAATCACGCATACCAGGCAAACACTGTGTCACTGGGTTACCTTTTTCATTTTTAAAACTTTAAAACATAAGTTAAACATTAGTGTTCTTGTATCAATATCACATTTCTAATGGTATTATGATTACATATAAGAATTTTTAAATAGAAAACACAATTATTTTTTTAAAACTTGAACACTTTCCAGTAATTTTTTTATTGTGGTAAAATGTCCTCTCTTATCAATAGGTCTTATTTTTAATGTTTTCAATTAACTGCACTCAGCCATAATTAAAAATATTGAATGTAAGTTCCATAAATAAGCAGTTATAAATGGCGGTACCCTGTCTGAGCTGCTTGGACTGTCATATCACCTGGTTGTTCCTCATCAGGACATAACTCACGTCTCTTTCCAGTGTAGCCACTTGGTGCGCACTGTCTTAGTCCCTTCGCTTTCTTAGGAGAGGGTAGAAGCCACATAACACTACAATAGGTAGTGACAATTATTCCATTTTGCTACTCTTGCTGTCAATCTCTTCATGTGCCTAATTTATGGATTAAGTTATGTCTTGGCATTTGCGTAGAATGCATGCACATGTTTCAGGTATATATTCAGGGTTCTTGGAAAGTAGCTCCCAGGAAACAGTTCTTTAGAATGAGCTGTTTATATTGCTTTGTAGTACTGTATGGACTTGTCTTGATACTATACAACTGAAATTCTACTCCATTAAGAAACTCTCCATTTCATCTTTCTCAAGCCTTTGATATTTTGTCTCTGTAAATTTTGTCTGCTTTAAGTTCCATTGTAAGTGTAGTACCATTCTTGTCTTTTTGTGACCAGAAGGGTTACTGCACTCAGCTTGCTGTCCTTGAAGTGCGTTGGGGTACTTCCAATGGCTTTCTTTCCTGTTTGGGGCTCTACTACATGTGTGCATCACACTTTGTCCACCCATCCTCTCCCAATGGATTTTCTCCTCCTGGCCCTGTGGCTCGCCTACTTTAGTTTTGTGGCAATTTTTGAAATTAGATAGTGTGAATCTTCCAGCTTCTTTCTCTTTTTTTCTCTTTCAAGATTGTTTTGACTTTTTGATCTTTTTTTTTTGTTTGTTTGTTTTTTTGTTTTTTTGAGGCAGAATTTGTTTGTGTAGCCTTGACTATCCTGGACTTGCTTTGTAGACCAGGCTGGCCTCAAACTCACAGCGATCTGCCTGCCTCTGCCTCCCAAGTGCTGGGATTAAACGCATGTGCCACCAATGCCCAACTTGTTTTGACCTTTTGAAACCCATTGCACTTTGGAATTCTGTGATATATTTTTCTATTTATGCACAAAATTCTCCCTAAGACTGAATGGGGATCGCCCTGAGTCTGTACATTGCTTTGGATGGTACTGGTACCTTAGAGCATTCCGTCTGTGGGGGTGGAGGTGGGTTCCATTTCTTTTTGTCTTTTTAAATTTCTTTCAGCAGTGTTTTACAGTTTTGGTATACATGTTTTCTGTGGACTCTTTTTGGTTAGGGTTATCCTTAAGCATTTTCTCTTTTGTAGCTATTATAAGTGTAATTGTTTTTTAATTTCCTTTTGAAATTTTCCTTGATCATGTTGAGGAATAGAACTGATCTTTGTTTGCTGAGTTTGTACTCTACATCACAGAATTCATTTAAGAGCCCTGACTATTTTTGCACACATGTGCGAGTGTGTGTACATGAATATTTGTACATGTATGAGTGTGTATGTGTGCATGTACATGTGTGTGTGTGTGTGTGTGTTGCACATGCACTTGTTTAGGGTTTTCTTCATAGAAGATTGTATCATATATAAACAGAGATAATCTGATGTTTCTTTCAATTTGGATGCCTTTATTTTTTTGTCTTGTTCTTCGGTAGTAGAAGTGAAAGCAGGCGTGGCCACTTTATTCTTGATCTTGGAGAAAACGCTGCCAGTTTGTCACTGTTGAGCATGGTGGTCCTGATGGGGTTCCTTGTATTATGTTGAAATTGATTCATTCTGTTCTTTGCTTATTCACTGTTTTTTTTTTAATTAATCAAGAAGTCTTAAAATTTAACAATTGAGAGGATCGTATAGTTTTTTGCCTTCCAATTTTTGTTGTTGTTGTTGTTGTTTGTTTTTTGTTATCTTGGACCATCATTGTATTCTAGAAGTAAGTCCCACTTGGTTGTGGAATAATCTATTTACTATGTTGCCATGGTTTGTTAGTAATTTGCTGCTATTTTACATTAATGTTTATAGAAGATATAGGCCAATAGTATCTTTGTCTGGCTCTGGTGTCTGGGTTAGAGATGACTCTCTTCTCATTCATTGCTCGGCCAAGTTTGAAAAACCATTTGCTCGGTCTTTAACTGTTCTCTCACTCGCAGTGGGGCCGTTAAACCAGGACTGCCTTTGTTGGGAGACTGACGGTTTCCAGGTCTGTCCAGATTGTCCATCTCTTTATCGTTCAGTCCTGGTAAAATCTGTTTCTAGGAACTGTCCATTTATTTTAGGTTGTATAATTTGTTAACATGAAATTGTTCATAACACAGACTCACAATCCTCTTATGGTCTTATAATCATTTTATTGCATTATAATCAATCCTCTTATGTTTAACAGCAGCATTTCGCTTTCATTTTGGCCCTTGGTAATGGAGCCTTTTCCCTTTTTTTCCCTCAGTATACATAATGAAATGTACCTTTTGGTATGATTGGTTTTGCCTATTGTCTGCCTTTCCCTATTCCATTTACTCCTATTCCAGTCTTTATTATTGACTTCCTTATGGTAGCTTCATATATTTGTTTCTTCTTTTTCTAGTATCTTACATTATAAAATCAAAGTGACGTCTTTTCATTGCTATATGTGTATGGGTGTTTTGACTGCATAAATATCTCTGCATCACATGCATATTTCAGAGGCCAGAAGAGGGTGTGGGATCCTCTAGGCCTGGCATTACAGGCAGTTGTGAGATGCCTTGTGGATACTGGAAATTGACCTCAGGTCCTCTGGAAGAGCAGCTACTGAGCCATCTCTCCAGCCTCATCTTTCTTTCTTTATTTTCTTTCTTTTTTTTTTTTTTTAATTTTTTTGAGACAGGGTTTCTCTGCGTAGCCTTGGCTGTCCTGGACTCACTCTGTAGACCAGGCTGATCTCAAACTCACAGCGATCCACCTGCCTCTGCCTCCCGAGTGCTGGGATTAAAGGTGTGTGCCACTGCACCCGGCTCTTCCTTCCCTCCTTTCTTTTTTAAATATACATTTTATTAGTTTATTCAGATTACATCTCAATTGTTAGCCTGTCCCTTGTATCCTCCCTTTCCTCCCTCCTGCTTTCCCCCTACTCCCCTCCCCTATGATTGTGACTGAGGGGGACCTCCTCCCCCTGTGTATGCTCATAGAGTATCAAGTCTCTTCTTGGTAGCCTGCTATCCTTCCTCTGAGTGCCACCAGGTCTCCCCATCCAGGCGATGTGGTCAACTATGGGGCAGCAGAGTTCGTGTGAAGGTCAGTCCCCACTCTGGACTCAGCTGTGGGGAGTGTCCTGTCCCTACCCATCTTTCTGCCTTAGTATAAGCATTTTTAGCTATCAATTTTCTTCTTGCACTGTCTTCTTCTCTGGTCCATAACTTTTGCTGTGTTTTTGATTTTCATTTTTCTCTAAATATCTTAATTTTTTACCTGTGATTTCCCTTTTTAGCCATTTCTTTTTAAGAGTACATAAAATTTCCAGGTATTGATTTCTAACTTCATCTACTAGCAAGAGAAAATACTTTGGATGATATGTGTATTTTAAAATATATCAAAACTTCACTTACATAGCAATATCTGCTCTATCCTGAAAAATATCCCATTTGTACTTGAGAAGAATGTATGTGTTGTTTTTACTAGGTAGAACATTTGCATATGTCTGTGAGTCCCTTGTGTTAAATCCTCTATGCATTTGTGTGTGAGAGTGCATGTATGTTTGTGTGTGTGTAGTTGCAAATATGTATGCAAGTAAACATGCGTGTGTGTGCATGTAGAGGCCAGAGGAAGACCTTATGAGCCGCCCACCTTTGTTGTTATTGTCTTGTTTCTTTTTTCTTTCTTTCTTTTTTTTAATGTGACAATCTCACTCACTGGGACCTGGGGCTAAAATTGCTGCCTGGTGAGCCTCAGTGAGTGGGGGATTTTCTATTGTTATTGCTAAAAACTAGATACATGAGCTGGGTGGTAGTGGCACATGCCTCTGATTCCAGCGCTTGCTTGGCAGGCAGATCTCTGTGTTTGAGGCAAGCCTGTTCTTCAGAATGAATTCCAGGATAGCCAGAGCTGTTACACAGAGAAACCTTGTCTCAAAAAAACAAAAAAAAAAAAAAAAAAAAACAACCAACCAACAAAACAAACAAACAAACTAGATACATGAACCCAATACTGTAATTCTGGAAGTTAGATTTTCTCTGTTTTTTAGGGCTGATTTGGGACTTGGGGGTGTGTTGTTATTGTTCTAATTCACTTCTTTCTTTCTTTCTTTCTTTCTTTCTTTCTTTCTTTCTGTCTGTCTTCCTTCTTTCCTTCCTTGCATCTATCCTTCCGTCCTTCCTTTCTTTCTTAATTACTGTGGTCTGATTTTTACCCCCCCCCTCAAAAAAAAAAACCCAACCTTGAGATAAAATTTACAACTTAAGGACCTCACCTTGGGCACTAGTGGCACATGCCTTTAATCCCAGCACTTGAGAGGCAGAGGCAGAGGCAGAGGCAAGCAGATCTCAGCTTGGTCTACAGAGCAAGTTCCAGGGCCGCCAGGGCTACATAGAGAAACTCTGTCTCAAATAATAAGACTTAAGGTCCTCTCAGGACTTTCTTGAGCCTGAGCCTTTCTGTGGGCGTGCATGATCACTGTCTAATTTCCCTGGCACACGCACTTCTCCTGAGTGTCCTAGACATCAAAGGGGGAAAGAGAAAAATAGTCATCCTGTCCAGCTTTGCCTTGCTGTGGGCAGTAATGACACTTGGCATAGCATCAGTCTTGTTTTTTGCTTTATCACTGAGTTCTGTGCACTCAGGAGAGGCCTGTGCTGTTGCACGGAGTTGCACATTTTGTGTGTGTGTCCACCAGGTCCATTTGACCTACTGTGTTCAAGTCCGCTGTCTCCGTATTGATTTCATAGCTGGGTGTTCTCTTTATTACTGGCTACAGGACAATCAAGTTTCCTTAACTATTACATTGCCATGAATTCTCCCCTCGGGTATGTTAGTGTTTGCTGTACATGTTAAAGTACTCGTGTTGGGCATACGTTGCTATAATCAGTCTATAAAATGTGTTGACTTTCAGCAAAGACTTGTTTTATTTTCATGTGTTTAAGTGGTTTGCCTGAATGTATACATATGTCATGCGTGCCTGGGGCCCTCAGAGGTCATAAGTTCTCAGGTCCTTTGGAGTTAGGTGGCTGAGCCTCCATGTGAGTACTGGGAAACACACTTGTGTTCTCTGAGGGACAATTGGCCTTGTTGATCCAACTCTCCAGGCACATGGGCTCGTTTTGATTGTTATACAGCACTTTTCCTTGAGTGTTTAATTTTAAGGTAAAGGCTGTTTTCCCTGATACTAGCGTTGCTACTTCTGTTGTCCTTTTGATCATGACATGCGTGCAGCCTCCCTCTTAATCTCCTTGCTGTTAATCTATTTGGGGTAAAACTTTTTAGATAGCATGTACATAAATCATATTGTTTAATCCATGTGACTAATTTCTACCTTTGACCTGGTCATTTAATTCATTATGCTTAAGTTAATTATAAGTAGGAAAATACTGGCCATTGCTATTGGGTGGTTGCTATTGTGTGCTTGTTAGTCTTATAGTTATTTTTTGTCTTTCCCTTCCTCCTTTTATTTTGTTTTGTTGATTTCTTTTTTTGCCATGTCTTTATTTTGGTCTCTTTCCCCATGTATTTAAGTTACATAGATATTTTATTTTGTTTGTTACCTTAAGTCATAAGTAATAGCCAGGTGCAATGGCACATGCCTTTAATCCCAGCTCTCAGGGAGGCAGAGGCAGGTGGATCACTGTGAGTTCGAGGCCAGCCTGGTCTACAAAGCGAGTCCAGGAGAGCCAGGGCTACACAGAGAAACCCTGTCTCAGAAAAAGAAAGAAAGAAAGAAAGAAAGAAAGAAAGAAAGAAAGAAAGAAAGAAAGACCCCCCAAAATTAAGTAAAATATCTTATAGCTATAACCATTTATTTTAAGCAAACAATAACTTGTTGAACACAAAAACATCACAGTTAAACACAAAAACTTTATTCTTTAGGTCTTCTTTTATATATTACTACAATCTATACCTACTAATATTGTGTATCTTTAAACATACTTACAGTAATTTTTAGTACTTTTTGAAAAACTTTCAAGATTTAGTTATTTTCCCACTACAATTATAGCAATACAGTGCTCTGTATCCATGTATGTTTATTAAGCAATGATTTAATATTTTCTGATGCTAGTATTTTTTCCTACATAGTCTTTCTTTCCTTTTTTTTTTTTTTTTTTTTCCTGAGACATGGTTTCTCTGTGTAGCCCTGGCTGTCATGGAACTTGCTCTTTTAACCAGGCTGCCTCGAACTCTCAGAGATTCGCCTGCCTCTGCCTCTCGAGTACTGGGATTAAAGGTGTGTACCACCATGCCCAGCTGGTATTCTTTAATTTTAACTTGAAGTATTCTCTTTAGAACCGCTTGCCAAATTGGTAATTAATCCATTCAGCTTCTGGTTTGCTGGGAAAGCTTTTTAATTTCTTCTTTGTTTTTAGTCAGATTTTCAAGGTGTCTTAGAGTTTCTATTGCTATGATCAAGCACCATGGGATGGAGAGACGCCTCGGCAGTTAAGAGCACTTGTTCTCGCATAATCTGGGGGAAACACACCTGTGTTCAACTCATCCCCCCCTTAGACACACACGTTTCAGGCAGCAAGAACCACTGGGTGCCCCTTGTCTCACTTAAAAATGAGAATTCTTCATTATCCAAGAAGGCCTTTAAAATAAGTGGGATCACATACGAATCCCCAGTTGAACCATTTGCTTCAAACACCGTTAGATGCTGTCCCTGCTTCTGGCTGGTCAGTCCTAAAGCAGTATCCCGAAAGTGTAGGTTCAGGTGCTCCTCATGCATAACACAGCTTTAGCTTCGTCGCAGACCAACATGAAAATGTTTCCTAGCTGCCCCATTGTGTGTAGCAGTGACAGGAACAATGGACGAAGCCTACTTCCCCAGCAACGCGATGGCACCTCCGTCACCACACAGGAGCAGACTGGCAGCACATTCACCGACATGTATTAAGGAGTCAAAGGCAAAGAATTAACACCTGCCGAAAGGATGCAAACCAGGCCATCACATTAAAGAGCATAAATTGATCAGATGAAAATGTAGTAAATGACATCCTAATGGTCCTTATTCTGGCTTCCTAATTCTCTGTGCGCACGAAGCTTTTATGCCCTGCTGAAGTACAGCCATCGCAACCTCCCAACTAGCCCCAGTTAGTTTAATTATAGCCTAATGCTCTCCAAATATGCCTGGCGTAAAAGCCGTAGAACTGCCTTGCCTTCATTTGAAAGGATGAGATTGAGCACTTTTTAAAACAAAACTTTAATATAACCCTACAGAACATACAAAAGACACACTCTCACCCCACCCCCCACCCCCCAATGTCCTTAAACTGTCTGTGGTGAAGGGACCCGGTAACCAGGAGGAATCTGTAAAACTGAAGAAGCGCCAGCATGGAGCACAATACCACCCAGCTACAAAAACCGTGAGGGCACACAGTTTGGGTTATGCATACAGTGAGGATCATTTCATTTTGTTATCAATAGAACAGCTGATAAAGACTAATTGTAACTGCTCTGCCTATGTTAGGCCATTTAATCCTATCTGAGGCATAAAACCACAGACAGATAGACCATTATCTGTTTTATTGATGAAGAGGCCAAAGGGAGACTGAAGTAGAATACCTGAGATCACGCCACACCTAAGTGCTGTGTGTGGGGTCTGAACACATCCAGTGTGAGTTTGCCTCTAGATCACGTCTTTTAACCACACAACCGACTGTATGAAGCTAGAACTGTTAGCAAGGGTCCTTAAATTATGCCTCAGCACACACAGTGTCCAGCAAAGTCAGATAGCCAGGTGTGGAGCCATTTAATCAGGAGTAGTGCCCGAGGTGAGCATAGCCTCATCCTGGAAGCCACTTTAAGCTCTCCCTCTGAACAAATATCTGCTAAAAACCAATCTGCCTTCTGGATGCTAAGAGAATCATTTTTCCCCACTCATCTGTGACTACACCCAAGTTCAGCCTCCACAGCCAATGACGATCACAGAGACTATGCCCTGCACAGATGCTGTAAGCAAGGCATTTGTTTTAGGCTAAACAATGCGCCTCTAAGGAGGGGGTGGGGGGCCGTTTTTTTAACTGTATAAAAGCCTGTAGAACGAAGAGGACTTGAACGTCACCAAGAACGGTTCCAGTAATTCAGCACACTCAAATCGCAGAGATAATAAAAAGCAGGACTGGTTCCTCAAGGGTCTGTTGTTTTGTTCAGATTAGCCAAAGAATCCCTGAAACCCTCACAGGAAGTGAGACACTAACTGCCGAGCCCACCACCATCTCTTGCACGGCAGAATGTTCCGCCTCGCGTGACGCTAATGGAGAAAAAATAGTTTTGTTATTTGAGTGTAAAGACTAAATAATGATAAATTGGTTGCCTGAAGTGCAGTAAAGAAGAAACAAATGGATGTGTGGCATTAACAGAGTTAATTGTAGATGCAGATTAAAAGGCAAGATTAAGTAGTGGAAGAAAAGCCGAGTCACCTTCGGCCCAGACCCGCCAAGCAGCGGCGGTCAGTCACCTAGCAACAAGTTTCCTATCCCCGCTGCGCTCTTTAATTCAGCAAATCTGCTCAGGGTGGCGGGCTGTTCTTCTGACAAAACGCATTATGTAGGAGACGGAGGGATACAAAAATCCACTGAACACAGCACTCTGCGCCCTATTGACCACTGATCCTTTCTCTCAGTCCACAAAAGAGGCTCACATAATGCCCTGAAAGGAGAGGAGTCTCCGCAGAGAAAACATTTGCTTGTAATTGAGATTGACTACATAATGAAAATGATGTTCTTTTTTAAAATTCTGCTTGTTGAGGCCACACTTTTTGTCTCCTGGCACTCAAAACACATCCCTGCTGGGAAAAGGGGCAAACATTGTAAAAACTCAAAACTGATTTTTTTCCCCCTTTGCATTGAAAACACCCATTCTGTAACAAAATGGTCAGGTCTCTCTCCTTAGAACTTAAACAAGTGCGCTAAGAAGGTAAACAGGAAAACTTCTATTCAGAGTTGCTGTGGTGAATGCTGGCTTTGCTGACAGGCTACGCGCACGCATTGATTTGCACAACAACTGGACGGAACTGGCACGGAATTTCGATTTCTTGATTGTCTCCTCTGTGGGGAGACTGTACATTGCTGGACAAAACTCCACCACCATTTAAAACACGCGGCGTTAAATGCCCGTTAAATTTTTCACCGGGGCTGCGAAGAAGCAAGAGCGAAGAGAAGGTAAAAATAAATAAATAAATAAATAAATAAATAAATAAATAAATAAATAAATAAAATTGTCTTCTCAGGCTGAAAGACACGAAGCCACCGGTTGATTCTCCTTCAAGAGGATGGGGTCAGGCGGGGTCTTTGTGAAGTCTGGCTCAGCACCACAGCAGGCCATTTGCAACCGTATCAGTAGACTTATTACTTTTAAAATAACTTTGAAATTATGCTTAGATTAGGAGACAGTAGCATATTTCTGGGTTTTTATCTTTCAAGGATTTTATTATACAAAGCGACTTTCATAACAAATGAACACCGAAGGGAGCCTGCATTCAACACTCAGCTTTTGCCAGGTCCCATTCTAGAGGCAAGGATGCAAGGATGGCACACAGACCAGCCTTCAAAGAGAAACAGAAGAGGACGGCAGAGGTGTTAGTGTAGAATCTAGCGTGGGGGAGACGGAGAGACCACTTAGAGCAGTGGTTCTCAACCTTCCTAACGCTGAGACCCTTTAATACAGTTCCTCATAGTGTGGTGAACCCCCAACCAAAAAAGTATTTTTGTTGCTACTTTAAAACTGTAATAGTGCTTCTGTTATGAACCATAATGTAACTATCTGTTATGCAACCCCAGGGGGGCTGGTCAAGACCCACATGCTGAGAACTGCTGACCTAGAGTCATGTGCATCCTAGAAGAAGAAGTGGTTTTGGTCCACATTTCTGCAGAGAGAGGATACCAAACCAGCCCCTACCTAACAAATATAAGGTTAGTGACTGTCTCAGAGAAAGAGAACTTCCTGGCTGAGAGAACACTTCATGGTTCTTAAGGGAGAAAGTCACATGCTTCAAGTGACCGACAGTAGTCCCAGAAGTCATGAGTTGGAGTTTGAAGAGGTATTTAAGCCTTAAAGGGAGGGGGAAACACTGACAGACAACTCGGTTTGCAACGGCATTAGCAGGTAACTCTTGATGACTTTTATCTTCTCAAGAAAAAGCCCTGGGAAATAAAGAGCTGTCGTTTCCCTATTATGAATTGCCATTTTAAATTAGATGATTGAGATCATATTTTGGAGAGAGAGAGAAAAAAAATCAGACCTGATTGGGAAAGACTAAATCTACCCAATGATCCACGGAAGATTAGGAATGAGAGTTGCATAAAACACTGTGGAAATGCAGGGAGCAGAGGGTCTCACGTGAAGAGTCTCAGAAAACGTACAACAATTTTGCAAACATTGTCTTCTCACATTTATGTTCAGTCACTAAGCCACATTATCCACCCTCTTAGCTTTCTCACCAAGAGTCTCTGACATGAAGCATTCACCAGTTTTTCCAAAAAGGTTAATAGTTCACCAGGCAAAGTTAGAACTAAGCAGAATTGATCATTCCTAAAAGTCTTGGCTGAAATGTGAGGACTTTGTGTTGACAACCTGCGGCTTGTAATGAGTCTCTAGTACATTCTTAAGGCTTGTTTCTTTTACCCTGTGAATGGAGAGAGTAAAATTCTCTAGGTGTTTTCCACGGTTCTTTCACAGGCAGGCTTTGCGACACCAATTAAAGAGATTATGTCATCAAGTGAAAGGAAGGCATAGCTCGCATGTTAGCACTGAGATTACTTGAGACAGGGTCACAGGACCCAATAGCATAGCAGCTGACCTTCAAAAATTAACTTTGAGCTCAATTCCTAATTAACCTTTTTCAATACAAGAAAGTATAATTTCAGTCCACTAGTCCTCCCAAATACCAACTTTTTCTTCTACAATGAATGTGTTACCAAAATCAATTAGCAATTCTCAAAAAAAAAAAAAAAAAAAAAAAAAGTGCTTTCCCTTAATGATGGTGTCTTTGGGGATGATTTGTCTTTCCAAACATAGTTTCCCTCCCTGTGTTTATAAAAACTCAAAGCAAACTTATCCCTATATAAGTTTTTGCATTAAAATAAATTTACGTTAATGCCCAAAAATGTTAAGTAAAAACCGGGCATGGTGGTGTTTGTAAACATAGCATTTGAGAACAGTCTGAACTACATAGTGAGTTCCAGGCTAGCCTGAGCTACAGAATGATATCCTGTCTCAAAAGAAGAAGAAGAAGAGGAGGAGGAGGAGGAGGAGGAGGAGGAGGAGGGAACACTTGTTTCTCAGTTTCTACATGGAAAAATTGGTCCTTGTACTTCTCTGTCTCATAGATACCAAAAACAATGGATACTCAAGTAACTAGTAAATGGCATAGTATTTGCATGGTACTCATGCATTCTAAGGTATGCTTTGACATCTCTCTAGCTAATGCATACCTAATACAAAGTCTCAGTAGTTGTTATACTATATAGAAAATAATGACAATAGGGCAGGGCACGCTGGCACACTCCTTTAATCCCAGCACTTGGGAGGCAGAGACAGGTGAATCTCTCTAAGTTTGAAGCCAGACTGGTCTACGTAGTGAGTTCCAGGACAGCCAGAGAGATCATGTCTCAAGACAAACAAACAAACAAACAACCCAAAGCAACAACAACAAATAAAAACAAAAAGGAAAGGAGAGAGAGAGAGAAAATAATGACAAGAAAAAAAAATGGTGAAACTTTTTCAGATGTGTTCCATCCCTGGTCAGCAACAGAGGAAGGGACCCCTGGCCATGGGAGACTGATTGTGTGACAACTGTCACTGTCACTGTCGCTGACACACCCTCAACAATGTGGCATCAGCAATCACTTGGACTTTGGTGTACAACCTCTAAAGTTTATGTTGGAATTCAGTTTTTTTTCATAGCTTAGGATTCATGTTCTCTGTCACTCATAAAACCTCCCTTTGCTGTAAGATGTGTATTTTATTCCAGAAATTGCTCTCTGATGAAAGAGAGCACCAATTATACTAGCTTTATTTAGCTGGGCCTGGAGTTACATAGCTGCTGGACTTCCCATGTCTAACTCTCTCTGGTCTCCAGCTGAACAAAAGAGCTGGTTACTCCCGAGGGAGAGCTGAATAACAGGCAAGGCGGGCACAGTCCTCTGAGCAAGGAATTTTTGCCACAGTAATCACTCTCTTTAGACTCCCATCTTAAAGTGGCATTCATCAGATTTTAAATCAGAATTAGCCTTGCACATCATCAATGTGGTAAATGCTTTAAATGTGGCCTGGATGTACATCTTGCTAACTCCCTATTTCCTTGGCTGCTTTGAGTCTAGGTTGTAGATAGCGCAGGCCAAAATGTTATTTCATTGACAATTATTCAGAAATTAGCCCCGCTGACATCCTAGCTGACGTCCCTATTTTAATTTCTCTCAGCTCTGCTGAGGGAATAAACAGCATGTTAAAATTCTGCCAGTGCCGGATGGCAAAACAAACTTCTGTAATCTTTAACAGAGACATTTCTTAGTGACTGTCCTTCTGGCTATCATCCTGAAATCCAGGGCTGAGGTGGGTTGTCTTGAAATGCGCCAGCGAATAGGAACTCATTGGCCCGATGAATAACTACAGACAAATCTCTGCCACTTTGTCACACCCATACACACCGGATTGAAAGGAAGAGCCAGGCCAACCCTGAGGCATAACTAATATATTGCACAGGTTTCACTCAAATCAGAAAATGACACCAAATTCATGACAGAGAGCACAACAGAAAACATAAAAGCACGGCTGGAAAGGTGCCAGGTCCATCAGTGGGCGCCCAGCACTGACCGCTGGGCTTTGCAGATGAAACAAGAGAAAAACTTTCAGTCCTCATCTCAAACAATGAGGAACCACGTAATATTGGAGAAAGAAAACTTCCATTTACAGTGAAAGTCGGATCTCGGTCTAGTCACTGTTTATGCTAGCCACACGCCCGGGTAAATGACTTCTAGTTTTAAAGATGTATTTATTTTTATTGTGAAAGCATTTTGCCTGCATGTGTGTAAATGCAATACATGGGTGCCTGGTGCTCATGAGGCCAGAAGAAAGCTCTGGACTCCTGGAACTGGACTTACGGATGAGTATGAGCTACTGTGTGGGTGCTGGGAACTGAACCTCAGTCCTCTGCAAGAGCAATAAACACCCTTACCTCCTGAGCCATCTCTCCAGCCCCCTGAATGACTTCTAGAACTACACCAGCATACTTGCTCCACTCCTGGTGATGTGTCTGTGCTGTTTGGTTCCTTTGAACTCACTCACTTAAGGAGGAACTTTGTTCTAACAGCGTTTGAGGGGTGCTAAGTAAGCCCCATTCTTGAAAAGAAAAAAGGCACAAGCAAAGGGGTAATTATACTTTACTAACGTTTGCCAGATTTAGTTGGTCAATTTGCCAAAGATTTTACATCATTCTAGAAGCATCAATTGTTTTTTTTTTTTTTTTTTACTAAGCCTTGGGAAATAAATGTGTTTGAAATACTTGTAATTCTATAAAATATTTGTAACTTGTAGCCTCCAAGACTTTTGAAGTCTTTTTCTTAAAAAAAAAAAAAATGGGTGAATCATCTTAACAGGAGCTTTCAATGTGCTATTAAGTTAGTGAATGCATTTATGAATACCTATGAACATATGGCAAGTATCATATCATAGGATTTAATTTTAGGTTTAAGAAAATTCCTTAGTTCCTAAGTTCCAAGCGATAGGAGATAGATGGTACGTTTAGGTCTTATGTCTTATATTCAGTTACAATACATCTGAGGCAGCAGAACTAAAGCAATAGAGTTGAGTAATCAATGAAATTCACTGTGATAAGACTTGACTCTCATACAGATGTATATGCAAAGACTATGCATGTATATATGGAAATGAGAATCTATCTATGGGCATTCATAGGTAAAATTGAACATTTCTACAAATCCTTGGCTAGGAAACCCTTTTAATGATTTGCAGTGCCTGTCATGATACAGGAAAGTATGGAAGCAGATGAAGAAAACAGCAGACAAAAGAATTTGCAAACACTGAGGTTTAAGAGCCTTCCCACCAGGCACCATAACAAAAGCCAGCATGAAGGAGGGTTCTGATGAAGGCCCCTTCTCTGTTGACCTTCCCAGATCCTTGGTGGATAGACCCTGAGTAGAAGCAGGTTCTAGTTATCCCGGAGAACCAAGCTAGGAGGAGCCAGGAAGCTCCCGCCTTACAATCAGTACCATTCTAACAGATGTTCCTGGACCAAGTCCCATCCAGCTCCCAGAGACAGACCTGCCTAATGCAAAATGAACTGCGTTGGATGAAGGGCCAGTGGTTTTTCCAACTAACTAGCACAAGGAGGAGAAAATAGAATTTGGAAACAAAACAAAACCCCTGAACTTTTGCAGCTGTATTAGGGAGATTGCTAAAGGAGAAAAGAAAACCTCAGTAATGTTATAGTCAGGATTGAGTTAACTTTATATTAAGTACAATGACTGGAGACACTTTTTGTTTTGTTTTGTTTTGGTTTGGTTCTTGTTTTTACTAGGCAGGGTTTCTCTGTGTAACCTTGGCTGTCCTGGACTTGCTTTGTAGACCCAGCAGGCGTTGAACTCACAGAGATCTGCCTGCCTCTGCCTCTCTGAGTGCTGGGATTACAGGCATGCACCACCACACCTGGCTATGCTTGGAGATATCTTGATGGAATATTGGCTGCTAAATTCACTTGCCCAGATTGAAATTTTCAACAGTAACTTTTGAAGTAACTTGAAAACCTGAGAGTGGATTTGGGAACAAGGTTTGCTCTGCCACCTGCTGGCCATTAGAAGTTATGCTGCTCTTAGAAGTTCTTCACATTCAAAGAGCTCAGCCTGGCTGAGACAAACGCAATGCTTTCCTGGAGACATGGCATCAGCAAACCAGAGCTGGAGGGGTGTGTGTATATATGAATGTGTGAGTGTGTGTGTGTGTGTGTGTGTGTGTGTGTGTGTGTGTGTGTGTGCTCATGTGTGTGCACATGCACATGTGTGTACATGTGACACCCAATGCTGGTGTCCTCAGAGGCTTTCTCCATCCTCAGAATTCCTCTGGGCCCTTCACCATGGCCACCTCTATGCATAATTCAGTGGCATTATCTCTAGGACAGTTGTTGTAAAGTCTGCCTTACCTCAAATGGAAAGATGCCTTTTACACCATCTGGCATTATAAGGAACTCTTTGGTCAGGCTTGAGGTAGAATTGATAGTATGAGGCAGATAGCAGGGGCCTCCTGCAATCTGTATTTCAGGGGACATTGTCACAAAGCTCTTATTCACATTCAGAGTAATTGGACCAGTGATTTTAAATTACTTTTTAAAAGATAATAGAGAAGTTTGGGCTGTGCGGATGGTTCGATGGGTAAAGCTGCCTAAATCTGAAGATTTGATTTCTGATGCCCAGCACTCATGAAAAGGCTGGAAACCGCTGACATGTCTGTCATTCCAATGCTGCAGGCAGGAAGATGTGGACAAGCAAGAGGCAGGGGCTCCCTGGACGGTGGATCCGTGTAGTCTAAGTGGTGAGCTCCAGTCAATAGAGGAACATGTCTGAAGTAGAAGCTTTGTCCTGCATGGGCACTCACATACTCCGCAGACACTACACACACATACACACACACCACACTGCATGCACACTCACACAAACACACACTACATGCATACTCACACACACTAGAGTGTGTGCCACACACATACTCCAAACATACCACACACACACTCCAAACACACCACACACACACCACACATGCGCACACACTCACACATACTACAGTGTATGCCACACACATACTTCACACACACTACATGCACACACACACACCATTCACACTAACAAAGTATAAGAGATAGACAGAGAGAGAGAGTAACAGAATTCGAAGTTTCGTGCTTGCTTATTTGATTAAATAGGAACCCATTTCCTAATTTCAGCAGTCTCCGGCCTGTGCCAACCTTATGTCTTTCAACACACATCTTCCAATTAAACAGCTTGAAGATTTCTACATCTGTGCTCTGAGAAGCCCGGGAATCCCAGAGGCAGTGTCTCCTCCCTGCCCTTCCGCTGTTGGGGGTGCCAACAGTGGCTTTAGCAAACCCTAGAGAAACAAGTGTGCAACAGAAAGGCTAAAATGCATCAAACTGGCACATGAAATTTTTTTTTTAAACAACCTTCCAATTTCTGGCTATGATTAGAACATTTTGTTTTAAAAGTTCCCCCACAAAACCCTTATGAGGAATCCTGCTATTGAGAATTAAATGTAAATTTTTAAACATTTAGAAAAGACAGGTCCAGCAAAATCACTTCCTTCCCAAATGTCTTATTTGTTAACAGAAATATCCTTAAAATAGGGGTTTTTATGCCCCTGAGCAATTGCTCTTACAAAGCGAACAGAATTCTGCCTTCCCTAGCAGAGGACAATGCCGCACCCCCCCCCTTTTTTTTTTAAGAAAACTTTTCCTCCCAGACCTGTCTGTAGACCACCCATGAACCATTTTCTCACTTAATCTGAGGAGGAGAAAAGGAGACTTGCTGCCCTTAGCAGTCCTGGGCTTTTCTCCTAATAGGGTAAGTTAATTATTTTCACCACCTGATGAGGGGTGGCCAGGGCAGGCCGGCAGGGGCGGAGGGAAGCAGGTGTTCCACACACCTGCACTGCCCAGCCTAATTGCTCTGAAATCTTGAGGCTTCAGTGGCGTTTTCCTTTCTTTGCTGAGTCTCAGGGGAAGGGCCTCGTTGGTGGAGTTCTTAACTAATTGCAGTATAAATATGCAACCACTTTTAAGGGAACAAATTATTTTCTTTAAAATGGTCTCCAGGTAAATTTAATTAGGAAGAGAAGGTGATTGACAAGTACTATGCTGAATGCCTGGATTAAAGGTCCTACTTGTGCTCAGTGACTGAAATCAGCCATAATCTGTTTGCTTTCTTCCACAGGCAATGAGTTCAGGTAGAGAAAACCGTTGTATTGAGATTTCCACAATTAAACCCAAAAAGGTAACTTTGTTTTGGTTTCAGTACAACATGGGGGGCGGGGAGGAATCAGCTTTAAAGTGAGGTAACCTGAATAACAAAATTATATTTATTGTGGTATTCTGTCCTGTTTATATTTATTTGTGCATTATGTGTGTGCATATAGGTGTGTGAATGTGAGTGTACATGCCATGTCACACGCGTGTGGTCCGAGGACAACCTCAGGTGTGGTCCTCCCCTCTCCTCACCTTCTTCTTTCTGGGATTCGTCCTTGTCAGCCTCCCTTTCTCCAAGGAGCACATCGATTACAGATGCATGCTTCTTCTACCTCTGGTGTTTACGTGGGTTCTAGGGACTTGAACTCATGTCCCCACACTTGCAAGGCACCTAACCCACTGAGCCATCTCCCTCATCCCCTATATTCAACCTAAATGTGTTTATAAACACGGTTTATAATAACTGAGTGTTCACCGTGTGCCTGACACTCTCATGTGTGCTGTCTCACTTAACCCTCGCATCAGCCTGGAGAGGCAGTTCCCGGCCTACTGGCTCAGGTGCGGAGGCTTAGGCCAGAGGGAAGCAAGCAGGAAGAAGCTGAATAAAGCTGCAACACCAGTGGCATGCTCCAGAGTATGTGTCTGCTTTCGGGGTTTCGCAGTCACCAGAAGTCAGTTGCTATTATATCTCCTCAATATTTTTCAGGAGTGTTTCCTCATGATTCCTAAAAGCAGTCAAGGCAAGACTGTTTGAAAGTTTGGGTGCTTTGAAAAAGTTGGAAGGAGCTCCGCTCTCTTGCCTGGAATCCAGGGACCGGCGTGCTATCATTTAATACATAGCATGGGAATTCCTAAAAGAAATGTAGAATTCCTAAAAGAAATGTAGAACTCCAGGTGTGGGGCCTCAAGTAAGGAGATTCTATTGTGATTATAGCTTAGAAAATTGATCGTCTTAGAAGTAATCCTCCTGGTAACGGATAGGCGATCTCAGGTCCAGGAAAAAAGAAAAAAAGAGGAAATTTTGGCCAAATTTCACAACAGATTATAACACAAAAATCCTGTTCCACTGAGTGTGCTTGTTTGTTCCCAGTAACCACCACCATTTCCTCAGGGTAGCAATAACGTCATGACATTGCCACGTGACTGCCTCTGTACTGATGAAAACTGCTGGGCTGGGACTGACCGGGGTGTCTCTCGTTGGGCAGCAGCTAGCACAGGAAATGTGACCGTTGACTCTGCCAGGCAAATATCCTGGCTTCAGACAAAGGAAGCTCAGTTCCAGCTTCCACTTCCCTTTCTTGCAGCACATTTTCAGGGTGTGGAGGTGAGGAATGGGGAGTCGGGGGTTCCCCTTCCGGGACTGCCTGGAACCCTCAGTTTCCTGGAGGATCCCAGCACAGCCTTCTGTTAGGCCGGCCTCCAGCGGATTTTTCCTCTGTTGCTGCCACTGCCAGCTCTTTTGCGTGTTGCTGAGACACACTGTGAAACTGTGAAAGGCAGGCGTGGAAGTGTAGCTGCGTAGCTCAGTGCCCCTACTTGGCATGTGTGAGAACTGGGAGGAAAAGCAGCAAGCCGGGTGTCTGAAAGCCTACCTGGACTCTCAGGAGACCTGGGCTGAGAGCCGAAGTTGAGCAGCTCCTGCTTTGGCCTTTGAAGGTCCACCCGAGCGTTTTGACCAACAGCCCAGTTTGTAACCACGCTGCTTTCCCCGCACTTATAATTGTAGTTCCCAGTACTACATGGGCAGTGTCTCATAAGCTGCAGGTGTTCGGACTCGCTGCCTGAGGAACTTGATAAAAACTAAAAAGTCTTCTGCAGGAGGCTTCAGATGGGCCCGGGAGTCTACTTTTCTAATACTTTCATAAGTATTTTTACCCCTTGGGTAGTTTGGGTCTTCGGAGCCTATAGTGGCAGAGTCACTTCAGTTGGCTTAAAATGGTAACTGCGCTCCATTGTTTTATGTAAATAAATGTATAGTTAATGTTTTAAAAATAAAGTACAGGGCGAGGAAGTGGGTCGGCAGTTAAGAACTACGACTCCTGCATAAGCGTGGAAATTGGGCAGCTCACAGCCGCCTGCAACTCCAGCTCCAGCAGAGCCGACATCGTCTTCTAGCCTGTTCCGGTACTGCAATGCACACAGGCAGACAAGCCTATATACACAAATAAAACTAAAAATAAATCTCTGAAAAAATAATAATTACGCTTTTGTAGTCTGAATTCTGTTATTTTAGGTGTTAGAAGCTCTAGAGAGTCAGATGTGGTTTAGGATGCATAAAGAAAGTAAAATAATTACATAGATGGTATAAAAATCATCTAAATCAGCTGGGCGGTAGTTCGCACGCCTTTAATCCCAGCACTGCGGATGGAGGCAGAGGCAGGTGGATCCCGGTGAGTTCCAGGCCAGCCTGGTCTACAATGCGAGTCTAGGACAGCCAAGGCTAACACAGAGAAACCCTGTCCCGAACCCCCCCCCAAAAAACACCAAACAAACAAAAAATAATTTTTAAAAATCCATCTAAATCCATTAAATGTATAAATTTATTAATTAAATTTTGTTAATTGAATATTAATAAAATCAAGAAAAAAGAAACACTTAAATATAGAAAAATATGATAAAATGAAAAAGTGTCAAGAATGGCAACAAAATTCTACATATCAGAATTTACGGGAAGGCTGACAAGACGACTCAGCAGGTAACGGCATTTGATACACACCCCTATGACCTAATTTTATGGAACTTCTATAAGGAGGAAGGAGAAAACTGATTGTTTTCACACATGCCCACACATACACAAGCACACACACTTTTTTTAAGTTGTGGGGTGAAATTATATTCCTATGTATTATATATAATAATGGGTTTCGTGATGGCATCGCCACACACATATGTAATGTATTTTAGTCATATTCACCCTCTATCACCCTCCCTGGTCTCCTTGCACTAACCCTGTCCCTCTCTGTAGCTACAGGTAATCCCTGCTACGTTCATGTCCCCCTCCCCTGTGGTGACCCAAAGAATTTAATTTACAGAAGCATGGGGTGAATGTGAGTGCTGCCCCTCTAACTAGAAAGGTCTCCTGGCAGCCAGGAGCCAAGGAGCACCAGAAAGTCACACTGCACAGCAAACCTCACACCGCAGGTTTACTGGGAGGGAAAACCTGGGAGAGCGGCTGCCTGTGCTTGGCTTAGAAACAGCAGCCACCTGAGCAGAAGGCAGGGCCTACATAGGACATCTTAGTGGGTAGAGCTTCCCAGTGGAGATTTCTAGAGTGAGCATTGGTGGGACTTCAAATCCTAAGATTGGGTGAACTCAGGAATTGGTGGATTTCTCTGTTCGGGCATTGGTGGGTTTCTGTGGCAAGCTCAGGGATTGGTAGGTTTTTCTGCAGGAACTGATGAGATTTTTTTTTTTTCTTCTAGGGTGGGGCCTGGCCACTCACCGGCCTTGGGGCTGGGAATGACTTTTGCATGCATTAGAAAGCAACTATTACGGCCATGAGGGAAGACTGGAGGGTGGGCCTGGCCACTGGAGCTCCTCAGGGCTCCTTGAGGGTTTACAGAGTTTACAAAAGGAACTTGAGTTAGCATGAATAGCTAGGCTTCCTACGGTGATTTGAATGAAAATGAGCCAGCTTAGGTCATCTCCAGTGGTGGTGTTTTGGGGGAGGTGTGGGCACTTGCTAGAAGAAAGTACATTTCTGGAGTGGGCTTTGACTGTTCAAATACTCCCGCCATTCTCAGTTTACTCTCTCTGCTTTCTGCTTGCGATTTGAAAGGCGAGGCGCTCTCAGCTTGCTGCTCCAGCGACCAAGCCTGCCTGCTGCCTTGTTTTCTGTTGAACCGTGCATGGACTGACTCTTTGATCTCTCTGGAACCGTAAGCTCTTCCTTCTACAAGTTGCTTTGATTGCAGTGTTTTATCACAGCAACAGAAGGGTAAAGCAGCACCTTACCGGTCGGTGGCTATACCACTGAAGAAAACATCTGTCTCTTTCCTAGCAACCATTAATTGCCACATGCTCCTGGGGGTGGAGGGGTAGGGGGTAGGGGGTGGCTGCCTAAGCCTGACCCACTCCATGCGAGATGTTAATGGACCCATTTTGTACAGATATCATCTCTGCTGTGAGTTCAAGAGTGCAATATCCACAGCAGCCTTGTTAGGTAGCAATCTGACATCCCCACCATCCTGTTCTCAGGGACCTAGAGGCAGCAGCAGCACATAAAGCCCCACCCCCAGGCATCTCCCTCTCTCCTTTGCCACCCTCCCCTCTTTGCCCCTCCCTCCCCGCTTATGTCCCCACTCCAAGAGGGCCTTTTGCTCTCCCCCCTGCCCCCATAAACCTACATCTGTTGCATGGGGTCTGTTAAAGATACCCCATCCCTCGGCCTTTACCCTACCAACCCCACCCCATCCTCCAGCTCTCACATACTTTCTACCCTCTTCTGTGATGCTCCCAAGCCTCAGAAGGGATGATTTGGACAATCATCTTAAGGCCGAGCATCCAACAATAACCTGGGCCCAGCGCTTTGACTTGCAAAAAGAAGTGTTCCGGTTTTTTGTTTTTCTGGCCAAAACTGATACAAACACTAATCTCTTGATATTCATAAATTCTGACGGGCATATCGAGTCCAGTTAGCAAAACAATAGGAGCAATTTTCCCACTAGAGTTTATGATCTGCACAGTCATTGTCCTTAATCAGATATACTGTACCAGAAGGGAATTCTTTCCTGTGCAGAGCTTCAAATCCAATCAGAAAGCAGTTAGGGTCTCCCGCCCCTGTACCAGCAAACACACCTTGCCCAGCAGGTCAGTAGTGTAGCATGCAGGGTTCACAGTTGGGTACAATTGCTGATAACAGTCCTTCCCCAGAACCCTGCAGAGTACTGTGACAGAGAGATAGCAGGAAGGAGCCTTCTGTCTGGCTTCTATTTGATTTGTCTGCATCCTGCAACCAGAGCATGTATGGTGTCTTCAGCAACAGGGTTTTCTCATCTGGTTCCGGTGTGCAGCCAGCTGTGACGGCATTTGCCTACATTGTTTTAGGGGAGTCAGAGGTCTCCCTCATCAACAACTCATAGGGAAGAAGTTGACCCCTGGCACTGGGATTTTCATTTAATAACCCATGGCTTCTTTGGAGTAGTTTTATACACCCATACCGTACCTTGTTGCATGATATTTGATCACACTGTAAACCCTAAGACTGTGTTGTTTGTTGGAAAAACCAAACCAAACCAAACCAAAAACTGTTTCTAACTGTGATGTGGCTCAGCTCTAGTACACACCTTTAATCCAAGAACTTTCTTCTTCAATATTGTAAACAGGATTAAATAAAGTCAACCATAGGTCAGGAGGCAGAGCAAGCAACCAGCTGACAGGAAGTGAATATGGGATTATTGAGAAAAAAACATAGACAGTACGAGGGAGTCAGGAGGATCTATAGAGAGATGCTCAGGAAGTAGAAGGGAGGGACATTCAGTCTGAGGGGGTTTGAGATGGCCTGGGAGAAGGAGGGTTCCTTCTGGGACAGGGGCTGAGGAGGAAGGTCAGCAGGGTGCCTTCTCTGCCTCTCTGAGCTAGCAGGCTTCCACCCCAGCATCTGCCTCCAGAGTCTTTATTGGCAAATTCAACTGACTGAGGTTTTTGTTAAAAACATTTCCTCTATTACATTTTTAAAAAATTTTTTATCAACTTACCAGATTAATATTTGGGTTATAAGCATTTTTGTAATTCTTAGCTTTATGATTCATTCTTCTTAATACTTACAGTAGAAATTGTAACTTTTGTTTTATTTTATTTTATTTTTTTGAGTATTGTCCCAGCACTCGGGAAGGCAGAGGCAGGTGGGTCTCTGTGAGTTGGAGGCCAGCCTGGTCTACAGAGTGAGTTCAGGATAGCCAAGGCTACACAGAGAAACCCTGTCTCAAAAAAACAAAACAAAACAAAACAAAAAAGATACTTGCAAAATGATTAGTAAGAAGATCATACACCATGACCAGGTTGTTTTCATCCCAGGGATGCAAGGTTGGCCCAGTGAGCACAAACCAATGAATGAAATACACTTATTAGTTAACTGATGAGGGTCAAAATATAAAAATTACAACACCATTACTCTTTTTTGTTGTTGTTCATTTTGTTTTTGAGATAAAGTTTCTCTGTGTAGCCCTGGCATGCACTATGTAGACAAAGCTGGCCTCAAATTTGGAAATCCACCTGCCTCTGCCTCCTCAGTGCTCAGATTAAAACCATGGGCCACCATCACCAGGCTATCATTAGTTTTTTAAAATTGTAAAAGTATTGTTTATGTTTTGTTTCTATGGCAATATGAAAAAGAATAAATAACTAATATAGATATTGGGAATCCATAGCTTTTACAACAGCCGCATTAGCAATAAACCTTCCCAGGCCTGCTTCTCACAATCACTTTTGTTGTAGAAAGCATACAGTGTAAGCATAAGAGGGAATTTCTTCATGAGGGAAGCTGTGTGAGTGAATCACTGCCATGAGTGACAAGCCTATGCACCTCCTTTACCGGAGGGTGGGCATAAGAGGGCCACATTCAAAACAAGTACTTAAAATGATCCTTTGAACTGAAATAGTTTGTTGGTTTTGGTTTAGTTTTGAGACAGGCTCACACTATTTAGCCCTACCTGGCCTGTAACTCAGAGATCCGCCTGCCTTTCCTAAAAGCCTGAGTTGCCTTTGTTATGAAATTATCAGTACAAATAGTTACCATGTAATGATTCACAACTATCGTCTAACAAAAAACAATATATACAAATTAATTCAAAGGTTAAGCCCAGTGCTCTATGGACTTAACATCATCTAAAAACCTCGACCTACTTCTGTGTCCAGCCTCACCAAAAAATCTATCCCTATTGCAGACCTAAGTCTGCTCAGCCAAAGAGGTGCACGTTTCTTCCATCATACCACTTTACTCTGGGCCTTCGAGTCTCTTTGTCACTCTGCCAAAAATAGAGATGCAGATGATGAAACAGGCAAGCAAGCGCCAGGCTTCGGGCCCAGTGGGCAGTGGTCCTGTGGCCAACAAATTCTTCATGCTATGGACAGAGGCAATGAAGAGTGTCTCCATAGCCAAGCCTTTCCCTTTCCTGTGTGGGTGGCTAAAGTCCTGAGCTGACATGTATTGGTGACATGAGCATGGCCAAATTGAAAGCCCCAGTGCTTCAGACCCACTGGAATAGTGAGACCCTCCTGACAGGCTCAGAAGAATGGCAAGGCTTTCCTCTGGTGGGCTACCAATGGTGACATTGTGTGCTGAGAGTATCAACTACAGTTTCCTTCTCTTTGACAGCTGGAGCTTGAGGCTGTTTCTTCTAGGCACTACCTTCTGAGATTAGTTGACCCTCCTCATTACTGCCTCATACAACAAATGTGTGGAGTTTCCTGGCTATTGGTGAGTCTCCATCAGTGCATATAGGTTATCCCAGCCCCTCCATATGTATGGCTGCCATGTGTCCATTCTCTGTCACCCCAGTCAGGTCAGTCCCAAGACTGTGTAGGCTGTGACACTTTCTCTCATTTCTCTAAGTTGCTGACTCTCCCACCTAGCAGCTCTTACGATGACAAGAAGGTTTCCTTCATTTAATTTAGAAGTCACTAAACATAGAAAGTGAATGAGTTATTCAGTATGATGCAACCCACTTATAAATAACCATAATATATTCTAGACCTCTCTGGACAACTGAAAACAAGACAAGGCAAGGGTTGTGTAATTTATCTAACCATACACTTTTTTCTTAATCTGAAAAACTAAATTTTTCTGAGCCTGGCTCTTGTTTGTTTCCATTTCCTTAGTGCTATCCAGAAAGTATGTGTAAGAGTATTTGTGGTCCATCAGGAAATGCTGGTACACATAGCACGAAGCCTGTAAGGATATCAGACACACAACTTCACTGACAAAAATAAATAAAATTTCAAAGGTTGTGATTTTGTAAGACATTCTGATGCTAAAACATGTATGTACTAATTAACTAAATGTATCAATTTATTAATTAAACTTTGGATTTCTGTGAGTTCAAGGCCAGCCTGGTCTACAGAGTGATTCCAGGACATCAAACTTCAGCTCTGAGCTAACTAAAGAGTTGCACATGGATGTGACCATGCTGTCAAATGCTGGCTGTCTGTCACCCTGGCTGGCGATGGATGTGTCTTAAAGCAGAGCAGCTCGGACTCATCCCATACTGCCACTTTCTGTAGATGGCGGGCAGCATCTGCTTCATTCTCTTCCGCTCTCTGCTTGACAGCACGCCTCTGTACCCTTTACAAAGCTGCGGACTTCTTTTCCAGTCTTCCCTCGTAGCTGCTATCCCAGGCCTTCCTTCGCAAGTACCCCACCCGTAGGCTAGCGCTGGAACCAGAGGCTACATCATCACCCCGTGACTCAGCAGTTGACATTCCTTCTGTTTAGGAGAAGGACGGAAGTACCAATGAGTTTCTCTGTCAGTGACACTGATGAACGCAAAGCAGCTCAGAGTTGTTGTGTCACATTGCGGCTATTCTGCTCACCAGAAAGGGCTTAGTTCAACAGGAAATATCCTGCCCGTGTGGCTATTTCTGCCTTCTCTGTATGACACAGCATGTCTAGGAAGTGGAACTAAGCCACACCCACCCCCCATTGTTAGATCCAGGCAGCGAATGGCCAATGGAGTCCACTGGACATCAGCAAGTGCTGTTCTGGTTTGTTTGTTTTGCTTTGGTTTTCAGAGAGTTCTCACCCTTATGGGATTAAATCTTCCAAAGGGACAGACCACTAATCAAAGAAGTACCATAAAGTATAACAAAAGAAAGTTATGAAATTTGTGAGATAAGGAGCTATCACGAGTCCCAGGAAGGCCCCTCAGAGGAAAGACGTGAGACCTGAAGAATATGATACATTTAGAGCGGAGCTGAGCACATGGCTCAGTGGTATGGTACTTTCCAAGCACACTAGAGACCCCAGGTTCAATTTCTGGCACCACACACAAACTAAACTCAATCAGGGTGAATGGTCCGGAGAGGAGTGAGTGAGAGTTACATGGTAAAGGCTGGGGTGTAGAAGCTTGGTGCATCCATGAACTTGGAAGAGATGCCCAGAGCTGTGTATACTTACTGATCTACCTAAAGGCAGAGTAACTTCCTGTGCAGAAGACTTTACCCATGTTCCCCTGTAGTCTGGAAGCAGCTAGCCAGGAAGTAGCCAGCTATAAACAAGACAAAACTGTAAGGAGTACAGTGGAAGCTCCTGGGTCACATACACACACATACAGACACACACACACACACACACACACACACACACACACACACACACACACACCTTCTGGGGAAGACTACAGACCACATCACTGCCATGGTTAGATACAACCAGAGAAGAAAGTGAAATGAACCCCCTTACTGCTTACATGTTCCACCACAAGTTAGAGTTTTGTAAATACTTGGCAGTGTGAATAGCTGTGATTTTTTATTTATTTTTTATTATTTTTTATTTTTTTCTTTTAAAGGTTTACTTATTTATTATTATGTATACAATGCTTTACCTGCATGCACACCTGCAGGCCAGAGGAGGGCATCAGATCACATGATAGATGGTTGTGAGCCACCATGTGGTCGCCGGGAATTGAACTCAGGACCTCCGGAAGAGCAGACAATGCTCTTCACCTCTGAGCCATCTCTCCAGCCCCGATTTTTATTTTTTATTTCTTAGTTTTTTAGTTTTTTTAAGTCAGCATGCAAACAGGATCATGGGTTCCTTGCAGCACTTTCATCCACACTTGATGACTGTCCTTCCGTACCTCCTCCACTCGGCCCCCTCTTGCAGCGCCCCCTTCTGCTTTCATATCATGTGTATTTTAACGTCTTCTTCCTTCTCCCCTTTACTACACTTCTTTACGGTCTTTTTTCCTTTCTTGCGGTCCACTTTTTAGTTTTATGACCCATAGTCATTCACAGGTACATACACAAAAAAAGTAAAATATGGGATCCCTATATAAGAGAAAGCAGCTAGTACTGGTCAGTCTCCTGGGGGAGCGGGAACTGCAACCAGGAAGGCTTGGAATCAGGGTAACACAGGACAGGGTCCACTCTCCTCCAGCTATGTGCCGGGAGAGAACACGGAACATCTTATTGGCATAGAAAATTCTCTTAAACATTTCTTGTGCCAAAACTAAACATTTGAACTGTTACATGATTTAAAATATTTATTTTGGAACTAGTAAGACTATATTATGGCATATATTTAAAAGCTGTCTAATCAGCTGGAGCATGTCTATAATCCCAGCACTCAGGGAGGCAGAGACAGGAGGATTGCTGTGAATTCAAGGCCAGCCTGGTCTACAAAGCAAATCCAGGACAGCCAAGGCTACACAGAGAAACTCGGTCTCAAAAAACAAAAAACAAAAAAGGTTGCTTAATCTATTCCATTCATAGGTAGTGCGTGAAACTTAATATAAAGTAAATGACTTCACAGAGATTTTCAGGACATCCCAAGACGCTTAGAGCCTCCCTCCCCTTCCCACTTCCCTCCTGGCCTATATTCCCATGTCCTTCAGCTGTGAGTGGGTAAGTCTGGGGCAGGCAAGTGTAGGTAGTGAGGAAAAATTCTAACTTCTCATTTTAGTGATAATAAAACAATCATTTCCTACTTATTAGTAACAATAGCAATAAAAGCGACAGGCGCTGTCCATCAAATGCTTACAAAAGGTTAAATTCCTTAAAAAGTTGTTTCCTTTCTTTGTAAGAGGAAGACACTTGTAGTACAGCACTTATGCGAGAGTCTGACGACAACTTTCAGGAGTCAGCTCTGTCCTTTTTCCGTGTGGTCCAGGGAATCGAACTCAGATCATCAGGCTTGACAGCAAACACCTCTTAAGCCATCTCATGGAGGCTAAGTACTTTAAAACACTGTTTCATTTGATGCCCTTTCTTATTGGTGCACATACATCTCTTTAAATCTATATTATTGTGTGATTGTTCAAATCAGAAACTGGGGCAAACAGCTGAGGTTACACAAAAGCCCACGTGTGGAGATATCTCTCAAACAGAACCTCTGACTTCAAGCCCCACACTGAGACAATGAACTCTCAAGATGCCAGGGAGCTACACCGTCCCCTACTAGGGAAACAAGCCATCAATCAGCCCTCATCCAAAGCACCCTCCAACTGCCCCAGTCATCTATGGGGATGCTCTGCTTCAGAGGGATACATTTATCAGCAGTCTTTTTGTTTGTTTGTTTGTTTGTTTTTTAAGATAGGGTTTCTCTATGTTATCTTGGCCGTCCTGGACTCTCTTTGGAGACCAGGCTGGCCTGGAACTCACAGTGATCCACCTGCCCACCAAGCCCAGCTATCAGCAGTATTTAATCTGTACTTTCTGCACTTTGCCCAGGAGTGTGAACGTTAGACAATCAAAAGCTGTGTGAACAGAGGCGATAAGGAAAGGGCACCGAAGGAAACAAAGCAGAAAGTGATGGAACCAGAAGATAGCCAAGTCACCTGTGTCAGTGAAGCCCCTGGACCAATTGTCCTAGTGACCTGAGCAGTCCTGAGACTACATCTGTGAGACTTGCAGGGTGAGGACGCGTCTGCTCAGCCAGGGGGCCTGTTGGGTGCTACATCCTCCATGGCTTGGTCCTGGAAACCTGACTAGGGAGACTCGGGAATGAAGAAATGGCAGGCACGTACAGAAGAGTTGGGCTGTGATCACTCCAAAGGAGGGTGCCTACCACACAACCCAGCATGTTTGTCATATACAGCACAAGCAGGAAGGAGGCGAGGCTTCTGTAGAGGAGCAATCTCAGGCTCCCAGAGTAAGAGGAAGCTGGGCTCTGCATTTTCTATACACAGGTCTTAGCTAAAGGTCAGCCGTTCAGTTCAACACTCCTACTTGGGCCAAGGGAAGGTTTCTGCCATTCCTGTTGGTCTGAGACATTGGGGTCCTTGATACGGCCATGTTCACGTCAGCAATACACATTCACTCAGGGCTTCCTCTGCTTTCCACAGTCGGGGCAGCTCCTGAGATAGCCTCCTAGTTCTGCCTCTCTATGCCGCCTTTGGAACCTTCAATAAGCCCCCAGCATCTGGGCACCTGGAGTGACCTGAAGTTTAGCCAGTCTGCTATAGGTCTCAGGTGAGTACCCGCGCTGCACCTTTCTCCTTCCTGGTGCTCCTTAGTAAGCGAGGCGGTTGTGGCTCCTGAGTGAGAACGTACACTACAGAGGCCAGACAGAGTGCCAGGGGAGAGGACTATGACAAGAATGCGGAGGCGGGGTGGGGGTGGGGGACCTGGTATTGCTCTCCCAGGAGCAAGCAACAGTGCCCATCCTACCAAAGCCATGGGAAGCCAGCCCTGCTGAGAAACACTAAATAATCACTTTGCTGCTTTTTTCAAAAGTGTATGAATAAGTCCACTGTCAAAGTTGAAGTTCTGGGGTCAGGAGCATGGCTTAGCTTGCTGCACAAGTCTGGTGGCCTGACCTGGATCCTTGGGGCCCGCAAAAGTTGTTACTCTGATCCCCACATGGACTCAGTGGTCAGAAATACACACACACACACACACACACACACACACACACACCCCAATAATTTTTTAAATTGATATTCTGTTCAGTTTCTTGGGGTAGAATGTTAAGGTTGTCACAGGGGAGCGACAAGTGTTTTACACAGAGCTTTCCGTTCTGGGCACTTTTCTGCAGAAGCAATGACTGAAAGGTGACTAGCATGATTTTGATGCCCAGGAACTCCAAAGGCCAAAGCCAGGATTGCATTAAACACAGATGCCTGTGACCCAGAAAGGGTTCCATTGCTAAAATTGCACTGTAGAGTTCTCCTGAGTCCTTGAAAGGTATGTGTTTTGTTTCTATTTTTGTTTTCTTGTGCCCACAGCCTGGTTTCATTTGTCTGCTTGTGAACGCTAGAGGACTGTTTGACAAGGGCTTTGTGAAGAAGCTTTCTGTAGGACTTCGAGCAGCTGCCTTGCCTGGCCTATTGACATTCTGTAGGATTCTCCTACTTAAGCTTTATTCTTTACCAACTTATGCTATTTTTGCTGTATCTGAATACTATAATGTTATAGCATTATACACACACACATATGTATGTATAACATTATATGCTATAATGTTAATTTTATATTTTTTCAATAATTCACTTTTTCAAAACTTGTTTTGAGTCTGGCATGGTGAGACACACACATAATTTCAGCATTTGGGAGATAAAGGAAGGCTGATCAGGAGCTCAAAGCAATCCTCAGCTACACAGTGAGTTCACAGCCAGCCTGTACTACACAAGATCCTGTCTTGGAAAAACAAAACAAAATAAGAATAATTAAGTACATGAATAAAAATTTAAAACTTGTTTGTGTCTTGTTATTTTTTCAACATTAGTTTGATAAACTCTATTTTGCATATACAGTTAAAATATATGCTTAATTCTTGAAACATTTGAAGTTCACCTGTAGTATCTTGAGTAAGTATAGGAATAACTTTTAAGATGGTAAAAATGATTTCTTTAAAGTCAGTATTCTTTATAGATAAAAAAGATTAAAGGAATATCTAAGTACATGATTCTAAAGTACACATAAATATATAAATACACTATTCTAAACCATATAAGTTCATGACAGGGTTGACTCAAGTATGATTTGTGTCACAGGTCTTTAATCCCAGCCCTGGGGAGGCAGAGACAGGTAGATCTCTGTGAGTTTGAGGCTACTCTGGTCTACATAGTGATTTTTCAGTACAGCCAGAGCTACATAGTGAGAGCCTGTCTGGAAAAAACAAACGACAGTATGCCTTGTGGGAGTCTGACTAGGAGATAATAACCTCATCTATTTTTCATTGTGGCTCTCTCCCAAATGCCATTTATTTATTTATTTATTTATTTTATTATGTGAGTGCTCTATCTGCATGTACACCTGCAGGCCAGACAGAAGAGGGCATCAGATCACATTATAAATGGCTGTGAGCCACCATGTGGTTGCTGGGAATTGAACTCGGGACCTCTGGAAGAGCAGACAGTGCTCTTAACCATGGAGCCATCTCTCCAGCCCCTCAAACACTCTTTAACAAGTACTTGGTGAAATACAGGGCTATTGCACCTCAGCGAATTGCTGGCAAGCCCAAAGCTAATGTGCAGAGTTTTACACTGTGAGAATCATTGGGCAGAGTTCTCAGATCCTGTGGCAAACACAAGGAAATAATTTCAATACTTCACTGGGAACCAAAGATGGTAGGTAAGAAGGTAGTAGGAACTTAATGGGGGGAAGGGAATGTTAAAAGACAGCAGGATGCAAAGATGGCCCAGTTATTCTTCAGGAGATGATGAGGAACTGAGGGAAGAGATTTTTCCCTGGACACAGTCATGCAGCCAGAAGAGAGTGCTCAGTGGTGGGTGTGTTCCACACACCTAGAACCTTTGACCAGATGTTAGCTGTGTCTGTTTCCTCTCCTTGGACAGTCCCCATCATTTGCAGACAGCAGGGTGGACCCTTGACGCCTGTCTTTATGTCTCTGATGCTCTTTGCTGCTTGACAATTACAGCAACATACTGTTAGATCCGGCACGGAGCCTTCAAATGTCTCTTTGCCTCGCCCACCAAGTCCATGACAGTCCACTATCGGCCCTGGCTGCCAAGAGGCTGCCCAATATTATTTACTTGTATGATTTTTAACAGGTATATTTTTAATGTATTATCTCTGAAAGTGACACCCTTTATACTTGGTTAGATTTCACTATCTGAAAGAATCTCAGAATCATAGAAAAACAAGCCGCTGGACAGATACCGATCTTGACCTAGAGTTGGAAAAATCCCAGAAATGGTGGGAGATCCATTTCACAGAACCAGCCCCCACTCTCACCCCCGCCCCCGCCAGGTTTGGCTTCCTCAGGAGTCTCTTAATGAGCCAAGCCCTCCTGTAGTGGTTGCCTACTTGTCCTGGGACATCACGCAGTTCCCCAGGAGCCCACGGCCAGCCCAAGCGCAGGTGCAGGAGGGCGGTGACCTTGGAGAGACCGCGCCCTTCCGGGCTTGGCCTTGGCAATCTCCAGAGCCTCCGCTGCCCTGCGCTCGCCCCGCAGGCGACACCCACGCCCGGCAGCCCCGTGCCCGCAGTCCAGGAGGATTTGTCAGCGCGCCCTATATAGCTGCAGACAGCTGCCATCTGTTATGTTTAGTAACACCACCCCGCGCCCCCTCCTCCGAGAGCAAGCCGGCCTCGGTCATTATGCCAAGAAGACAGTTTTAAAGGACGCTCAGTTGCAAGCAGGCTTCCCGCAGCGTCCTTTCTCTCTCGGCCTCCTGGGTGCTCCCAGTACAGGGCTGTACCCCGGCTTACAGGCAGGTGCTTACAGAAACAGACACACCGCTCCTTCCTCCCCTCCCTGGGTTCACTGGAGAGAAAAATCTGTGATGTGTGCACCACTTTAATGCATCGCGTTTCAGTTCTGCAAATGCGAAGTGTAAATTGGGCTACAATACGATAGTGAATCGGACCGGCCGTCATGATTAATTTATCACCGTGCTCCAGATACATCAGCTAAAATAATGTGAATTTAAAGCATCGCTTCCTCCTGCCTTTGTGTTTGCTGGCAAATGCGAAGGGCAGATCACTAGAGGAAAAAGAAATGAAATTTCACTCTCTTCTTGTATTTGGTTTGGCAATGCGTGGACACAAGTGAACACTAGAAACCAGGCTCCTTCCGCCGTTCAAAATTGAGTTATCCAACTGAGGGTTTGTTTTCCTTTTGGTTAGCATGTGTGCCATCGGTCTCTCTTCTTCTTCAGCACTCATCCTCACACCCTGGAACTACTGATTAACATGAATGTGGAGAGATACGCATATTTTTCCCCTACTTCAGGCAACTTCTGGTTTTCAAACTGCCTAATCACTGATAGTATGAAGGACCTTGCCATTCAGTGTGGCCCATGAAGAAACTGCACAAGCATTGATTCTCAGACCTTAGGAAAATGCAGGCTCTCTTATCTATACAGTATAGCCCAGACATTGTAAATGGCTTGTGTAAGGTACACCCTGCCTGCCTACTGCCTGCCTGCCTGCCTGCTGCCTGCCTGCCTGCTGCCTGCCTGCCTGCTGCCTGC
>OU015742.1:166169593-166212638 GCA_907169655.1 Acomys percivali | reverse complement strand
CACACACACACACACACACACACACACACACACACACACACACACACACACTACAGTGAGCCTAAGTTACAGGGTTTAACAAGTGGTATTTCTTGTGCTCTTCTCAACGCTCTTACAAATGATTACAATAATTACTATGATCGCTGTTTTACAAAGAAGATAACGAAGTCCAAGGAAGGCAAGAAACTCCACGGGTGCCTGCCCAACAGGAAGTGTCAGAGCCGCAATCAGCTCTGCTTCATTTAATCCCAGAATCCCCACTCTTTAAAGCGCAGACACAAGACGACAACAGATCTGGCTCTTTGTTTGGAATTTCTGTAGCTATTTCTGCTGCCATAGTGGCACGTTCATGCTTTTCTTGGGCTTTGCTCTAAATATTTTTTAAAAGCAACCGTTTAGTTTTACAATTAGCTTGGCTCCGCAGAGATAAACTCCTTAAAGGTCAGACGTTAACCGGATCCTCTTCGTGTTATCACAGCAAATGATCAGTGGAATTGACCTTGACCGAGCTGCCTTGCAGGCACGGAGACCCACAGCCTCATCGCAACCACTGGGCACAGACACTGCTGTTACGGGAAGGGGCACTTCCTATGCCTTTGATCGCAGGCATGGTTGCTTTTCTTGACAAGACCCAGAGTGAAAAGACTTAGTATCCATCTTCCATGTGAACGGAATCACGGCCCCACTGCCATGATAGCCTCAGCCCTAGGGAACACCAGGCTGGCTGCATGAGGCCAGCAGGGCACAGGCAGTCTACGGGACCACAGAGGGTGGGCTCTACGCACCCTCCCAGGCCTGTTTACACTCCAAGGGGCTTCCCTGGGGAAAACCTTACAGAGGTGCAGGTCCACCATATACTCTGGCCAGAAACGTCAGATTTCCAGGCTGTTAACCCAGTGGACAATTTGCCAGAGAAGAGCCAAACTGTTGGCCTTGAGTCAACACGGAAATACAGGGCACAAGACAAGCGTATATAACCTGACCAGCTGGCCAGCAAGCCCTCCTTCAGCACGTTTTTCCTTCCCTGACTCCTGCTCAGGGTAATAGATACCTGAGTGACCACTATTTTCAGCCTTCTTTCCCCCCTGAGGCAGAGTTTCTCAGTATAACATCCTTAGCTGTTCTCGAACTCACTCTGTAGACCAGGATGGCCTCAAACTCGCAGAGATCAGCCTGCCTCTGCCTTCCGGGTGCTGGGATTAAAGGGATGTGCTATCACGTCCAGCTATTCTCGGCTTCTTTTACATGTGGCTGGGCATTTGAACTCAGGTCCTCAAGCTTGCACGACAGGCATTTTTACCAACTGCACCATCTCCCCAGCTCCCCAGTCCTTGTGGATCGAGGAGACAATCTGTTTCCCATCAGTTGTTTGTTCCTGCTTGTCAATGAAGTCCAGCCGTTTCTGAGATCCAAGGTGACAGCAGTTTAGGACGATGGCTAGAGGTCTTCTCTTGCCTTTTTGGCGTCTGGGCCAGGACAATGTAGAAGATGACAGCAAATGCCTCAGCACTCTCTGTGCCTTCAGTCTTGAAGGGGGGAGGGGCAGGTCAGATGTTATCAGTTGCATGTCTATGTGGAGTTAAACAGGGGTGTGACGCCAAGTGAAAGAGACACATCGAATGAAGGCATTTCCCCCACTTTTTGTTACCTGCTGGCCAAGTGCCTGTTACACAACCAGTGGGAATAGAAACGATCTACATGCCAACGGAGCCAAAGGATGTCACGTGGCCCCGATGCCCCACGTGCCAGGATAATTTTTGGAGCTCCTATTTTTCAGAGCGTAGAGAAGCAGAAATGGGAGAGGGATCTTTGGCTAAGCGGTTCCCAGAAAGTGTTAAGTGGGCTGCATGGAGGGTGACAGCTATCTGACAGGAAACCAAGCATCTGAGCTTATTCTTTGGGAATTCTGTGTATCGGAGTCATCAGCATTAGGACCATAGTCCCAGCACCTAAGGCTTTGCTGCTGTGATAAAGACACAAGCTCTGTGCTGTCCAGCCACCAGCCACACATAGACCCTAACTATTTAGCCCTTGAAGTATTGTTTATGCAACCTAAACTTTCATTTTCCTCTTTAATATACACGAAGCTATTTCAGAGATCTCACAGACTGTTGTTGGCCTTTGGCTTGCTAGAACAGTGTGACCGTAGAGAAACAAAACATTACAATGAGTCAAAATCACCCTGGACCTTTAATAGCCACTTACTGTAAATTTTGTAATTGACCTAACTTAACACTCTTGTGCTAGATAAACTTATGGAAATGCGGCATCTTGGGAGACCACCTCTGGACAACAGCAACATGAGAGCTGTTGGGGTGGGGAGGGAAGGACACTGAGCTAGTTTGCCCATGCCCACACGCCAGTGCTCACCTGTAATCCTAGCACTCAGGGAGGCAGAGGCAGGCAGATCTCTGTGAGTTTGAGGCCAGCCAGGTCTACAAAACAGGTCCAGGACGCCAAGGCTAACACAGAGAAACCCTGTCTCAGGGTGGAAAAGTTACATCTAAAACCTAAGGCAGCCCTTCTGTCATCCTGAAGCTTCCAGCAATGTAATTGGTTACTGTCTTGATTTGCCTTTTTGATGTTGTTACTCTGTGGCTATAAAAGATGATGTAATCCTTTTCATGTGGAATGTGTCACCGCAAGGTAACCTGGATCTCTCTTCCTCTAGCCATGATCACGTGTATTGATCTGGGAGTAAACTTGAATTCCCCCTGCCCCCTTTTTCCCCCCCTCTTATTCTTTGCCCCTAAAGTACAACTGTCAACTTACATCTGATGTCTTTTAATTTATCAGTTAAATAGCCGCAGGGTTGGGATGCAGCTCAGCCTTAGGCAGCTCACTCGAGGCCCTACCCAGCGCAGAAGAGGGGAAAGCAGGGAAGGAGAGGAAGGGACAGAGAGGAGAGGAGGTGAGGGGAAGGAAGGAAGGCAGCGAGCTACAGTTCTGGTACAAGGCACTAGATTCCTTTTCAGGCACAAGACGTTCCCATCCCACTTCAAAAATTCAAAGGGGTAACTGAATGGCCCTGACTTGGGGACCAGTGAACAACATCATGGCCTGTTTTGTTTTATTTTGAGTCTCCCCTCAGCGTTGTCTCTGAAGTGAATTCTTGACTGTGCTGGCAAGTTCTCAGACATAACATCAGAGAGGGCGCCTCTGAAGCTACGAAGGCGTGGCTACCTCAAGAGCTGGGATTTCATCCCTATGGCCCGCCTGCCCCTGACGCTGCTGTGCGAAGCTGGACAAAGAGGTCTGAGATGAGGGAAAACAGAAAGAAAAGGAACTGGGCAAGCCTCAAGTAAGGCGCTGAGGATGCGGGGCGGGGCCGGCTCTTCCTGCCCGGCCGGCGCAACCCCTCCCCGTCTCCGCGCTCCGCTCTATTTGCCGCTTCTTCCCTTCTTTCCTCCGGTGAAAGCCTGTAATTACAGACACCAGGTGCGGTGGCTCTCTGGCCTCTCCCGTGACTCCATCAGTCAGAGCTGTGAACGGTAATTTGCCAACCACCAGCGAAGTTTCCTTTCAAAAGCAGGATACGCTGGGTGTCACGTTACATCACTCAAAAGCCTGAGACAACAGAAGAGGAAATAGAATTTACCCAGGGAACAAAGGAGTCTGCAGCTCACTTTTCTTTAGCCCTGGACAGGGGAGGAGTGACTGCTACCTCTAAGCAGGCAGGCGCTGCCCAGAACCTGGAAAGGAAGGGGGGCGGGGGTTGAAGCTTGGCGGTTGGGTGCTACTGCTCCCTGAGTGCCCAAGTGTGCTAATTGTTCCAGTGCCAAATTAGAGAGAAGCAACCAACAACAGGTTGTTAAGTGGGTACCACAGAGTGATTCAGAGGCTGGCCTTAAAGGTAGACTTCTTAGGTTCAAATCCTGGCTTCACCAACAAGAAATGCTGGCCACACACCTTCTCAAACCTTTTTCATTTATACAGTGGTAACCTCCCCGCCCCCAACCACCCCCACACCTCACTCACTCTTTCCTGTCTGGTTTTTTTTTTTTTTTTTTTTTCAATGCTGGGCCTCACACATGCTAGCTAAGCACTCTGACACCTAGCTGTTATGCCTAGCCCAGTCATGACAATTCTCATCTTTGTGTCCTGGTGGTTTTTTGTTTGTTTGTTTGTTTGTTTGTTTGTTTGTTTTAAAGATTTAAATGTCAAGACTCAGTGTGCTCGGGTAGGTGGACTATAAAAGCCAGCCTTGTGGTGGTGTCTGTTTGGATGCTTAGCCTGGCCCTATGCCACCAGGCTGAGGCTAGGAAGCAAGCTGACTGTGTATGGTCTCCCAGACCTGGAACAGTTTCTGTGCTCCCTGACCCTGGGAAGATTAGCCAGTGTCTTTCCCCCTCTGCTCTGTCATTGTCTGGAGGCCCGAGGCCTGTTTATTGGTCAGGATGGAAAGTCTGCCCCTATGAACTGAAGTAGACAAAGCAGTCGTGAATAAGTACCTTTCCTCCCAAGTAACAAAGGGACGTACAAATGACGTTATGGCTCAAGCACCTGGGCACTCTGAGCTGAAGGTGCTTCACATGTCTCCTCTGGGTTTTCTCAGGAGTGGGCTAATGAGGGCAGTAGCACCCAACCGCCAAGCTTCAACCCCCCCCCCCCGCCCCCCTTCCTTTCCAGGTTCTGGGCAGCGCCTGCCTGCTTAGAGGATGCAACAGATCCCAAGGAGAACAGCAAGGGGTGGATCGTGGGTCCCTTCTAGACCAATGCGTTCTCTGAGGAGCCACTTTTGTAGGATTTGGCAGTCCTTTTCCACAGGCCGAGCTTCCCCGTGGCCCCGTCTCATCAGCCCTTCTGTGGCCTTGCTACCCTTGAGCAACTGGTGAGTGCTAGTTCCCTGGCTGCCTTCCTCTTTCTGAGAAAAAACGGCAAAGGCTGAGAATAAAGTGGAGCAGTGATGTGTGGCATCTGAGAGGAAGAGGCTGACGAAGGACTATGGGCATCTTTGAGAATGATGCCTGTCTGTCTGTCTCAGGGAGCTATGGCTCTATGGTGGTTTGAATAAAAATGGCTCTCACAGACCCATAGGGACTGGCACTATTAGAGCGTGTGGCTTTGTTGGAGGAAGTATGTCACCAAGGAATGGGCTCTGAGGTCTGAGAAGGTCAAGCCAGGTCTGGTGGCACAACTCAGTTCCTGGGAAGTACAGCTCTGAGCTGCCTCTCCAGCACCATGCCTGCCTGTGTGCTGCCATGCTTCTCAATGTTCACTTGGAATCTCCAGTCGCCCCACCACACACACATGATCCGGTAAATCCCATTCTCCCCAGCTCTGTCTCTGTCTCTCTCCAACCCTGTGCCCCTCCAAGGAAAGCCTCCAGGCCTAGTTTCAAATTCCTGGCATTTCTGGTGGCTGCCACAACTCACCCCCCTCACCTGGAGTCACCAGCTTCCCAAGTCCTTGCCCCAGATGGCCATATTTGGGCACAAGTCCAGAGTGTGGTAGACTCTTTGTTTTACTTTGCCTACAATCCATAGAAACCCTCCCTGCCATAGGCTGGGTGTGACTTCCTCTGGTTTCATCCCCTGAGGCTGGTGAATTTGCCCAGGAGCCCCTGTTCCCAATAAACCTGCTCTCCCCCCCCCCCATTTTTTTTTTAAAACCATTTAATCTTAATTGAATTGGCTTAGTTCCTTGGTGGAGATAACCTATCACCTGCCATGACAATAACGAACTAAACCTCTGAACTGTAAGCCAGCCCCAGTTAAAAGTTTTCCATTATAAGAGTTGCCATGATCATGGTGTCTCTTCACAGCTATAAAACCCCAGTGAAGGCAGGGTCTGGACTGAATGACCACCATGGTTGCCAGAGGCAGTGGGCCTCAGGCTCCCTTCTTGCAAATTCCAAGAATGCAATTCATGAACACAGTGGGTGAGTTTTAAAGAGTTTTTTTATAGGTTAGTTGGGAGCTTAAATTGTGCATGTGTGCATGCGTGTGTGCATGCGTGCGTGCATGCGTTTGTGTTCTATATAGCAGAAGGGGGTCCAGGAACTTTAAAAGGACTTACAGTAGAAACCTGGGTAAGGGATGAGGAGAGACGAGCTGAGAATCCAGTTGGCCCAAGCACATGGCCAGGTGCCGCCTCTCAGTTTCAAGCATGTAGTCGCATGGGCTCCACAGCTCTTCCTTCTGCCAGCTCTGGCCTCTGGCAAGGACATTTTCAGAACTTCTGCTTTGGGGTCCCCGCCTTACTTGGCCAGTTTTTATGTCCTAGTCTCATCAAGAAGACCAGGCACCTTAGCTGGGAGGAAGAGTGTGCCATTGAGCCGCCCACAAGGCCTCCTCCTGGTCTCCATGACAGCTGTGTAGCCTTGTCCATTAGCTGTTTAACATGGCTAATCACAATTGACTGGTTACAACGTAGGCCAAATTCAGTCTAAGTGACATAGTTCATATCCATCTATTTACCCATAATCAGCAGTTAGTTGTTACTAAATTTGCCATTTAGAGTATAAATTACTGAATGAGATGGGACTGTGCTGGGAGACATCACAGAGGCTGGGCGGGGTGGCCTTACTGTGATCCTGGCACTCAGGAGGAAGATGGTGGTTTGAGTCAAGCTTTAGCCACATAGTGAAATCTATTTCAAAAACAAAACAAGCCGGGCATGGTGGCGCACGCCTGTAATCTCAGCACTCCAGAGGCAGAGGCAGGCAGATCACTGTGAGTTCAAGGCCAGCCTGGTCTACAAAGTGAGTCCAAGATAGCCAAGGCTACACAGAGAAACCCTGTCTCAAAAAAACCAAAAAACAAACAAACAAAACCCAAAACAAAACATCCCACAAAATCACCACCACCACCAAACAGTAAGATATAGTTAATGACCATAACAGAGATGGCCTGGATTTCAAAACATAACTGACAATAGTGTGTGTGGGGTCTAGGGAGGTGCTCACCTGTTTTTTGAGAAATACACCCTGGAGGCAGGTCACTCCAGGACACCGTAACATCTGGAAGTGGATTCTGGGAAAGAAGTGAGGTCTGTGATTGCTTGGCCTACATATAAGCTAGTTTTCTGTTGCTGTCATAAAACACCATAACCAAGGCAACTTACTGGAGAGTTTGTTTGTTTATTTTTATTTTGTTTTTGCTTTTCGAGACAGGGTTTCTCTGTGTAGCCTTGGCTGTCCAGGACTCGCTTCGTAGACCAGGCTGGCCTCGAACTCACAGCAATCCACCTGCCTCTAGCTCCCCGAGTGCTGGGATCAAAGGCGTGCGCCACCACGCCAGGCCCTTGGAGAGTTCATTTTCGCTTATAGTTCCATAGGGATAAGAGGATACCACAGCAGGAAAACATAGCAGGAAGCTTACATCCTCAACTGCAAACAGAAGTAGAGAAAGCAAGTTGGATGTAAGGCAAGGTTATAGCACCTCAAAGCTCACACCTAGTGACTGACTTCTTACACGAAGACCGCAACACCTAAACTTCCGCAAACAGCATCACCAATTGTTACAGGAAGCCCACCAGAGATGACCACTCAGACATCATTTATAGCCAACTGAAAGTCTTTCTTCCAGCAGGCTGGGAATACATTCAGGTATTCGGAGACCCAAATGTAACCAAGTATTTAGACCAAGGGGATTTTAAAGGCAAGACTCTCTTCTTTGTATCTTGCTCAGCAGCTGTAGGGGGAGGTTTGCACAAGCAAGCAGTTTAACAGAAACTAAATTAGCTGGGGCATCTTGGCCTTGGGTCCTAGAATAGAGTTGGGCAATTTTCCATGAAGGAGATCAAACTGAAATGAAGGAGTTAAACCTGGAATGACGTAAGTAAGAATATAAGATGGAGGAACTTCTGCACTGTCTTGGTCTGTCACGTTCCCCAGGGGTTCTATGGGGCATGAGTCAAATCATTGGTTTGTCCTGTCCTAGGGCATAGTTGCTCCTAAGGACCAGTAGCTTAACTTAGTTTATTCTCTGATACAGGTGAGGATGCAGGGTCCCGTTGTTAGCCTGATCAGGATAAGAATCAGTAGTCTGGCTAATGCTGACAGTAAGTTAAGTCAAGGCCAATATGAGCTCTCCCCTCTTCTTGATTATAAGCACACACCTGGAGGATATCATGGACCAGTAAACACAGAGTTGGGGTGTGACTTTCCAGTGTGTTGGGAAAGGTGCGTTTAGTCAAACCATTCATAAAAGCAAGCCAGATAATTTAGGACATGTTGCAGGTACCTTGTCATTGGCAGAACATGCATAAAATTGTAATTTCTGATGGTCTTTTTCTAGCCAGTCTTCTCTACCACCTGGTTTACTGACCCCCATCCCTCGCCTAGAACCATATTGTTCCACCTCTAGAAGGGGCATAAGAGACTCGAAGCAGAGGCCATTCCTTCCACCCCTGGCTTTGCTGAATCCCCATGTCCAGGTTTGGGATTAATAGGGTTTGTGTATCCGGGATTAGTAAACTCTGGTCAATCTTATCTTTAAGGGGTCTGAGGTCCAAGGGACACTCCAACTATCATCGTCCTCAGTGGCCTTTTTTCAAAGGCCACCTTGTTGGCAGTTGGGGTGTGGAGCAGTTTTATTGCTCCTAGGTGGGTGGCTTGGTGGAAATCTATAACCAGTAGCCTTCCCAGACTCCAGCACCCACCAGCCTTGTTTATCCGGTCTGGCCAGTTTCACCCAGTCAGTCTTGCTCCACTGTGTATTCCAGGTACTCAGGTAAGCTGGATACCAAGATTTGGATAGGCCCCATTGGTTCTACAGCCATTTCCCTGGTGGCCAAGTCAGGTGCTCTGTTGCCTCTGGCTTCTGGGGTACCAACCCCCTTTTCGGTGTTCTTTGCAATAGACAATGGACTCCATCTTGATTAACCAGATAGCTTCCAGCAGGGCTAAGATTCTTTCTCTCTTTTGATCTCCTCCTGCTGAGGTTAGCAATCCTCTTTCCCTGGACTCGGGCCACGGCAGAAGCATATCAGCTATCAGTGTATATAGGATAGCCATGTCTTGCTCTCAGAGTACTTGAATCAAAGCTAAAAGCTCAGCTCACTAAGCCAAGGGTCGCCTGCTTCAACACTGCTCAGATGGTCTTATCTTGGGTCACTACCACTGCCCCTGAACACCCAATGTCGTCTTAGATGTAACTGCTTTCACCCATCAATAACACCTTGTCTGCTAACACCAATGGGACGTTAGGCAGATCAGTCTGATAGGCTGGAACAGGCCAAGTCAGTCAGCTCAATACAGTCATGCAGGGGACCCATGGCTAATTGCTTGGCAGAATGGCAGGGTTGAGGGTCTTTTGTAACTGAATGCAGGGTTCATCTAGAACCAGGGGTTGGTATTGGGTCGCCTGGGCATTGGATATACATCTCTCTTGTGTCCCCCTCAAGAGATCTTCCACAGTGTGTGGGGCTGCCAGGATCAGTTCATGTTCTAAAGCTTATTCGTCAGCTTCTTTTATCAGCAGGGAAGTGGCAGCTACGGTCTTTATACACACCGGCCATCCAGCTGTGACCAGGTCAAGTCTCTTGGACAGATATGCCACTGGTCTTTTCCAGAGTTTTGGTGTTTGCATGAGGACCCCATAGGCCATGCCTCTGGCTTCATCCACATACATGTGGAACAGCTTAGTCATGTCTGGGAGGGGCCAGGGATGAGGTAGACACCAGGCCCTCTCCTCAGTCTCAGCCCATTCCAAAGGCTCCGTACTTGCAGTGCAGGTATAGAGGGGTTGGCTATCGCAGAAAATCCCACCATCGATAGCTAGCAGTATCAAATCACTCCCAAGTATTCTGCATCTGCTCCCCCCACCCCCCATATGGGAGCGGGAATTTACAACATGGCTGAATTAGAGCACTGGCTTTCCTTTATCTAGAGTGTAGCCTGGGCACCTGACCTGGCAGGGGCGGCCACACAGCTGAGCTTTCTTGGCTTAGACACTGTGCCCCCAGGGCTTGGAGGCGCTCTAGAAAGGTCTTCTTTTGCCTGTCCACCTTAACCCACTGAAGCAGGGTGTTTTGTGGATATCTTTGTGCACATTCCAACAGATCTACACTTAGGGTCCCATCAAGCAATGCTGGTGAATCCCAAAGCCCCTTCTCCTGGTCTAATCCCCCACTTCCTCTCTTGCATGATTCCCCAAAGGCAGTGATCACACCAGGAGTTGCTTTCCCTGTCAGTCTTTGGCTGAATGTAAACTAATTTCTGGAGCTTTCTCCTTCTGTCTGGGGGCTGACTGCATGACAAATGCAGTGTAAGTGGTTTTTTTTTTTTTTTTTTCATTTTCTGGTACATGTGGGTCCATGGGAGTAAATATCCAATACAGATCACAGAGACTTTCCAGAAACCCAGCAGATGACTCATCGGGTCCTTGAGTGATCTGACTACCTTGGGTAAGTTTCTGACTGCCTTTTTTTTGTTTTGTTTTTGAGACAAGGTTTCTCTAGCCTTGGCTGTCTTGGAACTCATAAAGATCCACCTGCCTCTGCCTCCCAAGTGTTGGGATTAAAGGTGTGTGCCGCCATGCCCAGCTATCTGACTGCCCCTTTTAATCCCCCTAATGTGTGGCAGTCAAAAATCCAATGCCCTCTTACCTTAAAAGTTTCCGACAGGCAGATAAATGCCTGCAGCTTTTCCAAAAATGGAAGGGTTTTGGGTCTTCCAATTAGACAAGTCATTGGTAGAGAAGGAGACATATTCCATCCTCCCCTCACCCCCCACCCCTGCGTGATTTGGAGAACTACTTCCTCCTCACGTGCAACCAGCTGTGTAGAGCAGCCCAGGAAAAGGAGTAGAGATCACACCACATGGCCGAGGGACCTACTTGTCCTGGCTGCACACACTCCAGGCCCCTCCACATAGAGAACAGGATCAGGATCCCAGGACTATGGGGGAGACTCAAGCAACTAAACAGAAGTAGGAAAGGGGAGCAGGGCCGAGAGAAGAGATGAAGGTTTGGGGATTTCTCTGGATAACCTGGTGGAATTTGGAGGTCTTAAGCAAGTGTGTCTTGCACCAGAGAAAGCCATTGTTTATTACAGTAAAACTGGTGGCTACAGCTGGCTCTGGAGCAGCAGGCATTGCCATAGCAACAGCAGTAGCTGGCCGCCTATGTGCTGCCACCATCACCACTAGAAGGGTGACACCACAGTACACGTGGGCAGCCCTGGAGTGGCTTTGTAAGCCTGTGGAAAAATCATGCATCAGTTTGGGGCAGCCTGGCTGTGGTTGTCGGATGGTTCACTCCCTATTCAATTTTAGAGCTGTTTCTCCAACCAACAGTAGTGTTAGAAACAGTGTGTGGATAGTTTTATGTCAACTTGACACAAAGGATAGTCATTGGAGAGGGAGCGAATCTCAACTTTAAAAAAATGCTGTTTGAGGCCAGCTTGGTCTACAAGTGAGTCTAGGACAGCCAAGGCTACACAGAAAACCCTGTCTCAAAAAACAAAACAAACCCCCCCCCCCACGCAAAAGCTTCCATAAGACCAGGCTGTAGACAAGCCTGTAGGACATTTTCTTAATCAATGGTTGATGGGGAAGGCCCATTCTGGATGATGCCATCCCTGGGCTAGTGCTCCTGGGATCCACAAATGAGCAGGCTGCACAAGCCATGGAGAACAGGACAGCAGCGAGCAGTATGCCTCCATGGCCTCTGCATCAGCTCCTACCTTCAGGTTCCTGGCCTGTGTGAGTTCCTGCCCCAGTGCTTTTGATAATGAACCATTGCATGGAATTGTGAGAAAACAAACAAAGCAAAACCCAAAACCCCTTTCCTCCTCTTGTTGCTTTTATCATGGTATTTCATCACAGCAATAGTAACCCTAAGTAAAGCACAGCAAAACAGTCATCAGAAAGACATACAGCAAAGACAACCAGGAACAGCTACCACACATTTGTACAGAATCCAGTGACGTCTCCCACAGATCCCAGACACAGGTTATGTCCAACCTCCCATCTGGTGTCCTAACTAGATCGTGTCTCTTACAGAACAAACTTACTCCTGGAGGTGTTCAGACAAGATGGCTTTCAATTTATCCCCTCCCCTCTTTCAGGTGGCTGTGTCAAAGATGGGACCCTAGAACATTGCAAGGTACACATCCCTTAAGAGTTCTCTCCAGCAGGTGTGTGCGCATCCTCCTCCAGGGGGTCCTAAGGCACCTACGCATCAGGGTCTAGTGTCTGGGGATCTTGCTGGGGCCTCTAAAATGTTAGGGAGACCACTAGAGTTGACCACACAAATTTATAGTCAATTGTTAGTCTTTATTCCAGCAAGCTGGAATAAATAAATACTCAGGTATTTTAGGAGCACAAGCATTTAGACTGAAGGGCTTTTAAAGGCAAAAACCACACTTTGGTATCTTGCTCAGCGGCTGCAGGGGGCGGTTTGCACAAGCAATTTGTTTAACAAAAGTTAAGGTAAGGTAGTAGCTAGAGTAGGGGTCTGTGCAAGCAAGCAGTTTAACAGACACTAAAAAAAGTTAGATGGGCCGGGCATGGTGGCGCAGGCCTTTAATCCCAGCACTTGGGAGGCAGAGGCAGGCGGATCTCTATGAGTTCGAGGCCAGTCTGGTCTACAAAGTGAGTCCAGGACAGCCAAGGCTACACAGAGAAACCCTGACTCGAAAAAACAAAAACAAAAACAAAAAGAAGTTAGATAGGGCATCTTGGCCTCGGGTCCTACAATAGAACTGGGTAATTTTACATGGATTCTCTGTTGTAATGGTTTTTCTTCCTTGCCCCCAAGCTCCTGGAATAAAGATTCATGAGACTCAAAATATATTTACAAATATCTAGGCCATATAGCTAGGCTCTTCTCTGACTAGCTCATAACTTAAAACGACCCATTTATTCTAATCTACATTCTGCCATATGGCTGGTTACCTATGCTCAGGTACTTTCCATCTGTCCTCACATCTTCCCAGGGCAACTCTCCCACACCTGGCTCTATCCTAGAATCCTTCCTGCCTGCTGGAGATTCCTCCTTCTATTCTACCCTTTTCTATAGGCCATAGGTTTTTTTGTTTAATTGATAGGTGATGCATCCATACAATATACAATTCCCTATCAAGGAGACAAATTGTAGTTAAACCTGAAACAGCCTCAGCAAGAATACAAGATGGAGAATCCTCTGGACTATCTTTCCCTGTCACACAATGGGGAACCAAGAATTCAAATCTAAGTCCCGGTCAATATTTCTCATTCAAACCATCACAGCCCATAGATGCTAAAACAGATTCTCCCTCTAGTTATTTGCCTCTACCCAGTTTCAATCTGTTTTGTAGCCTTCTGCAGTGGTTTGCATAGGAATGGCCCTTACAGACTCATGTGTCTGAATGCCTGGCAATAGGAAGCGGTACTGTGAGGAGGGGTGACCTTGTTGGAGTAGGCAGGTGTGTCACTACGAGGTGGGCTTGGAGGTCTCAGAAGTTCAAGCCAGGCTGTGTGGCACTCACGTCCTGCTGCCTGTGGATCATGACCTGGAACTCCCAGCTCCGTCCCCAGCACCGTCTCTGCCTCCATGCCATCATGCTTCCCACCATGATGATAATGGACTAAACCTCTGAACTGTAAGCCAGCCCAATTAGATGTTTTCCCCTGTACTAGAATTTTAGGTGGCCACCATGTCTACTCAGCATTTACATAGGTTCCGGGGATCTAAACCCCAATCCTGAGCCTCGTGGATAAGCAGGTTTATCCACTGAGCTATATGCCCAGACTTCTGACTTTCTATACATTTCACTTTTAGCATAAAATAACTAGTCATATAAGGGGTCCATACTGGTTTTTTGTTTTGTTTTTCTGTGTGGCAGACATTGTGCTAGGTGTCTTATATATTTATTTTCATAGCATATTTTCTTGGGGAAGACAAGCATAGAAAAGCAAATTTCTGGTAAACAAGACCCACAAGACCTCATTTCCTTGGCTAATTATAAAATTTAAATGGGAAGTCAGGAGCCATTATTATCACAAGAACTGGTCTGAGCATTGATCCTCACCAGCTAACTAAGAGGACCAGGAAATAATCTTTTGGATTTCCTGTCTCCATTTTTGGCCAGGGCTGGTGATGGAGAAAGAGAAAAGAGGCCACCCAATCCATTTTAAATAAAGCTTGTTGGGGAAATGGCTCAGTAGATACAGCACTTACTATGCATAAAGAGAAGTTGAGTTCAAATCCCTAGCACCTAGGTCAAAGTGGACTGGTTATGGGTACCAGTGTAGCCAATATGGCAAGCTTCAGGTCAGTCTCAAGAGAGTCCCTGTCTCAAAATAAGGCAGAGTGACTGAGGAAGACAATATATTCCGGCCTCTGGATGTATGTGCTTGGGGTCATGAATGTACAACCACGTACAAATAAGAGAAGCAGACATAAAAAAGTAAGGTTGGTAATCCTTCCAAAAATGATACTGGAAAATGGTGCGTCCATGGGGAAAAGGATGAAGTGGGATGCTTGCATCAAGCACAGACTCAAACTGGATCCAAGACCCAAATGACTGGACTTGTGCAAGAGCTGTAGAAGTAGCTCAAAAATAGCCACCTAACATATACAGTGAACCTTGAAACAGTCATACTGAAAATAAATTACTAATGAACTGGATAAAAGTGATTATGAAGTATCTGCTATTCATTGTAAGAAACATGAGAAATGGTAGGTCATTATATTGAGAACAGTTTAAGCTTTGACTCCACCTCCTGTTGCTTGCCTGGAGGCTGGGGTCCAGCTTGGCTGTAGGCACAGCCCAAGTACAAACAGGAAACACGAACAGCATTTGTGGTTTGGGGCCCTCTGAACTCAATGTGCTTGACCCAGTGTGCACAGTTCAGATGAGATCCTGAGTAGTGGCACCTGCTAGGCCACTGCTAGCCAGGCGAGCAAGCTGGCACTGGCCATGAAAAACACTCCCACCAGGCCCAATTCAGCCAGAATCATGGCCATGTCTGTCATCTTTGCTTCTGGATCTCTACAACTTCCCATTCAGGTTACATAGCAGGAGAATGTTCTTGACTAGTCAACCCAAATCATTCTTCACTGCTGAGTCTAGGGCTGCCTGTTGAGGTTGGGATGATGATTCTTGTGTGTTATTAAAACAATGAGTTTGAGGGGAAGGTGGGCTTGTGATAAACAGTAGTTCTTTCTAACTAAGGCTTAATCACAATTCTTTTCAAGAAGCAAAGGACATAAAGGGCCTTTCCATGGGCACACTCTTTAGCGTAACTCTCCCATCACTCTATGATGAGGGTTTGAGGGTGGAAATGTTCTGTTGAGACTTAACTTCTCCATTATCCCCAGCTGCCAAGTTTCCTTTGCTCAGCTGTTGCCTTTGCCCTGGTCAGCTACGCTTACACAACTCCAATTTCACTGCACTTAACTTCTTTCCCCCAGATGCAGATGATCATTTACAGCATGAGACCATTTCACAGTTGTAAGCATCACTGTTATGGTGGTGCACACTTTCAATCCAGCACTTTAGTGGAGGTAGGCAGATCTCTGTGAGTTCAAGGCCAGCCTGGTTTACATAGTTCTGGGCGAGCCAGGGTTATGTGTTGAAAAACCTTGTCTTAAAAACAAGCAACAAAAACCTCACAAATTAAATGCTGCAGTAGGGGACAGTGGATTCTTGGCACACAGAAGACTAGTCTCTTGTTCTGTGCACACACATAGTAAGCCTGTCCAATCAAATGCAAACTGGATCCCTCAGGAAGGACCAGGGTTTGTTCTCTCAGCTGTCCTTGAACTCTCAGGTGACGTGCTTTGGCCAATGAAACAACCCAGAAAGGAGTAGCGTCAAGAGCACATACATGTAAGATTTTGGAGTATGCAAGAGAAAGGTACATTCTGGAGATATCCAGATGCATGGCCAGGGTAGAAGAGAAAGCCATGGGAACCAGACAAGAGGCATTGTAGAGTGACATAGAGATGTCTTCAGGACAGGATTTTCCCATTACCCAGGTAGCCTCAGACTCGGCATCCATCAAAGGACCATAAACTTCTGATCCTCTTGCCTCCCTGCCCCCAAGTGCTAAGGTTATGGGTATGCCTTCACCCCAGCCAAGGAAGCAAAGGATGGTGCAGGGATCCCTGGGGGAGGAGTTTAAGTTTCAACTGGGGGACTATCCAACCTAACACTCACTATGAAGTGTTTTCTAAAGCTTCCCGGTCATTCCATGTTGGCCAGGTGCAGACTACTGCTTCCGGGGTGTAGTGACAGAGGGACATTTGTGATCTTCTTAAACTTCAAGTGCTTCCATAATGGAAGCTACATGTGATAGAGATGACAACGGAAGTGGTTTGGCCCTTCCTTCCTCTAATTCAGCCTCCTGGAGGAGCTAGGAAAACTACAGTGGAAGTTGAAGAGACTAGTGCACATGGCCGTGATCACTATACCAGAGAGCATATGGATGGTTTATAGTACCTATATTAATTTCACTTTAAACTTCATAAAAGTGGCATTTTCTCAACGCAAAGAACACTTGTTTTTTAACTTTAAAACAACTGCCTTCTAGCATCCTTTCCTGCACTTTCCCTGTCTTGCAACAGGAAAATGTCAACTTCACTAAATAACTTCAGGTTGCAGAGCACAATCATTTCCCCATGAAAACCCCAATTTTTGTTTCTGAAGAAATAAATTTCAAACAAAAGTGTTTGCCATTCAGGCCAGGAAATTAGAATGAGTTCAACAGAACCAACCATGCAAGAGTCCAGACCCAACACTCCATTCTTAACTCATTATGGGGACTTGCTCCCCAGAAGTCCTTTTGGGAAGCCCTGCTACTCCAGGGCTGAAGCTTTTACCAGTACCATGGTCCAGGCCGGTGCCAGCCGTCTGTCTCCACGCTGGCAAGCCTCTCTGAAGGTCGAGGTGACTGTGGCAATGACGCTGACAAGGATGGCAGCACATGCAACACACCAAACCACAGCACTAGTGCTTACGGTGCTGCAAAAGTATGAAGGAACACAGAGAAAAGAGACCCCTGGCATGCAAGGGCGCAGATGTGATTCTAGAATTCTCCCAAGTACTCAAGTCCTAAAGCAGAGTGAGTCCGTAACCTGAGTATTTAAAATAAAAACAAGGGATGGTGTAGAGAGAAGGCAAGGATTTTGACTCTAGACTGCAAGTAAATATTTAAACATAATGCCAAGTCCATTTCCTTTCTGTGACACACACAAAAGCAGTTTACTGCACTCAGAAAATGCTAAGGCCACTTTTATTCTAAGGAACACTGCAGCAGGTGCCTAAGGAAAGGCACTGTGGGGTGGGATTTATGCCAATTACATGGATATTTGCCTAAGGACAAGTTTTTTAAAAATCACTTCCTATTAAAAGCCTGGACTACTATTACCTACTCTAAGCACCAAAAATGTGCAGTTATCTTTTTAGAAATAAATTTTTTAAAGACTTATCATTTATTATGTATACAGTGTTCTGCCTACATGTACACCTCCACACCAGAAGAGGGCACCAGATCTCATTACAGGTGGTTGTGAGCCACCATGTGGTTGCTGGGGATTGAACTCAGGACCTCTGGAAGAGCAGCCAGTGCTCTTAACCTCTGAGCCACCTCTCCAGGCCCCTAGAAATACTCCTACAGCTGCTAGTTTAAAAAGGTTTCCACAATTCTAAGTAGTTAAAAGTCAAATAACTATGTCCTTAGCATAATAAGCAATGAATATGTTTTTAAAATCCTTTCTTATATAGAACTGAATGCACATTCAAGGCCTCGGGTGCACTGAAGATACCCTGGGATGGTCTACGCACATGCAGAACCTCTCTGAACCACAAAAGCCACAAACTGGAAAACCCTTTGATTTTTTTTTTAATTATACACAATTTTACCAGTCACTACCAAGACAACTATAATAGTAAAATACAGGTTAGAAAAGATTTTTAGAAGGCAATCAGATGACCAGTCTAAAGTTGTTTCACAGTCAAAAGAAAAGCTGAATTTAAAGAATTTTTCACCAAAGACTAAGCTTGACTCCAAACACCAATACTCTACTAGGATACTAAAAAGAAATTTCTATTCACCTCAATTATGCGTATCAAAACAAATTCTTTAAAAATATATATTGCTGTGCTTGTGAGCAAGTGTGAGGTGGTGCACATGTTGCAGCATGCATTGTGTGTGGAAACCAGGTCTCTTTCCACAGAGATTCGATTCAGCCTGCCAGACCTGTGCTAGTGCCTTTACATGAGAGACCTCGATCCCAAAACAACCCCAGATTATCGTCCCACCTTCAGTTTACTGTCCACGAACAACACTGCTCTCAACATTTCAGCACGGAGCGGGTTTATTCCCGCACCTGGAAAACTGTCTCACAGACTGACACCCAAGCAGTAGGTTGACTGTATTGCCTATAGGAAACTTCATACAAACTTGCTCATGTATGTGCTTAGACGTATGTTTTTCTCTTTAAACCTCCTATCCATTCCAAGGGCACACATGTAAAATACATTAAGAAATATCAGCTACAGACATGCTCTGGTTGGCTGAAAACTGACTTCAAAGGGGATCAAATTGAAGAGTTTATATTGATCACTGAAGATCAATAATGGTCGAATATTGGAAATCCTGGCCTTCTAGAAACACTTAGTATGTGACGTACGGGCAGCTGGTCTGGGAGATGCAAGCCTGTGCCTAAAAACTACAGCCATGATGATACTCTTGGAGTAAATAACCCTGCTTAGGCAACAACACGACTATTATCATAAAACAGCATTTTATAAAAAGCTCTTAGAACTTAAACACACAACATCAATCTCATGCTGACTCCAGGCAAGCACCGAATCAAAATCTTTTACCTGGCCATGTAGTGGCTTTGTGGCAGACCTTCCGTTCTGTAACGCAGTCCAGCAAGGACATACTCTTCAACTGAATCTCATTTGCTTTGACAGCAAGTTCAACCTGAGCTCTTGAGGAGAGCTAACAAGCAAAAGAGCACTTTGGAACACTAGACTTCAGGAAGCATTGAGGAAAAGGAGCTTGCAGCTCAGAGAGCTTCCAGTTAATCACCTGCTCAGTTTTCAAACCTCCAGTTGTGGAAATAAAGACCAGACTTGAATATCTGTAGGTCATTTTGAGACATGAGTACGGCCAGTCATCAAGAGGAGCTCAGCAAGCGCCTCCCTCTGCATCCTAGTGCCAGTGCTAGCTGACAGTCCTTCCTCAGACCTCTTCCAATCCCCAGTCTCCACTCTTCTTTGTCCAAGAAGAACAACTCCTGGAATCTTTTTCTAACAATAACCACCAACCTTGTGGTGACCAATCATCTTCTTAAAACCAAGGACAATTCTAGCTCAAATTATGACCTGATTTATCTCATCAGCCAATTTACGAAATTCCATTAGGGAAAACTTCTCTTAAGATCACTCAGTAACTAATTCCCAGATTTCTAGATTCTCAATACCACAAACACACTCCTTGCAGCATCAAACAATCATAAACACACATAATTATGCAATTGCCTGTTTTATTTTGTGGCACCAATTTTGCAAACTAAAAATTTCTACTTTTCATCTCACATACAATCTGTAACCATTCACAGGCTGAATGCAATTTCTCAAAGATCTAGAAAACAAAAGTACAATCTTAAAATCAGAGCTGAATTCACATATTTTCTTTGGACCAGGAAATGTTACATAATACAAAATATACATTTATGGAATTTCTTTAAAACTGTGGGTCACATAACTGCAAAGTGGAGAATTTTGTTACATATTATGTTTAAGAAAATATTTCTGCAGTTCTTACATTGATAAGAGTTTAAAAAACTGAATTTATGTATAATGCAACATGCTTTTTAACATGTGTATGTCTCCCTACTCAAAACACTCTTATAAATGAAGTGAAATAATTACAGCTGGGGACTAATCAGTGCTGAGCGTCATAGGTACACGGTATTTTCCTGTAGATATGCTACGAAGTTAGCTAATAGCTAGCCAGGTAAACAATGGCTTGTTTCTATGTCCACAAACATAAACCAAGCTAGAACTGAACATGAAATCTTGGCAACACATTTCACAATTATTTCTCAATGTAATTATGGTGTCTTTTGTAGCAATCATTAATCTACATTTCTATGTAAGACCTTTAAAAAAAATTTTTATTAAGTACTTAACTCCTTAGGATCTGAAATTAAGTTAGTATTTAATAAGAATCTTAAAACCTGAGTGAGACTGACAGCTAATGGAGTTGATTTCTTTCACCTACACTACGGAGAGTCAGAAATATGCCAGAAACATTCAATTTCCATTTCACGTTTTGTTGTTGAGTTTCAGGAGTGGCAAACCTTAGCATCAGCCTCCAAAACTAGCCTAATCACCAGGCTTCCATGTTTACGAACAAGTACCCACAACACAGGACCTCAGTAAAAACAAACAAACACACATCCAATTTTAATACCAGCCAGGTGCCACCTGCCTCCCTACTCTTTCCAAAGTAAGACAAACCATTTCCTCTGATAGATTTTTATGCTCCTAGAACATTTGGGACTCCGCTGGAGAAGGATGGTGCCCTATGTTATAATAGAGGGTCTTGACCAGGCCGCAGAGACATATTTTTGGGGACTTGTATACATCATACACATTTTCCTGGGTGCAATCCCTCAGATTCACGTCTGGAAGGGCTGTGAGCCCCAGAAGTTTAAAAAGCCCCTCAAGAACTGGTGCTATTCAATGTATGGAATCAGGATCTAATGATGTCCTACAGCTACCCAGTCTCGTACACAACTAGCTTACTTCAGACAGGACCATACAGTCACAAATATCACCAAGCCCTCTTTCATCAGCCAGGACTATATAAAACAACTTTCCTCAACACAGTATAATGAGAAGACAGCCAGTCGGAACTGGGATTTGGAGCAATGAAGAGGAAAGAGGGCGAGTTTGTTTCTCAGCGCTTGTGTTGACCATCACAAAATCAGAGAAATAAACTGAGTTAGCTCTGTGATGCCCAGTTCTGGAACACTGACAGCCAGGTCCGAAGAAGACCAGGGTAAGGACTGTAAAGCAATCCTAGTAACCTCCCCTCCCCCACTACTCCACATCCCAAGTTTTCTTGCTCTCAGCCCAGTATAACAAAGTATGAATTGGCCTTGATGAGATAATACATGGCTTTTCTTGCTCAAGAGAATGGAATTAACCTCTTTCTATTAAGAAGTGGGGGGGGGGGGGGCACCAAGAAGAGGAAATGGAAGCTGGGGGACAGCATTTCATGAAGAATAGAATAGAAAAATAGTCATTTGCTGTTATTTCAATTTAAAGACCCTTCCTTCATGAACTCTAAATACCACTTGAGTTGTTTTGGTTTTTTGGGGGGGAAGGTTTGTTGTTGTTTGGGTGCAGGTGTAGCCCTGGCTGTCTTGGAACTCAGAGCTTGTCTCTGCCTCCTAAACACTGGGTTTAAAGGCTTGTGTCACCCCACCCAGCTACAGCTGAGTCTTCTGACATTCCACCCTGCTGCTTAAATGGATAGGAAGAAAGCGGAAGTCTTTAGCTGAATATGGAGCAGATAAAAGGTAGAAAAACTGTGTTGAGCTGACCTTAAATGGAAACCGCTCCTTAGACACTAGCAGGGCCCATGCCTGTCCCACTGCAGAACATTGGTCAGTGAGAACACTTAGCTGAGCTGCCAACCAGCACAACAATATAGTATTATACATTTAGAAAACGGAAGTCTTCAATATTTCAAGCATATTCTGAAATACAATATAACTTAAAAGAACTGCAAACCGAAACACACGTTATTGTAGGATATAAAGTAAAATCCAGGCTTCTAAAGTGAAAGACCTTGAAACGCCTGAAAAAACTAACTAGAGGACTAATAAATTTTAAATGGTCATCTCATTATCCTAACATGTAAGAATACATAACATCCTTGAAGGCCCCTCCAAGGAAAACCTCAATGAGAAACATTCACATGCTACAGTATTATATCTACAACTCTTCAAATAGCAAATTCTATACTGTAAAATCAGCAAGTTTGAACTAGAAGTATACTATGAAATTAAAAATTAAAACAAAACCAATTCATCAGTCTTTCTGGGACCCACATGTTAAGTTCCCAGGGTGCTGTGTTTAGTAAGGATGGGCAGGTGTGGCCCCTCTAAAAGCCTAATGCACATTTAATTAAAGCACAGCAACTTCCTATGAACGCTGGAGCGGCAAAACGAAGACCACAGTGTTCCTCTAGTAAGGTGGACTCCACTGGAGGTGGAAGCTCCCTGCATGCTGGAAGCTAGAGAACTAATTACTTGTAACTTGCTGTCACTATGAGAAGTCAGGGCCATTTCTTACAGATGATCAAAACCCCTGAGTAACACCAAGATACCCCTCAGCAGTCCAATTTACTCTTAGGTGGAAGATAATTTTCTTTCTTTTTTTTTTTTTTCAAGACAAGGTTTCTCTGTGTAGCCTTGGCTGTTCTAGATTCGCTTTGTAGACCAGGCTGGCCTTGAACTCACAGCGATCCGCCTGCCTCTGCCTCCCGAGTGCTGGGATTAAAGGCATGCGCCACTACGCCCGACTGAGCCTACTTTTCTATTGAATGCAATTCAACTTTTGGGGAGAATAAGCAATTTCGGGAAATAAAATACCGACTCTGGTGACCTGCTTTGCTGAAGAACATTCTGGGTGAGGAGGTGGGCAATCCACTTTCCTTTCTTTGTATGAATGAGCCACTTAGAATACATCACTAGATTCTAGGTTCTGCCCCAGTGTTAACTCCTTGGGACCTACTTCATCGCATTATAGTCACGAGGGACTTAACCTAGAACAGTGTTTGGTTCACACGTGACACTGCATGGGAAAGCTGAGCTTACTGGTTAAACACGCTCAAACGTGTGGTCACTGCACACAGAGCTAAAATTCGAGCTACACCTCACTCTTCTTTAACTTCTTAAAAACTTTTTTCAAACGGGGTGTCACTTTGTAGTCCAGTTTAGTGTTAAATCCATGACCCTCTTGCTCCAGGCTCCCAAGAGCTGAGACCACAGGCACAGCCCCCACTCCTGGCTTTTCAACCCTGAGTTTCTAATACTATGTGACATAAAAAGTTAACAAGCAGCTGGACAGCTGTGCAGTTACCTGGGGTTGAATAAAGGCACAGTAACTAAAGATGTCTGAGACGTGTTCTGAAGAAAAGAAGGTCACCAGTTTGGCTTTTAGTTTATGCTGTTAGTGAGAGATGCTTTTGGATGTGGAAAGGATATTCCGAGAGAAAGTGAAAAATCTCGTGAGACAGTCTCTGGGTAGCACTGCCGTCCTGGAGCTCATGATGTAGACCAGGCTGGCCTCGAACTCACACTGATCCACCTGCCTCTGCCTCCAAAGGGCTGGCATTAGAGGTGTGTGCCACCACCCACGCTCATTGTACTTCTATGACCACTTGTTCAAACAATGAGAGACACAGGGCTTTCACAGTGAGTTAGCAGAAGCCTGCTAGGCAGAGCTGAACTCACGGATATTGAGAGGAGACTGCATGCTCTGTCACCACTACACAGAACTTTCATTCCCTCCACATTAAAAACAGAAGCAGAAACACAAATACCACATGAGGCATCTGACTTGAGACGTTAATTAGCAGGAAAAAGGATGAGGATCAAGAATGAAGTGTGCCATGCTGGCACAAACGTCCCCCTAGAAGTGTTGTTGGCTTCCACTACAGCCATTTTCCCAGGAAGTAGGCATAATCTGCTTTTACAGCGCACACCCCCTTCCTGGAGTTCTGTAATGCAAAACTGCACCTAGTATAGCACTGACTCACGTGGAAAGATTTAGTCTTCTCAGCTCACAGCGGTTTTCACTCCAGCCTTCAGAACTAACAACTCCAATAGAAGACTATTCTAACTTCCTTTTTTGTTGTTGAGAGAATCTCAGATAACAAGCTCTAACTAAGCTGCTGTAGGTGATATATAGCTATCCATCGTATAAGGCTCAATTTCAAAAATTAAAGGTATTTCAGTAGGACCAGGCCGCCTGGCAGGATCTCAGCCTCAGCTGTCAGCCTAGCAGCCAGGCTGCGCTAGAAGCACTGGTTCTCCTGAAATGCACATTTACATCAGTGCAAAGCCACAGCCTAGAACATTACCATACTCCCAACTCTACCACAGATTTAGACATTCAGCATTTATTGTACGTTAACTTTGGAATTGGTTCTGTATTCTGGCTGTTATAAATTTCTAAATATAAGGAACTTCAGTTGGTCTTCATTCATGCTGGACTAAAATATAAATTCAATACAATTAAGTTACATTTATTCACCTCACAAATAAGAGGGACAATGAAGAGGCCACTGGTCTCGTAGCTGCTTTAGTCTGACACTTCACAGTGCTTCCTGCTGTGCCCTTAGCTTTACACTGGTTTTGAGGCTGTATATACAAACATGTTTATTTCCAAGTTTGGGAAAAAACAAATAGAACAAAATGTATCATACTAACTTCTGTACACAAATTGTGACTTTGTATTTGACGTGTATTTTAACCATTTCCTAGCAGGGAATCTGACTAGCAAAGGAGTCAGCCCCATGGTGATAAATACAGCAACTCAACCTAAAGAGACACAGATACAGAGGGTACAGCACATTAGTCTTTACAGTGTGACAGACGGTAAAACTTACTCTTACGTGCTTAATCAGAAGGGTGAAGCCTAAATTAAATTAGGTATTTTATATCTACAATTCCTTAAGCTTTGAATTTATTTTTAAAGGCCAACAGCTAAATATTATCAACATGCTATATTTCAAATCACAAATACATCTTAACCTCTTAGATTCTAAAGACGTGGGTCAATTAAAAGTTACAGGCAAACACACATTCAACACACACACATCTGTCATAGTGTTAAGTTTGTCAAACTCTGACAATTATTGTAATTAACAGTAGGTAAATTGAAGCCGATGCACATCCTAATGAAAAGTAAGCATCCTGAAAGAAACCCATTTAAAAAACAGATTAGGAAACGACACAGACTTCCATCTTTTGATCCATCTGCACCTGGGGTAACGCCATCATCCAATTTAAGGAGACTAACATCTTTCCCTAGGAGGAACCCCCCATTTACCCCACACTGAAAGGCGGGGTAAGAGGAATTACACATACATGATTAAATGTCTTGTTTGTTAAACCAAGCTTTATTGATAAAATGGAATTCGGAGTATCTTACTAGGAACAGCAGCAAGCCCAGCCAATCATGATAGGAAAAAAATGTGGCAGTTTCCTACTGTGTAGGAAGTTGCTGCTTACCAATTAGTAATTAAATGTAAGGACTCATAAAGAGGTGCAAAGAATCAAGGCATTTTAGCCCAAAATTGGTACTCTCCCGTATATATGGTATCAGCTGCAATACTTCGGCTACAAGGAGAGGACATCATAGACACGTAAGAAGGATCGGCTTTATCAACAAGCCAGTCCCTTGCCAGAACAGAGACAGCTTTCCATACTCCCTGGATGTACAGCTTTGGAAGCGTTTGGACTTCCTCATAGTCACATGCACATGAGCGTCTAGGTATGTGGCTGCTGCTCTCCCTATCCCACCCCAAGTCCAAACACAGCATGACTATATCTGTTGTGTCACACAACAAGCTGACATCTCTTCTATCATTGATAGTGATTTGTAAAGCAGTTCATAATTAAATATGAGCACTTTGTACAAGGACAATTACACTTTACAAAAACCAAAATCATACAACAAAAATTGCTGGAGTCTGATTTACAACATGAATTACGATTTGAAATCACGTTTACATAAGTCTCAAATTTACAATAAAAAAAATCCATTCTGGGCTAGCTGTTCCACCGCTGAAGCTGGAGTCCCTCACCCACATCACGTCGTACCCTTCCTTAAAGTTGGTGATGGATGTAAGAGGTTCGGCGAAGTCGAGCTGTACCTCCCTGGCTGGACGAGCAGCTTTACCACATGTCATCAGTTGATGTAGAATCCTTTACACAGGAAAGCAAACAAAACAAGGCTTTAAATGACAGCTGCAAGACGCTAAAACGTACCACTTTCTGTATAATGCAGAAAGACAAGGTTTTATAACCCTAACTTCTAGAGCTTATTTGGTTTTTAAAGTATGTATATACATATATGGCATGCTCATATTTAATCTGCTTTGTTTTTAAAAAAATCATTTGGCCCAGCAACACCCACAAAATTTTCCATAAACAAACAAACAAACCCTTTGGTTTGGAAAAATACTATGAGGATGAACGAATAAATCATTAACCCAACAAAATTACTAAAAAGCTTCACCCATCTTATTTTAAAAGTCCATTTTCATTAAATTTATTGCACTGTGGGAGGAAAAAGGTTTAGGTGAGCTTCACAATGCTACAGAGCCTGTGAGAGCTGCACACAGCGGCTCGGTCCCTGTGCCATGCTAAGACTTACAGAAAGGGACTGCTCTGTGCTTTGGTGAGTACAGAGTGCAGAGTACGTGCCTGTGGTAAAGCTATCTGTGTGCAAACAAATGCTTTATGGAGACAAGCATTCTGCTGCTGCTCCTTTACAAAACCCAGAATAATCCAAGACACTGGGCAAAGAGATTCTTAACTAAAAAGACAGTCTTTTGAAGTTGATTTGATTGTAGACGCTTAAAAAGACATTCCTTCTTCTGCGAGTGAGAGGGTCCACTGGTCACCATTATGCTCCCAGGCACCAGCACTCCACATGCAGAGACCAGAGCAAGGAGAACTCAAAGGACTCACTCAGGGTCTGTACAAGAGAACAAGTCCACAGGGAGGGGCGTGCACACCGAGGAGGGGAAGGAAAGCAGAGGGAGCAGAAATGCTACTCACAGTGTCATCATTTTTGTAAGGATTCAGTCTATTGTAAACGGCTTCAATTACATTCCGCCTAAATGGTAAGAAACGCAGAAAGTTAATCCTCCAGAAAGTAAACCACTGCTTAATAACCCCCAGTCCAGTGTTCATTAAAACTTCAGAAACTAATCTTGCGCTTTGAGTACAGTTAATTTCATTCCTGCTGTCAACACCAGGCCTGTCTTTAAGACAGCTGGGTCCTAATGCTAAAGCAGAGGTACAGGTACCCTACAATGGAATGACTGCAACACCCCACTGGTCTAGAGAACGCTGGACAAAAGACAGTTTATTTTACTTGTTTATTTTAACAGACCATTCCATTTGCTAGCCCTTCTTTAAACACTTATTTACTTACTGTGTGCACATGTGTTTGGAGAACAGAGGACAGTTTGCAGAAGTCTGTTCTCTGTTTCTCCTATATGGGCTCCAGGGACCAAAGGCAGGCCACCAGGCTTGGTGCAGGCACCTTCACACAATTAAAAACAAAACCAAAAACAAAGTAACCTCCCACCTCGCAAAAATCCAGCCTAGGGATTTAGCAGCTCAGCTGGCAGAAAAGGTGTCTACCTTCCAAGCACAGGCCTTCACTGGGATCCCAGCATGCACAAGGTGGTCTGTGGCCACACCTTTAGCACTAGAGAGCAGGCAGAAAGAAACAGTGGAGCCCTGGAGCTTACAGCTCAGCCAGCTGTTTAATGAGACACCAATCTCAAAAATGAGGAGAGATGTGAAGACGTTGTCCACCTTATGGCCTCCAAGCACATACTAAAGTCTGTACGACCCTGCTTCTTCCTGAGCTGACTTAAAAGGCTACAAGTGAGCAACACTGATACCAATCTTAAAGACATACTAATTAAGAATTGGCACCAGTTGCAAATTAGAAGAAACTTGGACATGTCATAGTAAAATAATCCATCACAGAAACCATCTTTGCTTTGCTTTTCTGGTGTTTCAAGACAGGCTGTGTAGCTCTGGCTGTCCTGGACTCACTTTGTAGACCAGGCTGGCCTCAAACTCACAGCAATCCACCTGCCTCTGCCTTCTGAGTGCTGGGACTAAAGGCATGGGCCACCACGCCCGGCTGCTTTTCTTAATATTCTTTCAAAAAACTTCCACAAAAACTAAAATGTTGAATACTTCCATGACAAGTGTAGGAATTAGTTTTTGAATACTATTTTATTTTAAAATATGGCCATGTGTGGTGGTACAGGCCACAATCTCAGCATATTCAGCTGAGGCAAAACTACTTGAGTCAGGAGCCAGGCCAGGCTGCACATGAAGATCATATCTCAAATCTCAAAAGATACCCCACTTCCCTAGCACGCAGGAGACTTCAGGGTTATTCAGTAACACACACACACACACACACACACACACACACACACACACACACACCTACTCACACTATAATGTAATGGTGCATTTAAAGCTATAGTTCCCACACTTCTAGAATTGAATGGAAGCAATTTTATAGACAGTCATATGAACAGTTTTATTAAAAAAAAAAAAAAAAAGGTTTCAACAGGGGCTTTTTACAATTCCTGGTCAAAATGATCACAAAAACTATAACTACATGTACAAACTACAAAAATTAATGAAACGGTCACAATATCCCTTTGTGCCAAGCACTGAATTAAAAACAAACAAAAAACCAAAACCCTGTGAATTCTGTAATGTGTGTTGTTAACTACTGATGAAGCTTAATAATATCTAGCCCAAACTAGGACGGTTCTATGAAGCATAGAAAGGGAAAGTGTCTGCTCTTTCTGACACCAAACACTGGGAAGCACAGACATGGAGACACACTGCCCATATTGAAGACAATCTTTAAACCATTAAGATATACAAGTGCTCACCATGGGGGTGGGGGGGAGAGAAAAGAAAAAAAAGATACCCCACCACCACTACTAGAGCCACTTATACTTTGTAGTGTCATATAATTTTATTTAAAATATTCTTTCACCGTATTACCTTTCTTTGAGGAAATCAATGTTACCCAGGCTTCCACTAAGGATGACCCTCGGTACAATTACTGTGGCATTTAAGTGCTGATCTCAAACAAGCACGTTTCCTAACCATTCCTAACCATGAAGACAGGACACAGACATCAGGAGTAGATGCACAGTTATCCACAGGCAAAGGCCAAGAACATGCAAACATACTCACTTGCTCGCCAGCTCCCCCCCGGGTGGGAGGCTGGGGATGTTCTCACTGGCTAGGGTGCGCATCACGTGGACTAAGTCAGGGACGCCTTCCCCCTGCTTCTTTATGATTTCTGGGAATCAGAAGTACTTTTTGTAAGTGTTATCAAAACTCAATTTTTAAAACACTGAAACAAAGGCATCTCAGGTTATCACAGACAGTATTTACTTTTACTATGCCTGAGATTTTCTAAACTAGTATAAAATTAATCACTGATCCTCAAAACTGTAAGACCAAGGGATGCAGAAAAAGACACAAAACATTAACCTTAGTGAATAAAAACAAGATAAAAAATATGAAAAGAGAAAAACCTCTTTGTGTTAATCAGATGTGTTATACAAGCCATGAGCTGTGTACAAATGAAGATCTCCTTTCTTAAGATGCTGACTAGCTACTGTGGAGGAGATCAACTCTGTCCTTACACCGGATACAGGTTTTTCTGTACTTTACCTGTAAATACATTGCAAATATATAAATAAGTAAAAACTCAGGACTTTTTAAAAACTCCGTTAAGTTTAGAGTAATTTACAGAAGATATACTAGTCTCTATCATTTTAACCTATATTTTTATAGTTGCAATATGATTTAAGTAGCACACACAAATTGATTATATAGTTAAACATCGCTTTGCAGACCCATCTTCCTCTAAGATATCTTTAAATGATATATAGATACAAAAATACCATTCCTTTCATTTGTTACTTAAGCAAGGCTTTTAATGAAAAAGGTCTAAATTTCATGACCCAAAATTAAGAACAGAAAGATTAAAAAACTACACAGCTGCATTTAGTTTAAATGCCACGATTAGTTTAAAACCATCCCGTTACTAGGCGGGCAAAGAGAGGGAGCTGCCAGATACAGTGTTATCCTTATCACAAGTCAAGCTGTGAACACAGCGCCTCACCCGACTCTGGGCTAAGGGAAGGCGTCATCTGGAGACTCAGCACATTTACTCAGTGCATATTTCAGCCAAAGGCACTTTGTTTCTCTTTTGTTTCTCAACATTTACATTAAGAAATGGTGTTTTCTTTCCCACCCGGGCAAGAAATTATCATTCTAGTTCTCCACCTTAAACACATCTGAAAACACCAACGCCCATAAAAACTCTTATTCTCTGACCAAGCCTCCACAGATTACTTCACGATTGAAGGCACAAGTTAAATAGACATTGCTACCCATAAAATTTCTTTAAATGGTTCAAAATTGTCCTTCAAAAATAAAGGCCAAATTTTACCATCTATTATTTTATGCAGTCTTTTCATTTAAAAAATATTAACAAAATAAAGCAGTCTTAAATCTGAACAAAAAAGCAAGGATCTCAGATTTGGTTTGCCAAGTTCCTTTATTGTGTAATCTTTAACATTTGGCATAGTGATTTTCTACATGGTTCTAGTGCTGAACGTCTACTATACAAAAATAAAGGGATTTGATGCTTACCTAAGCTACACAAGTTCACAGTCTCAAAGTGTAACACACAACACAGTGCCTACTAAGCCAATACAATCATTTGGTTAGAGCTCTAGATACAAGAGAAATGAACACTGATGATATATTCAACCAATGATGGTTTCAGTTCTAAATAAAACCCCACTACATTTGATGTAGCTTACATCTTCATTAAAATATAAGTTAGGATATTTTAATTGCGAAGAATACAGGAAAATAAATTTTCTTCTGAATAGTAAGAGCTTTAGAAACAATTAGAATTTCTTATTTGATGTGGGACAATCATTTAAATTGAACAATTATACTATCCCTCTTCCTTTGGCTTCTAGAAAAGTACTGAATACAAAAAAAATTATTTTAATTGCTCTTAGACATGTTTTAATAGACTGTAAAAGACTTGGTGCTTTTATAAAAATGTCAAGAATTCTGTTTCATAAACTCCCACACAAACATAATCTGCTCCTCCCCATCTTCCTTAATGAAACTTAAAGAATTTTCAGTTTCCTCAGCATTAGCAACTTTTCAGGGAATCAGGCCAGTAGCAGAGATGGGTAGGTCACACACAGTGAGTGTAACCTTAAACTGTGTATGCACCACAGTGCAACAGCAGTCTGGCTACATAAACAAACACTCTTCACCACCTCCCTCTTCAGTAAAGGTGGACACAACAGAAGAAAAGGGAGCTTTGTCCTTTCTAATGTTGGAGACACAGAAGCCAAAAATGTTGAAAGCAAATAAAATGAAGCTTAGTAGGTCACAGCAATTTAGTCAAGGCATGTATTTAAAGAAAGAAAAGGGTATTTGGTGTCTTCGCTTAAGACATATATCATTTACAGTGCAAAGTTACATTCTTTCTATGCCTTTAAAGAGCAGCAGCTTTAACTAACATTATTTTCTCTCTAGTTGCATCTCATGAGATCTAAAAATACCATACTTAAGTTATGACATATTACCTCCAATTGCATGGTATAACATGTGAACACAGCAAAAATACTGACTATCAATGTAAACTCTGCCCAGGTGGCAACTCTCACTTGATAGTATAATATAAAACTTACTATAATAAAATTATATGGGATGAATGCTTGATACTTCCACCAAAACTTACTTTAAAATAAAGCACACCGAAGAGAAAAATAGCAACTCATTTCTAAAACTGGATCCCATTTCATAGTAAAAATACTAAGGTACTTGTTATTTCTTTATACCAATAAAATCTACGGAGGTAAAAGTGCCAGAACATCAACAGAAACTTACCCCATACATATTTTTTGGTTTCATATTTTTCTAATAAGCAATTTAGACCAATTGCTCTGTAACACTCTAAGCATTTTTTTTTTAACTTTACTGTTGCATCTACAAATAACATATTGAAATAACTGAAAATGTGAAAAATTACAAGACCCTTGAAAATAGTGGGGTGAAATGCACTGACTAGTACACTCAATGAATGAAATTCTAAACAGTACGAACACAGACATCACCATCAAGGGAGCGAGAGTGTTAAGAACAAAACCGTCTCAGGACTCTAGATGCACTGACAACCAAAACCAAGAATGATTCTAATAGACAGATTACAAGTGATATCAAGCAATAAAAAAGGGAGAAAATAAAATTAAAATGCACACTAATTTTAATACTGAAGACAGAATGGGATACAGTGGTGTGGTAGGTCAATGCTTGCAAGCTAACTATGGTATCAGAGAGCCAAATGCACTTACACTGAAGTGTTTCTGCTTCTAGGGCTGCATCATCTACATGTCCTCACAGTGAACCTAGTGTCTGGGAGACAATGCTTACACTTATACTCAGTGGGCAGCTTCACCAAGGACCATGTCAGGGCTGGGGTGTGGCTCAGAGGCAAACACTTGCCTTCTATGCAAGAGAGCTTAGCTTTGGTCCCCAGATCACAACCAACCAACCAACCAACCAATCAATAAGCCCCACTAGCAAAAGATTAATTTCTCCAAATATTTAAAAGTACAAATACTTTGCATTTATTCTAAAATAATCTGCAGAAATGTCAGACCCACATGCCTAGAATTCCAGACTACTTTCCTGATTTCACGATAATTCCTGCCAGGTCTGTGCTATAAGGTGAAGCAGCTCGTGGCTTAGGAGTGAAGCCATAAAGCAGATGAAAACTAAGTTTTAAAATCTGTGGGATTTGACAGCTGTTATTAACCATTTGACCTTCAAGTTCTCAAAAACAAAACCACCCACGAACCAACCTACTGAACACAGGTAAATAAAAATATTCCAGAGACTTCAAGTTAATGCATACATCTTTTCACAGGAAGATAGCATACTCACACAAAGGACTATCCAGTTCCCTGGCATAAAATTATTCCTGCCAGTGAGTTCAGCAAGAATTTTAGGGTACACTTCAGTCACTGAGAACAGAAGTGTCCCATCCCTAATGCACAAGGCCTGGGGCACACATGTGAGCAGTTACTACAGAACGCCCTTTCTTTACACACTAAGCACTACATGTTAAAGGGCATGTAATGAACTCTATAGTGTTAGACTTTGACTATGTTGGATGTTTGGTTTTTTAAATCAAGCTACTTATTTTTTGTTAAATGATCCACCTTCTACTCTGCATTCCAGGAACTCATCCAGCTCGGCCTCCTTCTTCACCGCTTCTGCTGAGACTTTAGGTGCATTTGGGAAACAGATCAAAATGACACTCATGTTGTCTCGACTTCCCTGGGAAGAAAAAGGTCAAGAATATTTGGTTTTCCTTCTATTTTTTAAAATCTTGAGAATCTTTACAACTTGCCAATTCTAACTACATTGTTTCTAGTAAAAATGTAATTTTTAAGGAGGAAAAAAAAAATAGAAATGAATGTGAGGAGACAGTTGCCTCCACATAATATATTAAATACTATAAGCAGCATTCCTAAGAAAGAATAATTACAGCTTGTTGAGAATCATTAGTAAAGAATATAAAACAGAACTACTCCTATATATTCCCTGGTGGCCATCTCGCTTGAAGCCACCTACCTCGTCAGTATCATACAGCCACACTTGCCATGTAACATGGCAGAGCTTCTCAGTGCTAGTCTTTACTGTCCATTTCACAAATTTACACTTCAGTCACAACACACTGTGTGGGGTTAATGCATTTGTTTTTGAAGTAGAAATATGCACTCAAAAGGAAAACTAAATGAAGTTTATACTTTTATAATCTATAGTATATATAACTTATATAATAAAAATATTCTTAACTTAGGAAGCACATTCAAATTATTCAAAGTGAATTGATATCCTCCTTACACTTTCCTTACTTTTAGTATCTAATTCAGCTATATGGAAAAGTTGATCTTATACATGTTAAACAATAAAAGATAGGCTAGTATAAGGAACACTATAAATGTAGCAAAAGCTAAGGTGCTGGATCATTTTCAGACAGCATAGAAAAAGGTATAATCTGGATACTTTATTAAAATCCAAATCTAACAATTCACCAAGCTTCTATTTAACATCACTTAATTCTCCATTACTATACAGTGAACCTAGCAGAAGGCTGCAGAGCTCCTGCATACTAAGGAGGACTAAGGCTGCACGCATCTTGTGGTTTTGCTCTCTAAAAACTGACAGCATCCCACCAGACAGTCTGTGGCCCTTTAAAAACACACAGGCTGGAAGTTACACAAGCTTCACCTCTAACAGAAGTAAGACTTCACACTGAACTGCATGTGTGGATATACAAACATCTTAAAGTAAGTCAACGAGCATCACTGACAAAACAGAACAGTGTGGCACAAACAACATGACGCTAAGTCAAGGATTTTCAAGTCTGGTTGGCTGCAACCTAAGTTATGTAATGTTGCAGAAGTTCTGAGTTCTCCAGGAAAGCTAGGAGCATGTACCGACTACGTAAACCCTTAATAGTCCTATAAGTTAGATATTATCTATATGTTTATAGCTGAGAGAGGTTGAACAACTTGTTTAAGACTGAAGAGTACAAAAGTAAGAGGTAAGACTTGACCCTAGGTCTGTTTGACTCTTAAGTCCGCAGAACCTTCTCTGGCTTCAGCTTCCTCATCTGTAAAATAAAGGGCTCAACCAGCTTAACTATGTACACGCTCCCATTTGATCCTCCCAACAGCCCTACTAGACAGACTAATCTCTGTTCTTTTTTAACAATTACATAAAATCTTACCTCAAGTCAAGGGTCTCGTACCAAGTCACCCTGACGCCAATTCAAGGCTATTGTACTGCACCATAGCCAATGCTTACTGAAGTCTTTTGTACTGATGTTCAACACTCACTGGCCTGACATTCCAAAGCATTTCTAGAACTTACAGACACCAAGCCCACGGCTTTCCCACCCTCTTTCTCATGCATGTGGATGCAGTCCTTTCATCTCTGATATCCTAAGTGCTCTGGCTAAAGGCCATGCATTTAGACACAACTCCTGCACACACAGATGGTGGTAACTGGCTAATTTCTAAAGTGTCCCATTTTCAGTTGGTAAAAAATATCCTGTGATTGTGTCAAAAACTTATTTTTATATCTACATGCTCTAAGATGATTAAAGGGGAATAGTAATTAATGGCATAAAGCTGACTGAAGAAAAATAAAAGTCTAGCTACCTTGTACAAACAGGTGTCGACTACTTCATTGCAAACTTTCTCAAGGTCATCAGTGACCTCAAGTCTGGATCTCACGAAGTCACAGAGCTCTTCGTTTCCCATGACATCCCAGATACCATCACATGCAAGAATAATGAACTGATCATCGTCTTCAGATCTTTCGATATCATGGACTTCAGGCTCTGGGGAGACGAGCTGCTCTGTGGGACCTTTTCCATGGACACATTTGTAATCAAAATCCCCAAGGGCCCTTGACACAGCCAGGGAGCCGTTGACACGTTGGATCATCACAGAGCCCCCTGCATTCTGAATTCGTTCTTTTTCCAGAGGATTACTTGGCTTGTGGTCTTGTGTGAAGAAGTGAACTTTCCTGTTCCTACAAAGTAAACCTCTCGAGTCTCCACAGTTAATGAAATAAGTATGTTGGGGAGAAATTAAGACACCCACAGCTGTTGACCCACTTCTATCTGCACCATGTTTCTTCTCTGACATAACTCTCATGTGTTCATCAATCTCCAAAAAACCTGTTCTGATTCCATTCTTTACATTTTCCACAGAAGGTGCTCCTGCAGAACCTTTAAAATCCTGGTTATTGGTGATGTGATCTAACAAATGCTCACAGCAGTATTTGGCAACCTGAGAACCAGCATGCCCATCATATACAGCAAAGAACGACCATGTCTCAAGTCCACTCGGCAAACCGATGACAGCCGTGTGTGCGTCCTCCATCTCCACTCGCCAGCCCTGCATGCTGCTGAGGCCGTACCGCAGCCCGTTCCCCTGGCCCTGGGCCGTGTGCTTCTCCATCTTTGGCTTGTCCAAAAATGCTCCCATTATGACTTGATCCTCTAGGTCTGTAAAGAAAGAGAAAGAAGAAAGTCAGTAACTCTATGGGACAAAGCATACACTAACAGTCTTTATGAAGAGTCTACAAGATAGAAGGAAGCTGTAGAAACTCACAGGCTACAGCCATAAGCATTGCGTTGCTGACTTGGAATGCAGACATTAACAAGGGAAAGGCTGATCAAGTACAGCTTAACTAAACAAGAAGCAGAGGAAAGGAGAGCTTGTGTACCTCTGTGATACAAAGGGAACCCAGCAGTGACCATTAACTTACACGAACCATACAAGATTTCAGGATGCACTCAACATAAGCAACCTTGCAATTACTTTGTGTATTGATCAAGAAAAATACAAATTAATCCATAGGCTACACAAGTATCTACTACTTCAAGTATCTTGGCTGAGGACTCAAGAATTTTCGGAGTTTGAGTCTAAGCTATGTAGTGTCGGTTCTACAATTAGAAACTTTTGTAAAAGCAAAAAGTAATTACTCTCACTGGTCCAAACACTGGTCCAGTGTTTTTCTTTAAATCCTTAGACATTCTTGTACATACATTCTCCTTATCTGGAATCCACTGCCTTACTTCTTTCCCACCAGAGAAAAAAACTACACCTATATCTATCCTTTAAACTCTAGTTCAAATCCTTCCTCCTTCATCAGGCTTTTCAGTCTTTGACAAAACCAGTCAGTTATTAAAGGAGTCAGCTTCAATTTTCAAGTTGTAATACATTTTCACGACAAATTCTATTACACAGAATATAACTAAATTAACCTGATAGCAAAGCTAATGGTAATAACATGTATAATTATTATGCTTTTAGACCAGTAGGTATAAATCAAAGAGATTCAAAGGGTCTCGTTCGGCTCCTCTAATCCTTTGCCAGTCATCAGTCAGATCTCTGGTCTGGAATGGACCCACACAGGCAGACACAGTGGGTCAACTTTAGGCCAACCCTTGCTCAAGCAACATTTTAGTAACGCAGAGGCTTCAGCCCAAGTAGCCAAAGGAGTCACAGATACCTAAAGCAGAATACAATACTGAAGAGAGAAAAGGGGTAGAGATGTACATAATTAGGGTGAAAGGTAGAGATGTACATAATTAGGGTGAAGGGTAGAGATGGACATAGTAAGGGTGAAGGGTAGAGATGGACATAGTAAGGGTGAAGGACAGTTTTCAGGCCAGTAAGTTCAGAAACTAGGGAGTAAGGACAGCAGTAAATGACAAACTCAGAGAGAAAAGTTATGGAAAACTACTTAAGAAAGAAGGACTGTTGTTTTGCAACAATTACTCGTCCCCCTTTTCCTTGTGCTGACCAACTAATGCACTGGGCGAGAAGGCTGAGCTAACTACTCCTATGACTTCCACTTGTATGCAGAAGCACACACACATATACCATAAAACCACAAAAGATCACATTTAAAACTTCCCATGTTATTATATCAAAGTTGCAAGTCACTGGGGGAGAAATCAGATGGAAGCCAGGTGTGGTGGCTCATGCCTATAATCCCAGCAGAGGCAGGTGGATCTCTGTGTGAAGATTTCCAGGACAGCCACCACCAAGCCCCCAGCCCCTGCAAAATATATGTAAGTAAGTAGACAAGATATTAGTGTTATTACAGGCTTAAGCAACACGTCACTGGGTAGTGGTGCATGCCTTTAATCCCAGCACTCAGGAGGCAGAGGCAAGCAGATTTCTGTGAGTTTGAGGCCAGTCTGGTCTACAGAGTTGGTTCCAGGACAGCAAGGGCTACACAGAGAAACCCTGTCTCAAAAAACATCTCACATTTATTGGGCGCATGTGGGGGAGGGATACTAGCCAGGCACCATTTGAAGTTTTATGGATGTATTAACGTCTTTAAATCTTTATGCCAATGTTGGCATATTATAGCTCAACCTTACTAACAAAAAAGTGTGTCACTGAGTTACCTATTAAAGGACTACAGGAACTTGCCTCAGGCTGGCTGGCCAGCTGGATTATGTGTGAGTTGTGAGTAAGAAGACACTGATGTCTATCTAGACTAGCATCCCTCAATTTCCCATCTGTACAACGGACATATTAATACTGACCTTCTCAATGATACCACCAAGCAGTCACTGAGAGCCTGGTACAGTGAAGGCCCTAAGCAAAAGGATACTACTCAATCACTACTATTCTCCTACAGACACAGCACATCTAGGTTTTGACTGCCTAACAGACACTTTGCTCTACCCTTCAGAAACAAGCCCAGCATTTATTTACCAGGAATGCATATATATGAAACTGCCAGATAAATTAATTCCTCAAAACTAAAGTAGGCAACACAGAAATCTTACCTACCTAGAGTCTGAATATCAACAGAAACCCAGCGAAGTAGCCAAGGATAAGCCATGTAAGAAGTGGGAAGCTGGTTGTCTATGTCAAAAAGTCTTTCCTTAACAGAAAACCATTTACACAGACCACTTGCACAAGTAGATAACTGAATAGCATTTCACTTATTCTAATTATTAAATGAACATGTGTTGGGCTGGAGAGATGGCTCAGAGGTTAAGAGCACTGGCTGCTCTTCCAGAGGTTCTGAGTTCAATTCCCAGCAACCACATGGTGGCTCACAACCATCTATAATGAGACCTGGTGCCCTCTTCTGTCACGCAAGCAAAGCACTGTATACATAATAAATAAATAAATCTTAAAAAATAAATAAATAAATAAATAAATAAATAAATGAACATGTGTGTGTGTGTGTGTGTGTAGGTGTACTGTAGTAAGCTTCAGAAAGATTCATTAGGCCTTGAAAGTTTAACTCCATTTCTGAGGCTTGTATCTACTTGAGTGCATGCTGGATCTCATCTCAAGTATTAGCAGCTGATCTGAATTTCAGAACAAAGTGCTATGGTAAATAGCTTGAGTTCTTTAAAAAGGACACCAGGCTCTAACCTGAAAAATTCACCATTTAGAGGTTCAGCACTGCCTGTTTTTTCCTGCAGTGCCAGGACCCAAGCCCAGAACCTGCGTATGACATCCCTAACCCTCAGCAGCTTATGCCTTTTGCTAAGCAAAGCTATTATAATAATCTACTAGTCATGAGGTTTAAACCACTAAGAATCGAACTAAACAGCAGTTTTAACAAGCTATGTGTCTTTTACTGAGCTGTAACAGAAAACAACTTGACACTCATGATACTGTATTATTCCTATGTCAAGACCTACTTGTTCCGAGAAGCAATATTTAGTGCGGATATATATGGTGGAGGTTGGTAAGATCCAAGGATATACTCAAAATAATAACAAAAGAGCACGGCTTAGCTGGCATTCCAACAGGAAGGATGTTGGGAACTGGAGAACCTTTGATGAGCATTAAAATAGATTCAGTTATGAATACTGGAATAGATCTGCCTAAGAGACAGGAACCTAAAGGTGGAAAGAAAACCCACAGAGAGAAGTATATATAGTAAGAGACAAAAAGCTTCTGAGGGAAAGAGTGGTGGTGGGAAAGGCACTAGAGCTAAGGGCTTAGGAAACAACGCACAACATGGCAATACTTGAGTTACATGTGGGGGTGGGGTGGGGGTGCAAAACAGAAATGTACTAGTGCCACCGAATTTGTTTTTTTCATAGTTTACCAGTGCTTATGTATGGATAAACTTTGTCCTCAAAGGGTCAGCTAACACCTGAAGCATACACGCAGTAGTTTTAGGCAGCACACGAACAGCTGCAGTTGCTGAAGCACCACATACTGCTTGCAGTCACATCTCTGAAAAGGATTCTTTAGACCACACAAAGTACCTTTAGTTTCCCAAGCCATGATTAATTGAGGCAGCTACCTCAAGGTTATCCATAGAAACGAGAAAGAAGTGCATAAAAAACTACAACAAATTTGGAGGAAAAGGGCTAACAAGAAGGGGAAAACAAAAAACAGTAACACATTTATATTTACAAATTAATTTTTATATAAATACAGAAGCAATCTTTCAAAAACCTATTTTATAAACAGGAAGGTACAGGAAAATAGAGGTAAGGCTGAAAAGAGGATCCAGATTTCTAGATTTGCAATCCAGCTCTACATATGTCATCACAGAGACATGAAAATAACAGAGTCGTCTTTATTTATTTATTTTTGTTTGGTTGGTTTTTCAAGACAGAGCTTCTCTGTGTAGCCTTGGCTGTCCTGACTAGCTTTGTGGACAAGGCTGGCCTCGAACTTGCAGTGATCCACCTGCCTCTGCCTCCTGAGGGCTGGGATTAAAGGCGTGCGCCACCACGCCTGGCACAGAGTCCCCTTTAAAGACAGCATGTAGTGTTCAAGGTTTTCAGAGAACAACAAGAAAACAACGACAACAACAAAGCAAGATCCAACTTCCCTCAGAGTTAACAATGTTCCCTATACTCCGAGGGAGAAATCTACAACTGTGATGAAAGGACACACACACACACACACACACACACACACACACACACACACACACACACACACACACGGCATGTTATACATAAAAGGCTGTGTTTGCCATTAAAGTAAAAAAGAAATAGACTGTATTAGCTACAAATCAGAAAGCATCCTTCGAGATGAGATGACAACGAATGAGGCTGTCAATTTTTTAAAAGATTTATTTTTTATATGCATCTGTGTTTTGCCTCCATGTATATCTGTGTGAGCATGCCAGATACCCTGGAACTGGAGTTACAGAGAGTTGTGAGCTGCCATGTGGGTGCTGGGAATTGAACCTTGGTCTTTTGGAAGCGCAGCCAGTGTTCTTAACCAATGAGTCATCGCTTCAGCCCCCGAGGCTGTCAATTTCTAAAAAGGCATTCTGAAAATAGTTTTCTGGGAAGGAAAAGCAGAGCTGCAATGGAGACAGATACGGAGGTGGTGGTCAGCAAATGTTTAAATTCCCTTCAGAACTCATCCTGCCGCATGTCTTCGTATTCTACTAGAAACGGTTTCCTGTCCATGACAAAGCCTTCTGTGAGAGCCGAAGTCCAGGCTTAAAAGAATCTCAGATGGCTTTCTGGGCTCCCACACTATTGTCTTCCTTGGCTCCTTCACGTCACTATCTTTCAATTGGAATATGAGTGACTTTTTCTCTTTTGAGGCTGGATTTCCACATAGTAGCCCTAGCTAGCCTGGAACTTGCTTTGTAAATAAGGCTAGCCTCAAACAGTTTCAGAAGCTCTGGGGTTAAAAGTGTGTGTTACACCAGGCCTTGGAGTGTGACATAACTGCTACTCAAGTTTCCTACCAAAATCTTCATGTAAACTCTTGTGGCTATCCACCTGCCTCTCTTTTCAGTTAGCTTTTCTGAACAGTGTTGGTACTCTGAAGTGGCACATGGCTAGGTTTCTCCAAGACACTTGAAGCTAATCAATTTTGAGTTGTGTTTCTTTTGGGGAGAGAATGACTTTATTCATGCTTTTACTGGCTGATGTATGTCTGTGCCACCCAAGCCTGCCTGGTCTTCACAGAAGCTAGAAGAGGGCGTGCATCAGATCTCCTGGAACTAGAGGTTCCAGACAGTTGTGCGCTAGTATGTGGGTGCTGGAAACTGGACCCGGCTCTTAATCTCCCCAGCTCTTACCTAACAGACTGCTCACAGCACTTTTCAACACTATGATCCTCTGGAAACATTCTTCCCCAGACTTTGCTACACACTCCTGATGTGCATGCTACTCCTGGTTCTCCATCCTTGTCTCTGTGGCTTCCCCTCACCTCCCCGGTCATTAAGCACTGGTATTCTTCAGGCTTCTTCCTAGACCATCTTCCATATGCTGCCTCCCTAAGCTCTCCATCAAGTCTTCATGGATTACGCTTCTTAAACATATGAAAGCTTGCCTAGTTTTTTCTTTTTTAAATTAAAATTTAATCTTCAAGCTACCATTATTAACAGTGCATAATATAAACTTTTTTATTTTGTCCTTTTGCACATATAGCTGGCACTACTACTCCAAGATGAATTCTTTTTAAGAATTAAAATATTACATTTGTTTTTGTTTTGTTTTGCCTGCATGTTTGTTTCTGCACCATGTGAGAATTGCCATGTAGGTGCTGGACTCAAACCTGGGTCCTCTAGAAGAGCAGTTGAACCAGTTTTCCAACTCCTGAACTCTTTATACATCCAGAAAAACAAAACCATAATTTATTTAAAAATAAAAAACAAAACTAAGAAAATTGCCCAATCATTTAAAGATACTAGGGAAACAGTCCATACCTTTAGGAGTCACTATATCAACAGCAAACACTATAAAACATCAGAACATGAGCCAGGCATGGTGGGTGAAACACTCAGAGGGTAAAGGCAGGTGAACTCCTGTGAGTTTGAGGCCATTCTGGTCTACACAGCAAGCCCCAAGAGAGCAAGGAATACACAGAGAGATCTTTCTCAAACAGCAACAACAATGGGAGAGAGTCAACCCCTGACACTATTAATGAAACTCTGCTATGGCTGCAGACAGGAGCCTAGCATAGCTGTCTTCTAAGAGGTTTCATCCTGCAGCTGATGGAAACAGATGCAGAGACCCACAGCCAAACAACCGGCAGAGCTCAGGGAGTCTTGTGGAAGAGTGGGAGGAAGAACTGAGGGAGCTGCAGGGGTCAAGGACACCACAAGACCTACAGAGTCAACTAACTTGTGCCCATGGAGGCTCACAGAGACTGAACGACCAATTAAAGAGCATGCATGGGCTGGACCTAGACCCCTACACAAATGCAGCAGATGTGCAGCTTGGTTACTGCGTGAGTTCCTAACAATTGAAGTAGGGCCTGTCAGACTCTGCTGCCTTCCTCTGGATCCCTTTCCCCTGGCTGGACTGCCTTGTCTGGTCTCAGTAGAAGATGCATTTAGTCCTGTTGAGTCTTGGGGGTGCCTGGGTGGACTGATACTCCTTGCAGGAGAGAGGTGTGAGGGTGGAACAGGAGAGGAGGGAGGTAGCTTCAATCAGGCTGTAAAGTGATTAAATAAATGAATAATTAAAAAACAAAAACAAAACAAAACAACAACAAAAATCAGAAGAATAGAAATACACTTTCATATTAAGATTAAGATGATCCCAGCACTGAGGAGGCAGAGGCAGGCAGATCTCTGTGAGTTCAAGGCCAGCCTGGTCTACAAAGCAAGTCCAGGGCAGTCAAGGCTACACAGAGAAACCCTGTAAGAAAGGAAAGAAAGAAAGAAAGAAAGAAAGAAAGAAAGAAAGAAAGAAAGAA
>OU015742.1:166146417-166169583 GCA_907169655.1 Acomys percivali | reverse complement strand
GAAAGAAAGAAAGAAAGAAAGAAAGAAAGAAAGAAAGAAAGAAAGAAAGAAAGAAAGAAGAGAAAAAGATGAAAGGTTATGTCTAGGGCTGGCAAAATGGCTCACTCAGTAAAGGAACTGTCTAAACCGTAGGAGCTGATTGGTAGAAGAGCTGAACCCTGCAAGTTGTTCTCAGATCTCAACATGCACGCCATATGTGACCTACGCCCTACATATATAAATGTAGCACGCAAAAAAAAAAAAAAAAAAAGGTAAAATTGTATGTCTGTCTACTATGTGATTACACAGTTCCTTTTACCTTAATTTTTATTTGCTTGCCAATTAGCTTGTTCTAGGAAATGTGTAAAGAGTTAAGGTAAAAAAGCAAAGTAAGGTTTGAAGAGTATGAACAGCACAAAACAGTAAGCAGTATACAAATCTTGTCAATAAACTCCCAGTTAAAAGATGTTATTCTGGGGGTTAGGGATTTAGCTTAGTGATAGAGCACTTGCTTAGCAAGTGCAAGGCCCTGGGTTTGGTCCTCAGCTCTGGGGGGAAAAAAAAAGAAAAAAAAGATGTTATTCTGCCGGGGCGTGGTGGTGCACACCTTTAATCCCAGCACATAGGAGGAAGAGGCAGGCAGATCTCTGTGAGTTCGAGGCCATCCTGGTCTACACAATGAGTCCAAGACAGCCTGGTCTGCAGAGTGAGTTCTGGGACAATCAGGGCTACAAAGAAACCTTGTCTCAAAAAACCAAACCAACCAACCAACCAACAAACAAACAAACAAAAAAAAGGTGTTATTCTTAAAACTGTGATATTTTATTACAGAAAGATTTAAAATAAAAAGTAGTTAAAAATCAAGAGCTCCAACAGTAGCGACAATCTGACAGTCCTAAATTGGGGGCCCCTCTCCCCAAGCACACACATCCCCTGGGTTCTCTGCTGCTCCTAGTAACAAGGCTGAGCTCACTTCACCCACTTTCCCCCCACAGTATTTATGTGTTGTCATTTCCTAAGGAGAACAATATTAGCAGCATAAAATCTGAGACTTAAATCTAATTTTGAGTCCACATGCCTGTCTCACTTCAAAGCCGCAACACAAAATGATTACCTGTTGTGGGTTGAGTAACGGCTCCTGAAATTACCGGGCCTTGACCCTATGCTACCTAATCTGGAGGTCAGGAAAAGATGGTCTTTATGATTATGATATCCTTATGCTATGACTAAATTGGAATTTAAGATGGCAAAGTAATCCTGGATGATCCATGTCTATAAATGCAGCAACACATCCTCAGAAGAGTTAGAAAATATCTGGCACACACAAGTCACCTGACAGAGCAGGTAAAGATGGTCACCGTGATGCTGGGAGTAATGTGCCTCCAAGGCATGGAGTAGAGTGCTAACAGCCACAGGAGGTGGGGAAAGCAAGGGAAAGCGTCTCCTAAAGCTCTGGAGTGAGCACACTCCTGGATGTAGTGAAACCTCCTTTACACTGCACCTGTAAGAGGACACAGTAGTCTGCACTGCCCTAAACCGCCACGGCTATAGTGTATTCAATCAGCAGTGAGTACTGACGTAATGCCTGGTAGTCAGGTCCTTTTACTGGAAAGGATGGCAATGTGCCCTAATGTTAATGCCTGACAGGAGCAGACAGTGCAGAGCAGGCAAAGCACTGTACTTCTGCACATGTGCTTGCTGTAGGAAGAAACAGCACGGGACGCATGTTTCTGAAAGCAAAGTCACTGTGTCTACGGAAAACTGAACACACTTAACACTTATGTGAGCTTCTGTGACTAAAACTAAGGTCCCTGATCCCTGAAAAGTAAAACACTTATTTCATTAAACACAGCCACATACTCAGAACCTGTACAACTGCGTTGATAGGCAAAAGTAGTGCACTCTAAGGCATCATTGAACAAATGCATGTCAGAAGTTTGCAACTTGTTTCCTTGGTTAGAAAACGTGGAAAAAATGTCATTTTTGAAAGCACTCTACTTCTACACATGTGTCTGTTGCAGGAACAAACTAAGGACTATTAGACCCTTCTAAGAATGGTCATGATAAACTGTAAATCTAATAATTCAGTCTGCCAGCTTAAACTCCAAGGGGAAGATAATATAAATGATGCCCAGATACTCTGACAAGAAGAGTTATCTAGTCATACTATTTTGGGGTAAACAACAGAGAAAATGGGTAACCTGTAAATAGAAAACAGAAACAAAATTTGTGCAACCATGAAGCTAGAACTGATCTGGAAATCTCCTACCTACTGGCTGCCTGTCACAGTGCTGGCAGGTGCTATGCATGCCCGCAGCAGGGAACAAGCACGCGTGGATCTACTTCATGGTGGACACTGCGTGTTACAAAACCAACCTCTCAGGCAAGCTGTGCCCACTGGCACAGGACTGGGGGCAGTCAACTACTTGCTGACTGGATCTGAGGCTTGCTCCCCGGAAGGAAGTGATGCCTGGTATTATAATCCTGGCCAGGAGCCCATGGCTGAAGAGGTTACAGACCCTTTCACAGGTGTCACCTTGGAAAACACAGGTATTTACATTACAGTTCTTACAGTAGCAAAATTACAGTTATGAATTAACAACAAAAATAACTTTATGGTGGGGGGGGGGAGGTCACCACAACATGAGGAATTAAAGGGTTGCAGTATGGGGAAGATTGAGAACCTCTGCCCTGGGGGAAGCATACTACCGTAGGTTAACTAAATTCTCTTGTCAAACTGCCTTTAAATATTTATGCTTCTACCCAAAGGCTAACAGTGCTCTTTGGCTAGGTCTGGTCAGAGAAGCTTGTGCTTGGGCGGGCATCAGTCAAGGCAGACAGAGCCAGTCAAAGTGCTGAGAATAGACTTGTGACAGCTGAGCACTCAGCCCTACCTGGGATATTTATAGCACACTCCTCTCCCTTCCCCTAGCTACCACCAAGGCTCAGGGAGCACTGAGGAAGGGGAGGAAAGGATGTACGAGTGAGAGGATGGGGAGGAGCGCTATGAACTCAACAGCAGCCATGGTCACCTGCACCAGACCAAGACAGTCAACATTCTAGTTCACAGGGAGTGGCTTATGAACCTCCAGTTCCCCACCGAGGAGCTATTGCAAATGATAGCTGTTACAAACTGGTGGATGGCCTCACATAAAACTGTATTCACACGGCACTAACTAGAGTCAGTGGGTTAAAATAAATAAATAAATAAATAAATAAATAAATAAATAAATAAATAAATAAATAACAGGGCACTAAGGTAGGAGAGGGATCTGGGGGAAAGGGATTTGGGTTGGATATGATATGATCACACACATTGTATTCATGTATAAAATTGTCAAAAGAATTAAAAAATTCCAAAAATTATGGAACCTAAATATATAATTTCTGAATATAAATTCTGAAAAGTACTCAAGAATGTGTTGCCTTTGATTTACTCTAGAAAAACAAAAAAACTAAATTACACATAAAAAATTTAAAAACCTGATTGTGAAAAATGAAAAATAAGAAATAAAAAAGAATCATTAACAAAGCTAAGAACATAAATTTAGGAGATGAAAAAACATTGCAACATTTTAAAAGGCATAAGAAGACTTAGGAGAAGCAAATGATTTGCCTAGGGAACGACAGAAATGAGGAAAGCATGCAGCCAAGTGACAACATGAGTGGATGGAGACACGGTGCAGAGCAGGAAGGCCAGAGTCTAACTGTCAGAAATCAGACAGTGGGGCGCTACACCAAGAGCAAACACATCTCAAAAGAAGAAAACGTAAGCAACAGTGCTTTTGACAGCGCAGCACGAATGTCATCTACAAAGTTCACACTCAAAAGCTGCACAATCCAATAAGAAGACAAGCTTTACAGTTTTCTTTTTCTTTCTTTCTTTCTTTCTTTCTTTCTTTCTTTCTTTGTTTTTTGTTTGTTTGTTTGTTTGTTTTAAGACAGGGTTTCTCTGTGTAGCCTTGACTGTCCTGGACTTGCTTTGCAGGCTGGCCTCAAACTCACAGCCATACCACCTGCCTCTCCCTCCTGAGTGCTGGGATTAAAGGCGTGCACCACCCCACCTGGCTAGGTTTACAGTTTTATGTTGCACTATACTCATAGCTATGTGGGGGGCGGATGCCTGGAAGGTTTGTTATTTTGTTAATAAATTAAAATTTAGTAAAAATTGGCCAGCATCAAAGCATAATTTGCTAAAAATAATGAAATTCAGTAGTATAATGAGTCAGAAAAACCTAACATGCCCCCTCCTCAAAAGAGACAGACATATCAGCTTGGCTCCAGACTGCTTTGCAGTATCAAATAGGCAATGATGAAATAATACCTGTAAATCTTGTGTAAAGAAGCATATTCCAACAATTCTGTATTATTATGAAAACATACTCATTTATAGATACAAAAAATCAAGTTAAATGTGATTATAAATCACCAAGCAGCACTCATTTTAGAAACTGTTATGGGCTATGTTTATTAGAGTATATGTATGTATGTATGTATGTATGTATGTATGTATGTATGTTTAGGAGCCAGGTATGGTGGCATATGCCTTTAATCCCAGTACTAAAGAAGCAGAGGCAGGCAGATCTGAGTGGCGGATCTCTTTGGAGACTAAGGCTAGTCTGGTCTACACAGCAAGTTCCAGGTCAGCAAAGGCTACACAGTGAGAGCATCTCAAAAAAAGACCAACTATAGCATACCCTAAAAGACATCTGATAAAATTCATCCTTTAGTAATTCATATTTAGAGTCAAACATGAAACACTGTGATTAGAACAACTGTCACTTAGAAAATTAAGAGAATACAGCAATAAGAAATTTTCACAATGAGTGTGGCAGCACATGTATATTATCCCAGTAACAAGGCCAGCCTAGACAACATAAGATCCTGCTACAGGGCCTGAAGAGATGGCTCAGAGGTTAAGGGCACTGACTGCTCTTCCAGAGGTCCTGAGTTCAATTCCCAGCAACCACATGGTGGCTCACAACCATCTATAATGTGAACTGATGCCCTCTTCTGGCCTGCAAGTGTACATGCAGGCAGAACACTGTATACATAATACTAAAATAAATAAATCTTAAACAACAACAAAACCCTACCAGAAGCTCAGAAAAGGAAAAACTTAGGGCCTTTAAGAAGGCTTTAGAATAAGAGACTTTTACCTAGACAGATTCATCTCATTTTAGTGGGCTATAAACTCAACATAATCACAAGTAGGTCTTTTGGTTCCCAGACCCTGATGACATTTCAAAGTACATTGGAATCATACAAACATGTGGATGGTTGCCACATTCTCAAGCACCGTGAAAATTTGCACAATCAAGGTATGTTAAGAGGCAGTGCTCAAATAGAAAAAACTGGCGAGTGAAAAAGAACTGAGATTTCAGGGAGGAACTGGTTCAGCTCGCCTGCTCCTCCCCTGCAGTGGGAGGCTACATACCACCTTATGGATAACACAAGAGCGAAGACTCATGTCCAAATACTGTAATAAGCCTCACTGGCACACCTGGAAAGGCTTCTGCAGTGTTGTGTAGAACGGCTTTCTAAGAACTGCAGGGGTGCTGCAAAGGAAAGACTGACTCCAGAATTGCAAAGATCTGCTGGCTGAATAAACCTTTACACTTAAATTCCACACACCAGCAGTGGGAAGTGTTTAGTGGTGCGCACTTCTGAGACAGGAGGGTTACATATCTAAGGAGAGCAAGACCCTCTCTACCTCAAAAACAAAGCAACAGAACTCAACAGCAACAAGACATTCTGAAAGGCAAACAATCCTAAGTATCTGCAATATATGAATAAGAATAGTCCTAAAATATGTGAACGTAAGACAAGCACTACGGCTTTATCACGGTGAGATGGAGTCTGCTGTAGGGCCCAAGACAGCTTGAAGTCCTAATCCTCCAACTGCCATCTCTGGAAGAATAAACACTTCTAAGGAAATGAAATGAAATGGACAATCAGATATGAACAGGTAACTAAGTGAGTATATAAATAAGACAAATGGCTAATGAATACATGGAACAATGATCGAGCTCACTAGTCATTACACACAAACTTATTTTTCACATATCACCTTCTAAAAAAAAAGCTTTTAGACTTAAGTTACGTGTGCTTTGCCTGACTGTATGTATGGGTACCACTTGTGTGCTTGCTGCACTTGGCGGTCAGAAGACGGTGTCACGGCCTTGCTTGAGTTCTTGGGTTGAGCCAGCCCCAAGCCTTCTTAAAGGTCATTCATAATTTCCACTACTGGCAAAGGAGTTTTGCTTTGTTTTTAAGTATTTCTTACAGACCAACTGACACCATTCTCAAGGAGATGCACACGATATGTTAATGAGGACGAACTGATCCATAGCTCGAGGCTCTAAGGAAGTAGGATGAGGCAGCACAGAGCCTGTGAAGTCAGAGCTATTAACTCAGCTCTGCTCCTGTGTTTCCTAGCTCACAGCAGTAGCAAAAGTCTCTAGCATTATTTGTTGCATGGACACTCAAAACCAGCAAAGCATGGAACCTCATCTACAGTGAGCCAAGTCTCATTTAGCAAATATTCTAACAGCACATGTTTTCTAAGTAAATATATCACAGAGAAAGCTGCACCACCAGATCCCTAGAACTGGACTCAGCAGATGCCTGGGCCGCCATGTCTATGTTGGGCACACCTATGTTAGTGACACAGATTTTCTTACAGGGTCAATTAGTTGGCAGTTTACAAAGCCAACATATTTTAGACTATCAAACTAATTTCTCTCCCAGGTTTATACTTTCTCAGATTTCTCTTGATTCAATTATTGCTTTAAAACAAAAACAAAACAAAACAGAAAGATCAATGTAACCTATAGGTTAACTAGATAAAAACCACCCCTCCCCCGAAAACCCAAATAAATATTCTTAAGTTTCTCTTATTATAATACAGGTCATTTATAAAAGTCAATGCAGATATATATGGAAGTCTTTTTACAAAGTATCTAATTATTAAAACAAATAATATACACACTATAAACCTGTTTCTATTAGCCTAAATTTAAATCAGGTAACTTTATCTGCTAAAATAATGAACCTCAAAAAAATGAACCCCACTTGCTATAAGAAAATACATTTCTATCACTTCGTTCTTTAAAAAGTACATCAAAATATTCTAGGCAGTATTTCTTTTTTTTTTTTTAAAAGATGTATTTGTTATGTATACAGTATTCTGTCTGCATGTATGACTACACACCAGAAGAGGGCATCAGATCACATTATAGATGGTTTTGAGCCACCATGTGGTTGCTGGGAATTGAACTCAGGACCTCTGGAAGAGAAAGTAGTCAGTGTTCTTAACCTCTGAGCCATCTCTCCAGTCCTCTAGGTAGTATTTCTGATACAAAGAACTAGATATTTGCAGGAAAACGGAAGAGATAATATTAAGTAAAATAAATAAATGTAAGAAGACCAATATTGCTAGGTTGGAGAGATGGCTCACAGGCCAAGAGAACTGGCTGTTCTTCCAAAAGTCCTGAGTTCAATTCCAGAAACCACATGGTGGCTCACAACCATTTATAATGAGATCTGGTGCCCTCCTCTGGTGTGCAGGCGTATATGCAGACAGAACACTGTATATATAATAAATACATAAATAATCTTTTTTTAAAAAGACCAACATTGCATGCTTTCAACACACATACACAGAGATATGGACTATTTCAGGGAAGGAGGTGACCAATGAAAAAGTGGAGGAGGAAGCTGGGGAAGGTTAGCAAGGAAGAAGGACTATAGGAGCAAGGTAAATGGTAACGTACATGCACAAAGGTACCAATAAGCCCCATTATTTGTATGCTAACAAAAATGTAACAAAAAATTATTTTATAAGCTGAGGAGGGAACCTACTTTCATCATCTCAAAACAAAAACAAAACAAAAAGCAAAAGACTGCATAAACGGGGCGAGAGAAGGCCCGGCATTTAAGAACCCTTGTTGTTGCATTAGACCTGGCTTAGGTTTCCAGCACCTACATGGTTGCTGGCATTCAATCATCTCTTAGCTCCAGTTCCAGGGCACCCAGTGCCGCCTTCTGACCTCTGAAGGTACAGGCACACATGATACATACATATATGCAGGCTAAACACTCATACAAATAAAATAAACTAGACACAAAATATTCTTGGCTTTCTTTCTAATCTATTACTCTATAGTATCCAAGAGGCCAAACCCTAAGCGTTCATACCCTCCTGCCACCAAATCCCCAGTTTGTTTACTACAGCAGCATTTTACTGGCTTTAAAATTCTATGTGAGGATGGGAGTGGTGGCGCACACCTTTAATCCCAGCACTCGGGAGGCAGAGGCAGGTGGATGGCTGGAGGCTACACAGAGAAACCCTGTCTCGAAAAGCCAAACATTACATCTTTGCCTCAAGTATTTCTCTTCCTTCCCCATCTCTCTCAGGGGCTCAGTATGTAGCCCTGGCTAGCCCGGAGCTTGCCATGTAGACCAGGCTGGCCTTGAATCAGAGATCAATTTGTCTCTGCCTCCCAGGGGCCTTGCTTTAATCTTCTCTTCAACAACTTCACGGGTTTATTCTACTGTCCAGAGCTCAGTGTCATGAGATCTGAATAGCCATCTGAATGCTGTTTACACCGCTCTCCTCCTCACACTGAGCTGTTCACACCGCTCTCCTCCTCACACTGAAGCTGCCACTCTAGCCACCCATCGTGCTTCTAAGCCTCTCTTACTGAACCTAGGAAGCAAGGAGAGCAGCTGAATCCAAGGCTGACAGTCACAGTGAGAAGCACTCAAGAAAATCTGAGTGTCAGAAGTTAGGGGGGGGAAAAAAACCAAAACCAAAACCCAAACCCACAGCAGTAGCTGAGCAGCCACTGAGCACCCCTCCAAAGCACTAGAGGCCCACAGCACACATCCAGTTATGGCTGAGGCAAGTTCAATTCTTGACTTAAATTTGGACACAGCCTCTGAATTACCAAATATTTTCCCCTAGTCAGACAAGAAAGAAGCGACCATTATCTGAATGATTTTATCTGTAAGTAGCTCTCTTTCAAGCATTCCTGTCAGGGTGTTTTTGTTTTTGTTTGTGAAATCACTGATTAAAGTTATCTGTGTTGCATTTACACTACATACTCATACAGGACAATTTACAGATAGGAAAGAGATAAAGAGATTTTTAAGGAAGGAGAGAGTGGAACAGTGTCTGAGTGCTGGGTAAGTTTATCTTTGGGACCATGAAAATACCCCAGCTGACCTGGGGAAGGGAGCAGCGTGGCCCACATCTGCAGTCTCAATTCCTCAGGAGGCTGAGGTAATAGGACTGAGTAAACCCAAGAACTGGAGGCCAGTTTGGAAGACAGAGGTAAGACTGTCTCCACACAGCAACTGTAATAATGACCACTATAAATTTTAAATGGGTAAATTTGACGTGTGAGCTGTGAAAGCTGCTTAGGATAATCACTATAGCCTTTTCTGTATTATTACATTAAATGCCCACAAGACTAGATATACTAATATCGAAAAGATCTGTATTTATTTTTCTAAAGGTAAAAAAAATTACTGGAAAATTTCTCAGCTATCCAATATTTCACCATGTAGCTTCAACTAAATATTTACTTTTGTTAAATATTTATTTACCTTTAACAGCAAAAAAACTTCAAATAATTCTAATGCAAGTGAACATCTGAATTAAATAAATATGACCCCAAATAAAAGCTTTAAAAAATTCTAAATGCAGTTAGAGTCAATTAATTGAAGTAACCAAAATAAGACAAAGGTCTGTTGTGCAAAAGGTCATCTTTCTAATCCCCAAACTATTAAGAAAGAACTGGTTCTTGCCAGAACAGGTAAAATGTTACAAGTACTCAGCGAGTCAGTTTGTATAGATGTTGGCACATGACTCAGAGTACATGATACAGGACTTCGGTACGTGTGTTTCATAATTAAAAAAAAACTATCACCATCCAGACTTGCTGAGACTTGGATGCATAGTGCATAGTGCATAGTGCACAGAGTACACGTCACATCCAGACCTGGTGAGACTTGGATACACAAAGTAGCCGGCTTGTACTTTACCTACAAGTGTCTCACACAATTTTTTAAAAGTAAATTTTACAAGTATACCGAATAACTGTCTGAGAGCTAAATTCAGTTGGAGGGTTCTAGTGACTGTAAAGCTTAGAGACCGACCCATTTTCTCCAACAGTTACAGTACAGATTTAAGTTGCATAGAGCTTTCTCATCTGTGAAGCTTCCCTGTGTTTGATATGTACAATCTCAATCGGCCTCATCTGCTAGCTGATCTAAATTATCAGTTTTGAATAATAATCACAGAATTTTAAAATGGAGCTAACTCCTAGCTTGCTAATGATCCAGACTTGGCTGACCCAGAAAACAATAGTTGACTTCCTGAGCCAACCGTCCCTTTCTTCAACTGAACATTTTAAGCATTTGCTAAAACCCTTGTATACTTAAGTCAAAGGGGAGAAATGTAACTTGTTTAACATTTAAAGTGAGAAATGCTGCATCAACATAGGAAACTCATGGGGCTTCCGAATATTTTATATATATATGAAACATCCCCTAGGAAAGACAGCCAACAGCAGCTGCCCCAGAAGACTTCTGAGAGAGACGTCTTCCAAACAGATGCCACAAACATCCACTGAAGCTACATACTGACACACAGATTTCCTATGTAGGATAGGGATTGCTGGAAAAGGAAAAATAAAAAAGATGAAAAAGTATATCCAACTACCTACCACCTGTATCTGAATAGCCTCACTTCTAGTGACATGGCCCAAAACTTTCCTTGTCTCAGGAAATAGATCTGCCATTTAGCCACATGCCCACGGACTTCCCTTAGAAGCAACCTCTCCCTGTATATTTAAGATCCATAAAGGAAGAGAACATGCTTTTTTGGTCAGTATTTAGCACAAGACAACCTCTGACTTTCCTGCTGTGAGCAGGGATTCTCTTCTACAGAGGAAGATGTTCCCATGGAAGCTGACCTGCCAACAAACTCTGTCTTATCACTTCCATCTTGTTTATCCTGTAGAACACAGTTCTTTCCATTTCACTGCCACAGAAACAATCATAACAGATCATAAATATGAAAATATTGAGCTGGGCACGGCCGTGCACATGTGAGGTGGGGGAGGAGAATAAGGTGGCAGTTTCTCTTGTGCTGAGCTGTTTATAGAGACCAGCTTGAAGAACCTAATGAGATCCCCATGCCAGGAAAACAACAAACTAGAGAGTTCTGGACGGGTTAACTAAAAATTTATTTACATGAAAAGCCAAGAATAAGGCAATTCAGACATGACCCGGACTGACTTTGGGAGCAGCAGCCACTCCCTCTGGCAGTGTAGGAGCTGTAGCAGAGGAGCCACTTTCCCACCACCCACAGTCACTGCAGGGCCAGCAGTCCCATGACACAGATGCTGGAAGCATGTTTGCAGATGATGACAGATTTGAACTTCTGGGCTAAGCTGTGGACTGGCCACACAACAGAAGCTGCCACTTATGCCATCCAAAACCTTCCACATCTCAGCAGGGACCGCCCACTGTCTCCACTCCAGGAGAACCACTCGGAAGCACAGCAAGCTGCAAAGATAAAGGTTTTCTAAAGCCTGACAAGTTCTCAGATTTTTGCATAGAAAACAAGACAAAATACATAACTATGCTTTCCTTATTTTTCACTTCTGAATTCTGTTCACAAAGAAAGGCAAACCATATCATATAAATGTAATAACAAATTTGATTAAAGTGTCTACCAATCAAACTAAAGGAAACAACACTTAAGAATTGAGGCATTCAAATCTGGTTATCGATTACCTTATTCTTTGGAACAGAACATATAGTTCTTGAATCACATTCACTAAAACAATTGAGGCACACAAAGCATGAATGAAGACTGTTTTTCCATCTCTTCTTGAGATAGTCTTATAGATAAATGCAAAGTAACACCCTATATTTAAACTAAATTACACATGACCTATGCTTTCTCAGTCTGACATATTTCTAGTTCACATTTAATTTTTTGTCATGTGATCAAAAACAGAAGAAAATGAAGTGATTAAACAGACACACACTGAGAACCTAGTTCCAATGAGTGAAACAAGGCCCCAATTTTCAAGGACTTCTTTTGTACTGTAGCCCCAGGTGTGTGTGTGTGTGTGTCTCGTGTGCACGTGCACACATGCATAGCTCTACTTGATGAAAAGTTCTAAAGGAAGCTAATATGACATAGTGATGTTTTTCAAGTGTTTTATACACTGCCATATTAGATTCCAACTCACCACAAGAGTCACAGTCTTTGGGTACAATAGAACTGAAGTCATATCCTTCGTATACAAAGACTCTGACACATCACTACCGCAAACAGACTTTCAACAGCAGCAATAAAAGTGGAATCAATCAAAGCTGGCCCTGGTGGAGGGGGTAGAGGGAAGCAGCATGGGTATGGGAGTGGGGGCGGTGGACGCTCCTATCCCTAGGCCCCTAGGCACCTGTGGTATCTGGCCCTGAGGGAATGAGGCTACAGCCAGTAAGGGGCAGGGCCAGCTCTCCCATAGACCAGTGCCTTGACTGGGCAGCACATAGATGCAGGTGAGCTAACCCAAGGGCATGAAAGCAGCAGAGTTGACCCTGCCTCCTGCCAATGGTGGCATTGGATAGGCTAGCTGGAGCAGTGCTGGAGAGCTTGACCTGTTGGTGTGGATAAGGAAGAGGCAGCATGCTGACCAAATCAGCTGCCACTCAGGCTCAGATCCAGGGCTGAGTTGGCCCACTCCAAAATCTTTATCATCTTCAAACAGTTGGTGAAAAGGGACGGTCCTGCTGATCCAAAGCTGCAGGATCTCTATGACACAGGGCAACAACAGGACAACCTGGAAGGAGTCCAGATGAGGACTGATGGTGTCACAGAAGCTAGAGATCTCAAACCAGACCAATGACTCATTGCAATGAACACATGCAAGTGACTATGTGTGGACAAAGGAATATTTTGTGGGACACACTGTGACACACTACAGCTTCCTTGGTGAGATGTTTTCTGTTTTTGTGTGGGTTTTTTTTGGGGGGGTGTGCAAGGGTGAAGGGCAGGATATGAGAGGTACGGGAGATGAGGGGGACTGGGGTACATGATATGAAACTCACTAGGAGTCAAGAAAAAGTTTTTTAAAAAGTGCAGTGACCCACATTTAGAGTTACTTTCAAAAGCCCCAGAACACGCATTTGGCTTTACTAATGATAGAGAGAGCTCTGTCTCCATTTCCTCATTTGTTAGGATATAACTAATAATGCTATCTATCTAACAGGGAGGTTGTGAGGCTTTAAAGAGATCACTTAAAATATCTTCAACAATACCTGTTATATAAACACTTGTTACTAGTCAATAATGTCAAGGTCAGAAAAATAAGAGGCACATAAATTCACAACTCTGCTCTCATTAGCATCATAGTCTAAGAAATGAACTGAAGTTACTGACTATACAAGAAATTGCCACTTAAGATCTAGTAACAGAGTATTAACATATTTTCTAAATGCCAGAAACAGTGTAACATTTTGATCAGCTGTAAGGTTTAGCTTACAGGTGTATATAAACAGACTGTATGTTAGTAATCTGGTTCAGATTAATCCTGTTGATAACTTGTCCTCTTTAACTAACGCACTGTCAAATTCCTCTGACTACATAATTCCTCTATGATTACAAGAATAACTATTCCATAACATCTGCAATGTCAGCTACTCTGAAACGAAATGTGATTATAAATGTCCTATTAAACCTCAAAGCCAAAAGATAAGAAGTCAGAATGTAGCCCACATTCAGACAACTTATGCTCTAAACCAATATAAGAATCTTGCCAGGCATGGTGGCACACGCCTTTAATCCCAGCACTTGGGAGGCAGAGGCAGGTGGATCATTGTAAGTTCAAGGCCAGACTGGTCTACAAAGTGAGTTCAGGACAGCCAAGGCTACACAGAGAAACCTTGTCTTTGAGGGGGGAAAAAAATCTTGTCCCACCTATGATGTATACAACCGTCACACTTAAATATCAAATGTCTGCTACCAGAAAGCACAAGCCACCTCCTCCTCCCCCTACAGCAGCAATGCCCACTGCCAGGTTAGTCCCTTATCAAACATCTGAATGTCCACTATCCATATGGCATGTGGCAGTCCACAGAAATTAATTGCTGTATTTCCCCTTTCAAAACTGAGCATATTAAGGTACACATACTTAGAAGTAAAATATGTGATTTAAAAGTCATAAAAATAACACAGGCATGCTTTTAAAAATGAGCTTTGATTGGGACAAATTCCAGACTGCAAGTAACTATGAGGAAGACCCTGGAGAGGAAGTGATAAACTCCAGAGACACAAGGGGCCAGGCTCGGGCAGAAAGATGATACCTGGATCTAAGCATAAAAAGGAAAAATATTATTTGGGGAAGGATTTTATATTTATAGAATGGATTTGTGTGGTACAGATTTAGTGGGAGAGAGCAGTTACTGTTCTAGTGCTGCTCTGGGCTGAGGCAGTAAGACTTGAAGTGCTCAGCTTTAACCCAGAGCAGACCCACAGCCTTAAGGTCCACTTCAAGAACTGGGTCAAGCAGAACAATGTAGTTCCTTTACTTTTATCTTTTCTAACCATGAAATTTAAATCCTCTTCAAAATATCAACTCAATCTTTCCCTACTTACTGATTATTCTCACCTTTGCTTTTTACTGTTATTCTTCATAACCAATTTTACCATCTACTATTGCCTAATCACAACTTCAAACCAGGCATGACCCTTTCCTACCCCAGAAAGCCAAGTAAAATTTTCCTTAACTTTGTTCTTACTCAACTTTAATCCTGTGTATATGAAAAGTCTATACACCAACAGTCTTTTAATATAGTCTCAATTTTCTCATCACACTCGGTCAATATTCCCCCAAGTATCTCAAGATCCCATAAACTTAGTAACAACAGCCATCATTTCTTTGGTACTTTCTTTATGATGGAAAATATGCCAAGTGCTATGCCCTGCCCCTGCTTTTGAGTCAAGGTCTTGCTATGTAGCCTTGGCAGGCTTTGAGCTCCCTATATAGACCAGGCTGGCTGGCATGAAACTCAAGAGATCATATCACATGCTGGTGTGTGCCACCATGCCCAATACAAGTCTTTTCTTTCTTCTTCTTCACATCACATGCTGGCGTGAGCCACCATGCCCAATATAAGTCCTTTCTTTCTTTCTTTTTCTTCTTCTTTTTCTTCTTCTTCTTTCTTCCTCCTCCTCCTCGTTTGTTTTTGTTTTTTCCAGACAGGATTTCTCTGTGTAGCCCTGCCTCTCCTGGACTAGCTCTGTAGACCAGGCTGGCCTCAAGCACAGAGATCCACCTGCCTCTGCCTCCCAAGTTCTGGGATTAAAGGCATATGCCACCATGCCTGGCTATAAGTCTTTAAGTAGTCTACCCAATCTAATAAAAAACATTTCCATTTGATTTAAAAAAAAAAAAAAAAAAAAAAAAAAAAGCTCAAAATCAATGAATCAGCCAAGAAAACGCACTGTGTAGGAAAGCAGATGAGTTCCAGCCTTTGAGGGACAGTACTGCCCTACTTCTTCATGGCTCCTTTCATGAACCTGTGCTGGTTTCACCTACTCAGAAATAGCTCCTCAGGTTCTGCATTAAGGCTCTCAACCCTTCAAGAATATTAACTCAGTAGAGGCAGGTGGATCTCTGTGAGTTCAAGGCCAGCCTGGTCTACAAAGGGAGTCCAGAACAGGACAGGCTACACAGAGAAACCTTGTCTCGAACCCCTGCCCCAAATTAACTGTACTGCTTGATCTCAACAGTGGTGAGTGAAGACAAAATTTTTGGCTTTAACTTCCAAAGCCCTGGAAATGGCAAATAAGCATCATCACATGCATGCCCTTTTTGAAGGGGTTCTTGCAGATGAAGGCAGCTGTGTACATTTGCAGGTACTCTTTTAAACTCCAGAAAGCCATGACTCAGAAATGCTAACAACGACCTTTTAGAATTCTGGTTCCAGGAACAAGGGCCTTTTAACTGAAAGAATCCACTCAGGACCATTTTAAGACTATTTTTAAATCTATAGATATGATTCTGCAATGTCACTTAGGTTCACTAAGCCCATATACAGCTATCCGTTGGCCCTTAGCAAGGGACTGGTGGCAGGATTCCATTGTCTCTCATTTAAAATGGTGTAGCATGTCCATGTAACCTATTCTAACCCACTTGTATACTTCAAGTCACATTTAGATCACTTTAATACCAAATACAATGGAAATGCTGAGTAAATGAAGCTATATTGTTCAGGGAATAATTACAAGAATGACTATAAATGTTTAGAAACATTCTATTTAAAAATATTGATTCAGGTGGGGCGGTGGTGGCACACGTCTTTAATCCCAGCACTCGGGAGGCAGAGGCAGGTAGATGGCTGTGAGTTTGAGGCCAGCCTGGTCTGCAAAGCGAGTCTAGGATAGCTAAGGCTACAGAGAAACGCTGTCTCAAAAAACAAAAAACAAGAAAAAAAATAGAAAGAAAAAATATTGATTCAAGGATGATTAAACAAGAAGGGGAAAACTAGTGTCAAGAGAAGAAAACATGTATCTTAGAGGGCTGCGGTGAAAGCCTTATGGCTTTACACAAATAAACCGTCGAGACAGTAGAGGGCGGTACAGTAGAGGGCGGTACAGTAGAGGGCTTTTTTGTTTGTTTTTCGAGACAGCCATGGGTACACAGAGAAACCCTGTCTCAAGAAACTAACCAACCAAACAAAAATCAAAACACCAGAACGCTACCTACCGTCTAATGTATTTATTTTTATGTGTATGGCTGTCTTGCCTACGTGAGTGCTTGCATCCCACAGCTAGTGGGGTCCAGAAGGCATAAGATCCCCTGGAACTAAGTAACTGATAAGCCACCATGTGGGTGTTGGGAATCAAATTTCAGTTCTTTTGCTGTCAGAATCGCAAATGTTCTTAACCAACAGAGACATCTCTCTAGCCGGATAGTCCAACTTATCAACATATAAATCTTCACTTCTTAATTTCTTATAAAAGTGTCAAGTCTTATTACACTTTAGGGAAAGGTACTTAGAGCTCACCGCACTCAATACTTTCTCTAGCTTTGGCTGCCTTAGCAAGAGTACATAGAGTAGGTAGTATATAGACAGGTAGTGTAAAGGTTAAAATCAGTAATATATATGTATGCATGCATATATATTCTGGAAACACATAATGAAGTATAAAATTGTAAAGCGGGGCGTGGTAATCCCAGCACTTGGTAAGGAAGAGACAGCTGGATCTCTGTAAATTCGAGGCCACCCTAGTCTATAAAGTAGTCCTGTACAGCCAAGGCTACACAAAGAAACCTAGTCTTGAAAAACAAAAACCAAAGCAAAATAAAAGAAAGAAGTATAAAATTGTCACTTATATCTAGGCGCATACCTTTAATCCCAGTACTCAGGAGGCAGAGACAGGCGGATCTGTGAGTTCGAGGCCAGCCTGGTCTACAAAGTGAGACCAAGATAGCCAGGACTACACAAGAAACCCTGTCTTGAAAAACCAAAACACTGAAAAAGAAAAAAAGAAAAAAGAAAAAAGAAAAAAAAAACCCAAAGCAACAATAATAAATTTTTTTTTAATTTGAATGTTATATAATATAGAGTACATTAAACATTAGAAAGTGTTAAGGAAGAAAAACATTATCAACCTTTTTCTTGCTATACAGTAATCCCAGCTTCTTACATGAGAATGGCTTACATGCCAGAAAATAATACATTCCTGCTAAAAAAAAAAAAAAAAAAACAAAACCCAAAAGAAAAAGAAAACAGCAAAATAATACATGAGGCAACTTAATTTTTAAATATTTTTGTTATCTGAAGACAAGACAAACATGATAATGCATACAAGAAATCTTTTCCTAATTGCCCCATATGACCTGTTTCCCTGTATGCATGTCATAGGGACAAGACTTATTTTTATCTGTTTCTATAAACTCTGCTTGAGCTGATTTTTAAGACTGTCTTCTGATTTGATTAAGATGTAAAGTATCCAAGGGTATTACTCAGACAGATGATGATTGTTTGAGGAGAACGTCTTTAAAGTTATAAAGCAAAGAAGTGATTTTTGGTTAAATCACAATCAGCAACACATTCTATTGGCCATACAGTAAAGGCCAAGGTGTGGTCTGAAAAAATTAGAAAGATGCAGGCATTTAGTGGCCACTTAGCATATTTCCCAGGTGACGAAAGAAGAGTAGGGGGCACAGCTAGGCATTAGGTAAACTTCTGAACAAAAGTTTAATAAGACAAAATCAACAACACTCAGCTTGAGCCAAACTCTGTGTGTGTGTGTGTGTGTGTGTGTTATATAATTATAATGCCCATCACATCCAACTACTGAGAGTTCCAGCTTCTTCAACATGCTGTCTCAGTCACATGCTGGCTCCACAGGATGTCCATTCTCCTGTCTAGACTCACAGTTCTTCCAAGCTTCCCAATGGCAAGAGAAAGACCACAGGAAGCTTCCCTAAACACAGCCACAAACATCACATTCTCTTCAAAAGAACAGAGCCCAGAAAGAAAAGTAAACTTCAGAACGCTGAGCCATCTAAGTGGCTGGCATGTGTAACAGTCACAGAATGTCAAGAGAACAAAAAACTTAATAAATGGACAGTACATGTGACGATGAAAACCACTCCCTTGGCATTACTGATTCGGAAGCTGAGATTCAGAAGGTTAAATAACTTGTCCAGGGACACAGATATTTTCAAGCATGTTTCTGGCAGAGCAGCGTTCCTTTCAACAGGTTATATACTATAATTATGGTTCATCACTTCAGCCCTTCCTACTGAAATATAGTTATTCAGTCCATGTGAAAATACAGACACAATCCTTGCAAGAAGCAACTTGATGCTTCCAGTAGCCAATTATACTATTTTTCAGACATATATTAAGGCAACTAGTGTAAAATGTTATCCATCCTAATATTTTATACCACCATCATAATTACTTCCCAGATAGAGAGTAAAAGTGTTTAGTATTAAATAAAAATGTTGCACACGTAGTTCATTATAATTTCAATGTGTTATGCTGTAAACTTCCAGCTGAAAAGCAGTCATCCCAACACAGTGGAATGTTTAATCAGATATATACGAGGTACACAAATGAAGAGAAGAACTTGGGCTGGGAATGTAACTTTTTTTTGGGGGGGGGCTAGCTCTATCCTCAAAACACACATACAAACACACACACCAAAACAGAACTGTAACACCAGGAAGATGACGTGGGTTTTTTTTTTTTTTTTTTTGTCTCAAATTATTAAATGATAAAGCAGACGTTTAAGGGTAGTATCTAAGGCTCAAAAGAAAGGGGTGAAACTGCTATCTTTCTAGTCTCAAGCTTCCTCATCTGTAACTACATAAATAACCTCTGGAAAGGGCCCAGGATACAGATAAGGTGAAAGTGTGAAAAATGAAGTATTCGATCTGGTTAAAGGGAGGTGGGATCAAGTATTATTACACTCAGAAAACCTAAGACCCAGAAGAGAACCCTTTAAGTTCTAAGACTCTTGGGAGGGTTTCTCCTCCATCGAGAAGGCGGTCATGCTTAAAATCTGAAAGCCCGGGTTTAAAAAGATTATGGGTTTTTTTTTTTTTTTGTATCAGAGCTGTTGAAAGTTATTAATTTCCATAACGTCAAAATCATTTATTCTTCTCAAATACTGCGTCTCCTTACACTCTAACTACGTTTAAAAATACATCAGGCACATTATTCCACCTAGCAGGAAACTTGGGGTCGGGGTGGCAACGTAGATTTGCTTAGACTTTGACTTTTCTGGATTTCTTTGAGAAAAGAGAAAAATACTTCGGAGGGTGAAATTTGGAGAACATCTAAAACTCCAGTTGGCAGAAGGCTCTTCACAGCCAGCTGTCTTTCAAGAAAAGAATCCGAGTGTATTTACAACCTACAAGCAGAAGGGAGCCGCGCCTCAACCAAACTAACATAAAGAACTTCCCTCCAATATACCCAGCCAAAATGATGCAAAACCTGTAGTTTACTTCAATGGGTTTGCTCGAAGCCGGAATGATGAACGGACCTGGAGGCAACACTCCCGAGCCAGGGGTCTCACTTTTCAAACCAGAAGCGGTCTCCACATCGTGGGGACTCGTGGGCTGGTCTGCCTCAAGGGGCGACCCCGCTTCGGGCTCCCCGAAAGTTCCCCCCGGCGGCTGGGGCCCGCCCCGCCCGCCGAGGGTCGCGCCCCCCTCCCCGCCGCCGCACACACCCCGCCCCCGCCCCCGCCGCGCGTTAACCCCTCTCCGCCCGCCGCCGGCTCCTGGAGGAGGCCGCCCAGGGGGTGGAGTTGTCGCGTCTTCTCCCGGGATCGCCCGGGCAGACGCCCGGCTTGTTTACAGGCCCCAGGCCTGGCCGCCGCCGCGCAGGCCCGCCCTCCCGCCCTCCCTCCCTCCCGCCCGCCCTCGCGCCGCGCTTACCGGGAGCAGCCGCGGGGCGGGCGGGTCCCTCGGTCGGCCGGGGCGGCGGTGGCGACGGCGGCCGGGCACGGGGTCCCGCAGCGGCGGCGGCGGTGGCCGGGCCCGGGCGGAGGAGGGGAGGAGCCGGGTTGGGTCCGGGCCCCCGGCTCTCGGAGCCCTCGCGGCTCAGATCATCCGGGCGTCGGAGCGGGAGGCAGAGAGCGGGGCCCGCGGGAGGCGGAGGAGGCGCCGAGGACTCATCGCTTGCCGCCCCACCTGCCTGGGCCCCCCTCCCCCCGCCCCAGCCACCCGATCCCGAGCTGCGGACCCGGCCGGCGCGGAGACCACGGCGTTCTGGCTCCTGCGCGCGCTCCCGCCCCTCGCGCCGCCGCCGCCGCCTCTAGCGCGGCCCCGCGCACGCGCGCTCTCGGCGGCGCCCGCCCCTCCCCCTGCCTGGCCCCGCCCCGCGCCGCCGCTCACCCCCGCCCTGCAGCTGCGGCGCGGCCCAGCGGCTGGAGAGACCCGGATGTGGGAGGGCCGGAACTGCGGCGAGGGCGGGGGAGGGGCGGCGGTGACGTCAGTGCCCTGCGCTGCTCCACGGCGGGCTGCTGTTGGGCGGCCGGCGCCTGGGCTGATCCCCGGGGGAGCCTTGGGAGTCCTGGGTGGGAGCCAGCCGGGCGCCCGGCCTTCGCGCTAGGTAGGGCTCGGAGGCCTCCTCCAAACGCGACCGTTGTCGTCCAGAGCCGCCTCTTACGAGTGCCTACAGACGCGAGCTTCCAAGCGCGGTCCCCGTTAGGGGCCGGCGTGAGGAAGGAAGTTAGCCTTCCCCTGAGACCCTAGGATGCCCACACGGGTGCCATACCACAAACGTGCGTGTGCAACCAGTTCACGCCTTGGGACACGTGCCTGGTGCTTCTGGTGGGTTGTCCCTGTGTCGCTCCAGGGATTCCGAATTGTGTTTAGGTGCACGTTATGTGGTCACGTGATCTGATCTCAACGGCATTTCCAAAGACCACCAATGAGGTTAATGGTTTTTTTTTTTAAATATAAAGGATATATAAAGGATAGTCAGAAACGTGGCAGCTGCTTTCATGAAGAGCTCGAGATGAGCTGAAGGTAATTGAGGCTGCACGTGCAGGCGGCCCAAATCCAGTCTAGCTAGCTAGACCACTGAAAATCCGACCCACGCTGCTTGTAGACGCCGGGGATAGAATGACAAAACCCTAGGCAGCCAATGAATCAGAGCTGAAAAGCAGTACATCACCAGTATGAGTTCCTATTGGCTGGGGTGCCTTCCCAGCTTCTCAGTCACCGACTTAACCCTTACACCAAAATCGCAAGAATAGAAGTTTAAGAGAGATTTGGGTATAATACAAAGAAAACCCAAGTACTCCGTTGAAATAGGCTAGTACTTTAAAAAGAATTCTAAAACTCTTAGCCAAATTGGGTTCTGGCCAGTAAGAAGATGAATTGCGGTAAGGCCTTCCCTTATCTCTTTGGTGTTTTCTGTAGCAATTTGCACCCTGCTACTTTGTGTCTCCTAAACCATTGTCTTGACTCTCCGATCAAATGCAACCTGCTCTACGCCGCCGCCGCCAACCAGTTCTCTGCTTTGGATGTTATGGAAACCATTTCTGATATTTTCAGCATGACTTTTCTGAGATTTTTATTTCCTTCTCTTTCACACCTGACACCCTAACATCAGGATCAAATGTGACTGCCAGGAGATAGACCACGTCTTTACTAAACCTCTAAATTACTCACAAATTTTGGGAGTAAGGTGAAAATGTAACATTTCTAGTATATAAAGTAAAAATAAACGCCACTATACAGTTCTAATTCTCTACACAAGTGCAGAAAATAAATTAGATACAAGGTTTTTAATCAAACCGCTGCCTTACTGGATTAAGTATATTTTGTATACAATCTATGTTAACTGTGTATTTAAGTTTTGTTGTTAAGCTGTGATGTGATGTCGGGGATTGAAAACAAACTCCTTTGCATGTTAGTCAAATCTTCAACCACTAAGCTCTGTCCTCAGCTCTGGTTAGGGTTTTTGTAAGTTCCTATTGTCTGGTTTTGTTTTGTTTTGTTTTGTTTTTGAGACTGGGTCTCTAAGTAGTTCTTCTGGCCTAGAGTTCTCTATGTAAATCAGGCTAGCTTCAAACCTACAATGACCCTCCCAATTCTGCCTCTGGGTTGCTGATATTACCAGCTTGTGCCACCATACCTGCCTACATTCTGAGTGTTCTCAGTACTTCAACAGGTTACGACATGAAGAGCATGCTAGGAGATTTGTTAACAATCTGATGTACAAAGTCATCTGACAGCCAACATTTAGTGATGTCTTCGTGCAAGTGTATACCCGCACACGCGCGCACGTGTGTGTGTGTGTGTGTGTGTGTGTGTGTGTGTGTTTTCAGGCTGACTTTGAACTCTTCAAGAAACTAAGAATGACTTGTAACTCATCCTCCTGCTCCCAGCTGCCCACTCCTGGTGTGCACCACCACACCTGTCTAGAGTGCTCTTAAGCAATAAAGTTTCCTGTTGAAAGAGAAGCTGAGTCATCAGTGGCAGCACACACTGTACAAAATTGGGAGGTTTTTGTCTGTTTCTTTTAGGTTTGCATTTCTGCAATCTGTCTGTTCTATCTTTGTTTAAAAAAGAAAGAAAGAAAGCCCAGGAAACAGAAGAGAGGTAGAAAAATTAAAAGGCAATTTTGGGG
>OU015742.1:166123631-166146317 GCA_907169655.1 Acomys percivali | reverse complement strand
AAAAAAAAAAAAAAAAAAAAAAAGGGGGCTGGAGCGATGGCTCAGAGGTTAAGAGCACTGCCTGCTCTTCCAGAGGTCCTGAGTTCAATTCCCAGCAACCACATGGCGGCTCACAACCGTCTATAATGAGATCTGGTGCCCTCTTCTGGCCGACAGGTGTACATACAGATGGAGCACTGTATACATAATAACAAATAAAATCTTTTAAAAAAAAAAAAAAAAAAAAAAAAAAAAAGGCAGCTGTGCCTATCAAGTCTCTTTTCTGGATACAAGTTGTAGGATATTGTAGTATAATGGGGAAACGTGTGTGCTATAAGGCTATAAAAATGATAGTTCCTTATCAAATTTGTTATTGTTGTTTGAGACAGGTCTCTCTACATAGCCCTGAAACTCACATTTGCCTCAGCCTCCTAAGTGCTGGGGCTAAAGATTTGTGCCACCACACCCAGCTCTCATTAACTCTTATCCCGAGGAAGAAGGGGGAAAGTATATAGGAAGAAAGGGACTTCAGAAATATGAGAGTTAACTGTTTTTTTTTCAGTTTTCAACCATAAGACTTCACTTAATTCTCCAACACCAGTCTGAAGTCTTCACAATCAGTTTTGGGGAAATACCACTTTGATCATTTTTATGTCTCTAACACAATCATTCTGCTCTGAGAATCTTTATTATATTTCAGTTAACGCAGAGAAAGGAAGTGGAAAGATTAGTTCCAACATACTGAATTTACTGTGCGTAGGAACTGAGAGACCTGGGGCAAGGACAAGGGACTACAGTTAGGGAAACTAAAGCCGAGTACACTCAGTAATCTCTCCATTATTAAAAATGAAAATTACTAGAGTGGGAGGTGGTGGCGCACACTTTTAATCCCAGCACTTGGGAGCAGAGGCAGGCAGATCTCTGTGAGTCTGAGGCCAGCCAGGGCTACACAGAGAAACCCTGGCTTGAAAACCAAAACAAACAAAACCCAAAACTATTAATATGCAATTAATACCTAGTATACTCAATAGACTCTCCATTATTAAAGATGAGCTGTTAATAATACATTTAAACCCTTGTTACACTCAATACCCTCTTTTTCCTCTACAATCCTGATTTTACAGAAAAAACAGCAAGTGTGTGGGGGAGGTTACATTTCTTATTGCATAACTAGTGTGGATTCATCCTGAGGCTCAACCTGAGATGGCCTAGCCAGGACCTCTCACCGTGCTTCTCAGCCATGTAAATGATCCTCCACAGGATGCCGGAGAAGCCCCCTCCCCCAGCCAGCCAACCACCCTTCACAGCAAACTGAGCACAAGCTCAGTACAGTGCCAAGTGGGCCAGAGGTCCAGCTCTCCCCACCTCTGCCTGCTTCACTACCTGGTTTGTGCTGCTCGCTCTCCCACAGCAGCTTCTTGAGTCTTGTTCTTGTCTGTCTTCTTCTTGTCTCTCTTCTCCCTTTATTCAGGAATCTTTTTTCCTCCTTATCCTTTTTTGCCCTCATTTTTCTCCTCCTTGATTCGAATAGCTTAATCCAAAATGTCGCTTCTGTTACCCATTTTCTCCTGAACTTGAACATATGCGTAGTTAGCACTAAACTAATTTCTTTCAGGGGTGGGGTAGCCCACCCCACATCCTCCCTCCCTCTCCCCCATCACCATATCATGTTAATGAAAAACAGCTGTCTACAGAACCGTTCAAGCGAGGGGTAAGAGAATCATGCCCTATGTGACATCATCACTGAGGTAGGGGGCGGGTAGCCCTCACACAGTGGGACGGAGGGGAGTCAGCCATCTTTTGCTGCTTCTGTGCCTCCTGGTCCCTGGGAAAAATGTGGACAGCTGTGAGCACTACCTGCTAAATTATAATGAAAGGCTCCCCCTCAAGGCTTAGTGTGTGCCTACGGCCTAACACTAGCTCTTACCAGATAGGTCACTGTGCGCCAGGCGCTGGGCTGGATCCTGCGGTAAATGCTATCAATGGAAAAGGTTCCTGTCCCCGCATAACTGGCCTTATAATGAAGAACATTCACAAAGAGGTAAATACACCAAAATAGGTGCCCAGATGGAGGAGGTGACTTGAACACAGATGTTTGGAGTAAGAAGTTAGCTTAGTAAAAACTGGGGCAGGGTAACTGTGCAACCGGTGTATGTGTGTATGTACATGTGTGTGGATGTGCATCCACATGCATGTGTGGAAGCCAGAGATTAACATCAGTGTCTTCCTCTATCCTCTTTCCTTACTTATTCATGAGACACTGTCTCTCACTGAACCTGGAATTTGGCCATCACACCTCCTCTCTGCATCTCCCCTGTGCACACCTGACTTTTTAACAAGCACGCTGGGGGTGGGGGAGGTGGGGAGCTTTCCCCAGCCCTGGGGAACTGTTTTTAGCTAATACTAGCAAAATTTAAGGGATCTCCATGAAATCAATTCACCTTGGTGTTTCTCATCTATTTCTGGCATTGTGGGGGATCCTGAAGTAAACCACATCCTTGAAAGTGAAGTAGCAAGAGTTTTGCATCTTTACAAATGACAACTTGGTTGGAAACTAGTGATGAAATAAATGATCATCACAATAAAGTCTTTTATCAGTACAACCAGAGAGCTGCCAGCTTAGTCCTGTCATCTAAGCCTGTGTGTGGGCAGTCCAAGGACTGTGATGCTCCTCCTCTACAGAGGAGAAAACCAAGCTCCAGAGAGGGAGCAATTACTCAGAGCCACAGAAAGCCGTCAGTGGTACCCAGGGTCTTTTCTGGGTAAAGATCACCACTCTTTACATGACAGTAATACAGGCAGCAGAGAGGGCGAATAAAAGCACGCTGATCTTCCTGTCAGGCAGTACTGTGCACAGCTAACCCTCATGTTCAGTTAACTTACAGACATTTTGAGAGATGTTTGCTAAATATAGCCGTTATTAAAAACTATTAATATACAGTTAGGTCAATTTAAATAAAGATTACACAGGATTAAAATGAATCACCACATTACTTCAGTATTTTTAGTGTGACCTGTGCCTCTGAGGTAATTTGTGCATATTGTGTCTAAGCGGTGGAAATTCAGAGACTTAATTTTGGTGGCTTGTGATTGGGAGAACTGAGTCCTTGGAAAGGAGCAAACACAACAGATAAAGATTTGGCTGTGCCTCCTTGTCTGAATTTAAGAAAGGGACTGAGAAAAGGTCTCCTGCAGATTAAACTAGGCATGCCGTATCTTTAACTTTTACAAGGTATTTTGTTGTTTGTTGTTGTTGTTAACAAAACACACTATTCAACCACAAACTCCCTCATAATCGCAACAGATTAGCCAACAGCCATGTCAGAGCACTTTTGGAGAGCCACTTGTTAAGTACAGGCCAGCACATCCCTGGATCTGCAGGCACTGTGCCTTGTGGGCCTCTTTACTGCTTCCTCAGACTCAAGTGAATTATTTAAATCACTAACATCTGTTTCCTCCTCCACAAAATGCATCCTTCCTGGCTAAAAAAGGTTGAAGAGATCAGTTTCCCAGCTACCTCATCCAGGTAGGTACCCTCCTGTACCCTAAAAAGCATGATCTAGTGCCATTATGACATGAAAAGGGCAGGAGGCACCAGCTTGGAGTGTAGATTTGTGGCCAACTCCTGTCCACTAGGACCTGAGAAATCTTGAAGAGATAAGTCTGGAAAGCTTTGTAAAAAGCAGTCCTATGAGGAAAGCATGCCATCTGCAGCCATGTTGGCTTGTTTGCGTGTGAGCCTGGATTTTTAGGATAATGGGCCAGGGTAACACTGGGAAGAGGAATGCTAGGCAGTCTGTGACTCACACTGCCAAACCACTCAGCCTGCCCTGAGATTGCCTACTGCATGTAGGGATTAATTACTTCGTTAATTAATTTTGAGATAGGGTCCCATTATGTAACCCTGGCTTGCCTAGTGCACTATGTAGATCAGGTAGGATGACCTTGAACTCAGAGAGATCTGCCTGTCTCTGCCTCTTGAGTGCTAGGATTAAAGATGTATGAGTGCCACCATATTAAGTGTACCTTATTGATAAAGTCCACTTTTATTTTTGTACTTGGTTATTTTTATTTTATCTTATTTTATTATTTATTTATTTTGGGTTTTTTGAGACAGGGTTTCTCTGTGTAGCCTTGGCTGTCCTGGACTCACTCTGTAGACCAGGCTGGCCTGGAACTCACAGAGATCCGCCTGTCTCTGCCTCCCGAGTGCTAGGATTAAAGGCGTGCGCCACCACACCCGGCTGTACTTGGTTATTTGTAAGTATGAGCACCCGTGCGCAGGAGCACTGGTTCATCTGTGGCACGTGGCAGGAGCTGACTGAGCTAGTCTCCACACTGGGTCCTTCACCTTTGGAAAAACTGTCAAGTGGCCATTTACTTCTTAAGTATATGAAGAATTTTTGTCCAGTTTAGCTTCATTTTTAATTTTTATCTTATTTCTCTCCTAAAAGTGGTTTTATTTATTTATTTTTTTAGTTGTCTGGTGGAATGGTAATTACAAAGCAAAGTCAATTAAAATTTAGAACAATTAAATGCAGAGTACTAACATGCATTTCCTCTTGAGGAACCTGAACAAATGCTCTGTTCCAATGTATAAAGGTCTCCGAATCACTGCTTTTTGCAGCGCATATTCAGAACCAATTTATTAGAATTAGAAAGGGAATTTCTAGGTGGACATGGTACATGCCTTTAATCCCAATCTTCAGGAGGCAGAAGTGATCTTTAGTTTGAAGCCAGCTTAGTCTACTACATAGTGAGTTTCAGGACAGCAAGAGCTATGCAGAGGAACCCTACCTAAAAAAAATAAATAAAAGAAAAAGAAAAGAAAGAAAGGAAAAAAAGAAAGGAAGAAAGAAAGAAAGAAAGAAAAGAAAAACAGGAGAGGGAGGGAGGGAAGATTTTCTTTTAGCATATAAAATGGAAAGAACTTGGTCTAGACTATGACATGCTTTAAGACAGGCCCCTTGTGAGTGTGATCAAATTCAGTTCTTTTAATTTTGCCAAGAGAAATATATGTACAATATACAAATATGCATGCAACACATAGTTGTATATGTATGTATATAGAGATATATTGATGTATTTTATAAAGGAAAATGTCAGGAGAAAGAGCTCCTTTGCAAACACAGGGCAGCATGATTTTCAGTCCCAGTGTTTGCTGTTGCAAAGTTGGTTGCACCTTCTTGCAATGGCTTGCTTTCTCCTTGTGACACTTTTTGAATCATTATTTTGTAAACAAAACAAAACCCTCTTCTGCAGATAAAGCACTCATATGCAATAAATAAAATAAATAAATATTTAAAACAAAACAAAAAAACCCAAACAGGCCTCAAACAAAACAACAAGCCCTCAAATCCAATTACAAATGTCAAGGGCAGTCTTGACAATGTCATCTTCACCAAGCACACCTTGGAGAGGAGGAAAAGGTGCACACTACACAGCAAAACCTCACATGGTCCATGGAAAATTGTCACTTTTCCTAGAATGTTGCACTGAGCTGTCTGTTCTCCATTCTTCCCCTCTTTCCACACAGGAAGACTTCTTTCATGTGTCTGATAACACCACCACCACCACCCCCTTTCTTTTCCACATACTTATGGCAAACCTTACATAATAAGACAAAAACAATATAACATCCATGTTTCCTTCCTGTTCATGCTGAATCTTAAGACCTCCTATCACTGGGGAAACCACAGCAGGGGCCTATGTGGAGAGCAAGAGGTAGAGGAGGAAATTCAGGTTTGGATCAGCGAGTGAAAACCCAAGGGCTGTGGATGGTGGGACTTGTCTAGCCTGCTTGAGACTGGGTTCCATTCCATTCCTGGCACTGTACACCAAATCAAACTCAGGCACTCAGGGAGGGGCCAGGCTGGAAACAAAAGTGTTAGTAACATCAGGCTGGGCGTGATGAAGTAGGGAATGGTGGGGATTTTAGAAACTAGCATCCCACTCCCTGGCAAACGGGCAAAGAGATGCCTTGTTGGTGGTGTTCTATCAGTCAAGAGCAGGGCAGATCGCAGTCCTGTGTTCATCCTAGTGAAACCTGGCTTGGGGACCAAAGCTGTTTCATGCCCAGGACTCATAAAAAGCAAAGCAAATCCAGGCAGCACAGCACAGGAGGAGGAAGACAGGGACCTACGGACTGCCACAGACCTACCCTCCAGTGCACGGTACATAGACACCTGCTTGCTGACATGCTATACAGTAGCATGGATGGAGGATGTCACCCAGGGGCCTGACAGCTGCTTGGCCAGCCTATAGCAGGAGCCAACACAATGTGCGAGTATGTAGTATTCAGATGAGAAAGAGAAGTGGAGCAGCTTGAATATTATGAAGAAAGATGGAACTGGAGACCTGAGAGTAAAGAGGAGTAGCTTATTGTGAGTGGCCAGCCCTGCCACCTGGGGCCATGGGCCCAAGTTGCTGCTGAGGGCCCTGTCTGAGTCTTTGTATGTGGCAGCAGGGTGGGTAGTACCATTAGAGAACACAGGGATGTCCCTGGCCTGGATAGCTGCTGGGGACCACGGGTATGTTCAGAGGCTGTGCATAACTGGCCCTGCCCCTCGCTGGATGCGGCATTCTGGAGAGCTGGCCCAAGAGCAGGCTCTGTGCCTTGCCCAGGCAGCACTGTGGAGCTGGCTCTGATTTTGGGGTTGTAGGGAGCTGGCCCTGAGGGCATGACTGTGAGAGAGCTGACCCCACCACATGTCTGCTGTGGGTTGGCACAGGCACAGAGGGGATGCCCCATTACCACCATTTCCAGCAGTTAGGAAAGCTGCCAACAGGATCATGAGCTCCAGAGAGCTAGCCCTGCCCCTCACCAGCGGCAGCACTCCGGAGAGTGGGCCCTGTACCTCACCTGGATAGCACAGTAGAGCCAATCCTGGTGGTGGGGGTGCAGGTGAGCCGGCCCCACAGGTGAGAGATCTGGAGAGCTGGCCCCACCACTTGTCTGCTGTGAGTTGGTATGGGTACAGGGGTGATGCTTCCCTTCACCATTCCTTGCCCCTTGTGGCAATCGTGAGTGCTGGTCCCCAGAGTTATGAAAGCAGAAGAACTATCCCTTCCCCCTCTCTGGCTATATCACTTGGAGGAGTGGGCCCTGCACCTTACCTGGGCAACATAGTGAAGCCCCTGATGAGCTTCAAGGCACGGGTGAGCCAACCCCGAGAGAGGGAGAGTGGGGAGAGCTGGCCCAGGCACACAGTGGCTGCAGCATTTGGGAGAATGGAACCTGGGCCTTGACTGAGCAGCACACTGGAGCTGGCTCTGGAGGTGTGGGTGCAGGTGAGCTAGCCCTGAGAACATGAGAGCAGGAGAGTTGACCCTGCCTCCTGCTGATGGCAACAGTGGGTGGCCCAGCCAGAGCAGTGCTGGAGAGCTTGCTCTGATGGCATGGATAAGGGAGAGCTGGTGGGCTGATCAACTCTGCTATCATCCAGACCCAGATCCAGGGCTCTGAGTTGGCCCACCCCAAAATTTATATCATCTGCAAACAGTTGGGGCCTGTGAAAGGGCCAGTCCTGCTGATCCAAAGCTGCAGGATCTCCATGACACAGGGCAACAACAGGACAACTGGGAGGAGTCCCAGGGAGGATCCAATATTGATGATGTCACAGGAGCCAAAGCTCTTAAACCAGACCAATGACTCATTGCAATGTACATTTGGAAATGTAGATGTGTGGACACACTGTGACACACTGTAGCTTCCACAATAAGATGTTTTCTTCTCTCTCTCTCTCTCTCTCTCTCTTTCTCTCTCTCTCTTTTTCTCTCTGTATTTTAGGGAGATTGCAAGGGCAAAGGCCATATATGAGGGGACAGGAAGGTAAGTTGGACTGGGGTGCACGATGTGAAACTCACAAAGAATAAATAAAAAGTTAAAAAACAAAACCTATCATTGCAAGGCCTTTCTAACATACTGGAGTCAGAAAGGATATCTCTTGTCCACCACGATGGATTTGAGTTCAGAGGCCATCTCTGTTCTGTCCAGGGTGTGGACATGTGGCTTAACCTCTTTCAGGCTTGATGTCCTATCAGGAGCAGAGGTCAGTGCCCTGGCCACAGATAAGATCCTGTCTGTAATGCACCCACCACATCGTACCTGATGCAGAGCATGGAAATGGAATTGTTACTTCAGGCTCATATGTGAATGTGATTTTCTAATAACAGCAATTACACTGTAAGAATGAAGACCCTCTATTGTTAAGTTCACACTGGAGTTGCCAGGTATAGGGCCAAAGTGACTCCAAGACACTTTAAATATCTGATTCTCTAGCTTAATGAAGGCCTGTGGAAGGGTCTGTAGCCTTCCACCTCCCTCACCACTACTGGCCCATTGTGTGTGTTTTCTCCTTTGTGCCATCTGCATCAGATGTGCCATTTAGTTTTGAATCTACACTCTAGAGTTTACTTTCTAGGACGATTCACAAGAAGGACCAGTCTCCGTTTCTGTTTTCAATGTTGCTGTAGCTTTAATTTTATGTCAAAGAACCTGAGTCACCACAACATTGTTTCTACTCAACCCACAGGTCCTGATCCCCTAGGTTATGCCAGACATAGCGCTAGACACTACAGGTCATTCAGTAAAGGGAAGCGCCTTTCAAGTTTACCCGGGTCAAGAGAAAGTAATCAGGGGGTGGGGGGCTGGCAGCTGAGTTAGCCAGAAGGACAGAAGAAAGCTGTCAAGTGACTTCTGGAAGGACGGTCCTCACAAGGTCAAAGGCCTTGGAGTGAGAGTGAGTTTAGCACGTCCAGGGATAGATGACAGTCTGTGATGTCTGGGGTACTTTGAGGGAGGGAGTATGTGGTGTATAGACAGGGGACATAGAGGCACAAGAACTTTTCCAGAGAAGTTACTTGAGATTTCTTTGTTTTGTGTGGGTTTTGGGGGATTGGGTTGCATGGTGGGAGTGGCATGATCTGGCTTAGAAATTAATTGGCAAGCTATTTTCTTCAGCCTTCAGATTTATATTGAGGAAATACATCTTTAGGAAAACAAAAGTAAGTGCAGAAAAAAATCCTTTCATGTCAGTTCTATTTGCCATTAAAGAGAAAGTGAAATTAGTTTCCAGCCGGAAGTGATTATGCTTTGTGGTGAGCATGTAGCCTTTTGAAAGCTCTGTTTCACTGGGGCTTATAATTCTAGTTTCGGAAAACTATATTTGGACACTTCTGCCAATGACTCATCAAGTAACCTTCCTTAGGAAATTTAGCAACATGTATCAAGGATGAGTACCTCCTGGAAAATGCTGGGTTAAGTATGGAGAAAACAGAGACACACTTGGGTTCAATTTCATACTCCCCAACAATCTCACTACTTAGACCCTTTTGTTTGTTCTCAATATAGATCTGAAGGCTGAAGAAAATAGTCTGCCGATTAATTTCTATCTGATAGTACCCAGTGGGGATGATAACTAAAGTGGTTGCCTTGGCATATGTGGGTAAAATGGGTCAAAGCAAACAAAACAAACCTTAAGTGAAGACCTCAGTAGCACTGTGATGGGTGCTGTTCCTTCCACCCCTTGGGATAGTTCCTTCTCAGAAACCAATGAGGAATAACTATATGTCATGTGCCCTGTCTTCTTCCTGTTGCCAGGGTTTCCTTATCTAATTTAACAATGGGTATTGCAAGTCTTCAGAGTTAGCCTAAAGCCAGGCATGGTGTCCTGTGCGGTCCTCCTGGGCTACACAGTGAGGTTGAGGCTGGCCAGAGATACAGTGGAGAGCATCTGTTTCAAAAAGCAAAACAATACAAAACAAAACACGCACCCCTACACACACACACACACACACACACACATACCCCTAAACTAGGTCTTTGGGAAAGGCTTATGATTAATAGGACGTTTACAGTTAGTCATTAAAAATCAGCCAAGAAATATTTCATAATAAAACCAGTATAGCTGTTCTATAGATTCCCAGATTTAAGCTCAGCTAATACATCAGGTAGTGTCACTAATAAGGACTAGCCACTAGAAAGAATAACTTGTCATTTAAGTCAAGCATTAAGTAAGCACCTACTGTGTGTCAAATGTTGTTAACCAGGAAAGGATACACAGATAGATTGCAGTGTTCCTACTTATCAGACATGTCTCATCAGTGCTATTGTTGATTTTGTTTTGTTGTTGTTGTTGTTGTTCAAATTCTATCTTGTGACAACTCCAATTTCTTGAATATTTAATAAAGTATATGCATCTGAACTTTAAAGAAACTGCTTGTATATCACCTGGGAAGGCAGCAAATGAAACTGACCTTTGTCCACATAGGTGAGATACACGAAATCCTTTTGTGTTGTCAATCACAACAACAGCTTGGGAAGGGAACAGTGTGAGTACTTGAAACATGCAATGCCGAGAGAGAAGGTTTGGCTCGATGTAGAACACCAGTGGTTTATAAGGTCTAGTGGGTCATGTGTGTCATATATGGATCCTGTACCTGTAAACACTGGCTTGAAGGTGGTCAGGCTACTGAGGCTGTTGTCACTAAAAGCATCACCATCACATGTCAGTTCCTTCTGAGCTGAACAGCAAAAACTGAAGAAATATAAGCAACACACAGAGCAGACAGTGTACAATACTTCTGTGGGTTTACACTTAAGAGTCTCAAGGGCAACGTTACCAAAAGGTGTTTAAAGTCAATGGGCAAAGGTGCAAACTGACAAGTCTGAAGGACTAAGTTTAATGCTTGGAATCCATATTGTGGAAGGAGAAAACCAATTCCCATTAAATTGTCCTCTTATCTACACACACACACACACACACACACACACACACACACACACAAATGTAGCAAAATTAAATGCCATGATATGTTCGGTAGTGGGACTCATGTTTTTCCTCCCTGCCCAAGTTCCCAGAAAAATGACTCATGAGATTCAAAATATATTTACAAATACCTAGGCTATATAGCTAGACTCTTCTCTGACTAGCTTATAACTTATATCCTGTTTATTCTCTTCTAAGTTCTGCCGCGTGGCTGGTTACTTCTGCTCAGGTACCATGTGTCTGTCCTCACATCTCCCCCGGGTGAATCTCTCATATCTGGCTCTATCTCAGAATCCTTTCTGCCTCCTGGATGTCCCACCTTATATTCTACCCTTTCCTATAGGCCATAGGGTTTTTAATTGACAGGGAATGCATCCATACAGTACACATGATATTTTCTCTACCATATTTTTTGCAATGTTAGATGCTTTTGTCTATTTAATATCAACTTAAGGACTATAAACTAGGTTTTCAATGATGTGAGTCATAATCCTTCACATCTGAAAGAATTAAACACTGTGTATACCATGAAAATATAGTATCAAACCCTATTAAAATGGGAAGAGATGTAAACAATATCTACCATTTAGTGACCACTTCCTGTCTGCCAGAATGTAGAATCTTTATTTATACATCATTTATTTAATTGCATCAATATCCATAAAAACCAGGTGCTGTTACCTATGTTTTATAGATGGGAAACAAAAACCACCTGTGTTCTCTGTAAAGCAAGTGAGGAAATAAGGAAAATTAATAGACATTTAAAGTTAACCTTAAAAAAATAAAAAATAAATAAAAAATAAATAAAGTTAACCTTAGCTTAAAAAAACAATAGTAGGCCATAGTAAGTCTCTAGTCTGGGGAGCCAGAACACAGTTTTACTTTTGACCATCTAGTCTCAAATTTTAGGTCACAGCGTATGAGTTAAACATTCAAGTGTTTGATCAGTTCGCCTCCACGATCCCTTCTAGCTTGAACACTCAACTCTAACAAAGAAAAGCACTCCTACTTTCTGAATATCTATATCCCCAGTACTCTGGCCATAGTATTCCCCATGGCCTTCAGGAGAAACTGCTCTTTTTCTCTCACTAAATTCCATGCTATTAGTCCCAAATCTGCTGCAGGTCTAGGCTCATGACCTAAGTGGACCAGGGAGATCGAGGCACAACATGTGTTTAGTGATTACCAAGAAAAGCGCCCTGGTGTCCTGGCATTGCTAGCAGTGAAACTAGAGGAGGCTGTGGGACTTCCGGGGTATTCCTAAAGCCACAGTGTATTCAGCTACTTGAGGCAAGAAAGTTCTGGGGTTTTTTTGTTTTTGTTTTTCAGCCCTACTGCATTGATGTTTCTGTCTGTTGGCTCATAAGGGTCACAGCAGGTGCACCCTTGGAGGATGGAGAGACTTTGTAGTGTAGGGAGCTATATCTGGAATCTTGCATGGGAAGCACCTGTTTTCTGGTTTGGGAGCAGAGGGTGAGCGTTAGGCACCCAAAAGGACAAACACTGAGATCCAGTTGCCAAAGCTTTTGAAGGTCTCTAGGACTTCGGACTTAATGGTGTGAACCCAGGTTCCATGTGGGTGAGCTCTTTATAGGACCTGGACCTCTCTTTTGTTTCAAATGATGGTTAATTTGTTTGTTCCTGTCTTTTCATAAGAGTTGGGGCTTAATGCTGATTTTTTTTGTTGTTTTGTTTTTTTTGTTTTTGTTTTTTGAGACAGGGTTTCTCTGTGTAGCCTTGACTGTCCTGGACTCACTTTGTAGTCCAGGCTGGCCTCGTTAATGCTGATGTTTTAATGCAGGCTTAAGCATCAGAGTTAAGAGGTGCTCAGAAGAAAGTAAGGCATGGGTTGTAGTTTTCTTTTCTTTTCATTGTTTTTTGTTTGTTTGAGAGACAAGGTTTCTCCTTGTAGCCCTCTCTGTCCTGGGCTCCCTTTGTAGACCAGGCTGGCCTCAAACTCACAGAGACCCACCCACATACCTCTGCCTCTCAAGTGCTGGGATTAAAGGTGTGGAACCCCTCTGCCTGGCTGGGTGTGGATTTCTTTTCTTTTAAATATTTATTTATTATGTATACAGTGCTCTGACTGCATGACAGAAGAGGGCATTAGGTCATGTTATAGATGGTTGTGAGCCACCATGTGGTTGCTGGGCATTGAACTCAGGACCTCTGGAAGAGCAGTCAGTGCCCTTAACCTCTGCACCATCTCTTCATCCCAAGGATGTGGATTTCTTAAAGAAATCTCACCCTATGTGTTTATTCCCAGCTATCTGTTTAAGGTCCTTTCATTTGTTTTCAGAGAATTTGATCAAAGGCATTTGACTTTTCCTCTCACCACCCCTTTAGTGTCTAGTCCTTCATTTTTTTCTTTATCTTCTCCTATTTGTTGAAGATAAAGGTTAGAGATTCTGAGTGGCTGCCCATAAACACACCAAAGATAAGAGAGATCCTCATCTCCTCCAACATAAAAGGTTAGAGGTGTCAAGAGGTCTACCCAAGATTTACAACAGCTTCAAGACTTCACGACTTCTCCTTGGATTGGCTTAGCCAAGAAGATGTCAGTAAGGGACAGTTCCTCGGGTACCCACAAATGTGCAGGATGGACTTGAGGTACAGTAGGAGCTACTCCCCCAAACAGCACCTGATCTGATCCAAAACACAGATCCCTGAAGCTGGCATCGAATGTTGACATTTTCAGGAAAAAAAATAACAAAGCAAACAACAACAGAACCCCCTTAAAACGGGAGACTGAATCTAAGAGGAAACCTTTGGGGAAGTTCCTCCTTGGGTACCCAGCTGATTTTATATTGCAAAGTTACAGTAACTCAATTTCTGAGTCTTAAAAAAAAATGAGGAAAATTTAAAAATTCAAACAAGTTTTCTGCCGGCTTCCCCCCCACCCCCCCTTCCCACCCTCCTCCAAATTACAAATCCTAGGCGACAGAACCAAAGATGCGAAATGGGCACACTATTTCAACTGGAATTTTCAAACTCCCCGGAATAGAATTTGAATGAAAAAATGGAATAAAAGGAGGAGGACATGACGATTCCTAAAGGATGGAGAAGATTTTTTTTTAAATCGTAGATATAAAGGAGAAGGCAGGCAGAGGGAAGAGTCCAGGCTGAACATGACTAAACTGGACCGTGGGAGGAGAAAAGTGGGAGGGCGAGCAGGACAGGCGGCCCTGGCCAAGAGGCCAAAAGCAGCACAGCTAAAATGGCTGGGTGATATAGGAGTCAGGCAGGGGGACAGGAAGCGGAAGTCCAGCTCCTTGGTGTGAAAGGTTTAGTGTAAGGGAGAGATGAGAAGAAGCCACAGCTCTGAGTGTTGCTGAAAGAGCTGGCATGCTCTGCTGAGTTAGCCGTTTGTCCCAGGTTTTCTAAGTCCTAACAGAAATGATGCAGTTGCAATTTATGAAAATTAGTAGGAGTTTGGAAACTATCAAAATTGGGGGTGGGGGTGGGGGAGGGAGAAGGCTATCAATTAAAACCAAAACCGTTGGCGGTTGTATCCGAACTAAAGGCGAGCACTGAGGAATCCGAGTTTTCTCATCTGTCGTCTGACCTTGCCACTTCCGTCTTTCCGGTCCGCTATTTCTACTCTCCAGTAGCCTAATAGCGGAACGGACTCTGAATGAGACGAAAGCATTTACACAGCCCATGAAAATACAGCCTAGAGGAAAAAGCGATCCTGACACCATCCGCATTCCCTGACAAAAGCTGGCCTCAAATACTGTGATTGGGAGGTTTTCTGAATCATCCGGACCTGCTGGGATCTGCAAAAGAATTTCCCAGCACACTATTGACTTACAAAACAGGATTTTCTCACTTCTATAAGACGTTGCCATTTGTAACGACTTCTTTACTAATTAGCTCTTAATGCAGGAGCTCACATTTGACCTTTCACTGGGCCCCTTATAAAAGCTCTATTGTGAGAAACACGTTTTTCCTTATGAAAGGTAGGCAGCCTGGCAAGGACTTATAGTTTCTTCCCCTTTGCAACATGAGCCAATCACATCAGGTTGTGAAGTTGAGCACTTAGGCACAGCCACCCCCGTACTTTAGGGATAAATGGAAGAAGCAACATTGCTCTCCCCATCCGCCCCCCCCCCCCCGCCCCCTCTCCCTTCTCTCCTCTCGCCCTCTCGCCCCCCCTCCCCCGCCCCCGCCTTGCTAGCCTGATTTGTGTTCTGGCACATACTTTGGTTTGTTTGATTGATTTTTATTTTTCCGAGACAGGGTTTCTCTGTGTAGCCTTGGCTGACCTGGATTTGCTTTGTAGACCAGGCTGGCCTTGAGTTCACAGAGATACGCCTGCCTCTACCTCCTAACCACTGAGGTTAAAGGCATGCGCCACCACACCCTGCTGGCAGATACACTTTACAAAAAGAATTGTCATGCCAAGCTACTTTCCCTTTGTTTGGGTATTATATTATGCAACTTCAAGGTACGCTTTGTATGTTTCTAACACTATGGTTTTTTTTTTTTTTTTTTGTACTCTGACTTAATGTAGCTGTATTGTGTTTCCCTTGCCCTCTCCTCCTTCCCCTGCCTTGATGTAACGCATCTCCAGCCTTCACAAGTATGTGTCTTTACACTTTGGTCTCAGTCATTCCCCCTCTCCTGCTGCCCTCCCCACAAAGCCCTGGGTGTTTACCTTTCTGACCCCAGTTATCCCTCTCTGCTTCCCTCTTACAAGTTTTACCGTACCCTGTATTCCACCTTCCTTAAGATGTCTTTTTCAGCAGGGCATTGGTGGTGACTGCCTTTAATCCTAGCACTTGGGAGGCAGAAGCAGGAGGATCTCTGTGAGTTCGAGGCCAACCTGATCTACAGAGAGAGTTCCAGGACAGCTTGAGCTGTTACACAGAGAAAACAAAACAAAACAAAAAAACCTCTTTCTCTCCTCTTCTGAGTCAGATTCAAGCATCCTCCTTTGGGCCCTCCTTGGCTTCTTTGGGTCTGTGGGTTGTAGCAAGGTTATCCTGTACTAAACGGTGAAAATCCACTTATAATGGAGTACAGACCTGTGTGTCTTTCTGGGTCTGGGTAACCTCACTCAGCACAATCTTTTCTAGCTCCATTCATTTGCCTGCAAAGTGCATGGTGTCTTTGTTTTTAATAGCCGAGTAGTGTTCCATTGTGTAAATGTACCACATTTTCTTTATCCTGGTTCCAGTTTCTGCCTATTAAAAATAAGGCTGCTATAAATATAGTTGAGCAAGTGTCCTTGTGGTATGGTGGAACATCTTTTGGGTATATGCCCAGGAGTGGTATAGTTGGGACTCCTAGCAGTGGGGGTTAAGGAGCCTGAAGTTGCCACCTCCTGTGCGAGGTGGGACTTCCAGCAGAGGGAGGGAGACACCACACACCCATAAAACCTTCAACCCAAATTTGTCTTGGCTACAGGAAGTATAGGGATTAAGATGAAGCAGAGATTGAGGATCTGCCAAACCAATGACTGGCCCAGTTTGAGACCCACCCCATGGGAGAGAGCCAACCCCTGACACTATTAATGATGCTCTGTGATGCTTGCAGATAGAAGCCTATGGTAACTGTCTTCTGAGAGGCTTCATCCAGCAGCGGATGGAAACACACACAGAGACCCACAGCTAAACAACAGGTAGATCTGGGAGTCCTGGGCAAGAGTGGGAGGAAGGATAGAGGGAGCCAGAGGGGACAAGGACACCACAAGACCTACAGAGTAAACTAACCCCACAGGGACTCACAGAGACAGAACCATCAGATGTGCAGCTTGGTCAACATGTGGGCCCCCTAAAAATGGGAGTAGGGCTGTCTCTGACTCTGTTGCCTGCCTCTGGATCCCTTTCCCCTAGTTGCCTTGTTGGACCTTAGTGGGAGAGGATATGCTTAGTCCTGCTGCATCTTGAGGTAACAGGGTGAGTTGTTACCCCCTTGGAGTCCTCCTCTTCTATGAGAAGGACAAGGGAAAATGGAAGGGAGGTGTGAGGGTGGGACTGGGAGGAGAGGAGGGAGGGGGCTGGGATCAGGCTGTAGAATGATTAAATAAAGGGAAAAAACCATCTCTCCTCTCATGATCTCTTTTCTAGTTTCACAGTTTACAAAGACATAAATGCATATATATATATATATATATATATATGTGTGTGTATATATATAAAATGTACATTTATATATAGAAACTCCACATATGAGAGAAAGCATGTGGCGTTTGTCTTTTTCAGTCTGGCTTATTTAGTTTTTAGCATAATAGTTTCCATTTTATTGCAAATATCACATTTCATGTTCCTTTATGACCTCAAACTCACTATGTAGCTGAGGTTAACCCTTGAACTTCTGATCCTCCTGCTTCCTCATGCAAGTGCTGGTGTTATAGCTATGTGCCTCCTTGCCTACCTCATGTGGTGATAGGAAGACAGCCCAGTGCTTGGTGCAGGGTAGGCGAGCACTCTGTCAACTGAACTACATCTTCAGCTCTTCACAGTTTTAGTATCAACAGCTGAATAGAAACCCTATTTTACAAAGTATTGTTTCTACCTGGGGCACTCTGACTAAATTACAAAGTAACTATGGCTCTACTTTAGTAGACAAATATCTAAATTTACTTGTAAAATTTGGTCTGTTGTATAGGATTCTATTGTGCCTGCAGCCTTAAGTCCTTTGATCAGTGGTAAAAGAGACAGGTGGGGATACTTTTTTAGAAAATCAATAATTAAAAATTGATGAAAGCCTTTGACTTACTTAGTCAAAGACTTTTATTAGTTTTTCCTAATCAAAGCTATATCCCATTTAGGAAACATGATTTTTCTTCTTATAAAAATAATTACTGAGCTGACAAGCAACCTATGCTAAAGGGAAACATTACACTCTGTTATTACAAGGTATCTTAGAGTGATAATTGAAGCTTCAGAGTTAATTTGAGCCCCTTTGTTTTGCATTTTATTTATTCATTTGCGTGTTCATATTTCTCAATTAAATGAGCCTTCAAGGTATTCCATAGTACAGCTAGAGTCAGCCCAGGGAATGGTGGTATTTTTTTGTTTTGTTTTGTTTGATTTGGTTTGGCTATTTAAGACAGGGTTTCTCTATGTAGCTTTGGCTGTCCTGGACTCGCCATGAAGCCGAAGCTGGCCTCAAACTCATAAGGATCCTCTGCATTCCCCAGTGTTAGGATTAAAGGCATACGCTACCATGCCCAGCTGGTGGTGTGTTTTTAATCCCAGTACTGTGGAGGCTGAAAGGAAGATGCTGGGAGCTCTATGATCAGCCTGCCTAGTTTATTTAGCAAGTACAGGGTTCCAGTGAGAGACCCATGCTGCTTTTCAAGTGGTTGTGGAGTAGAAATTCAGGTCTTTGTTCTGGTGCAGCATACACTCTACCCACTGAGATCAGTCTCCAGGCCAGGCCCAGGTTGACTTTTTAAGAAGCCAATTTATACAGAAACAATCTCGTGTGTGTGTGTGTGTGTGTGTGTGTGTGTGTGTGTGTGTGTGATCAAAGTTGACCAAATGCTAGGACCAAAAGATATCTCTCTAGGGGTATAGGTTTGGGCCTAGGAATTTTAGGACAAAATCTGCTAAAATTTGTCATCATAATAAAAAGACATACATTAAAAAAAGTTTAAACATAAGGCATATAATACAAGTGTTATTTAAAAAAATAAGTACTCTTTAACATGAGACTATATCTTAAGAGGCTAGGTTTCTCAATTAAATTAATATTCTTCAAGGTGTTCCATAGGACAGTTAGGATTAAAAACTACTGAACAGCTGCAATGTTGTGGTTATTACGTGGTTTGGTGCCTCTTTTACACCACTATAATTTAGCATTACACTATTTTCCCTAAAAAACAAAAAACAAAAAAACCCAAACCCCCAAAAGCTAAAAGCCTTTCCCACACTTCCCACAGAGGACTCCATAGGGCATGGTCCTTGCTTCTGTTCACACTAAGACTTGATGTCCTGCAGAGAGAGGAGGATTGTCCTTACAGCAGGAACCCACTTTGGCGTCATTCTCTCTTTCTGCTATGTAGAACTCGCAGCTGCCTCTCGAGCGCTATATCTGCCTGTGTGCTGCCATGCTTCTCCTCATGCTGAAGTGAACTAAACCTCTGAAACTGTAAGCCAGACTCAATGAAATGTTTTTTTTCCCTTATAACAGTTACCTTGGCCATGGTGTCTCTTCACAGCCGTACAAACCCTAATTATGGCAGACGCGTAAGCCCAGCTGAACAGGCCATGACCAAGGAATGGGCTGCACTAGTGCTTCTCTGCCTAACCATCAGTTACCTACCAAAGACCAGAGTGCCCAGCTAGCCACGGAGGCTGGCATCAGCTCCCATTGCTAAAAGACAAAAACAAAAACAGACCCTGACTGAATAGAGCACAAGGCTGGTAAATTGGTTGGAAATTTGTGATTATGCAGAGTTGTATCAGTTTCTCACCAACAGAACCAACCACTCCCTATTCCACCCCTAGTATAGAGTACAATTGGTTTCCTTCCTTCCCTCCTTCCTTCCTTCCCTTCCTCCCTCCCTTTCTCCTCCTTCTCCTTTTGTGCACCACCACTGCCAGGCTGTCCCTTCGTGCCCCACTCCCCTCAAGAGGTTAACTTTAAACTTTTGTAATAAAGAATTCATTTACCTTTTGTTCCCATTTGTTAGGGGAAAATTGTAGGAATTTCCTGTGTGGTCAAGGAATCTTTGTTATTCTTCATGATCCCTGGTAGTTAATGCTACTGATGGGCTCCTTAAAACAAAACAAAACAAAATCTCCCCATATAACTGAAGCTGGAGATGGAGTACTCCGGCAAGATCCAGATGGTGGTTCATGCCTGCAATAGTAATCTCCAGAACCTAGAACAGAAGAATCGCATGATCCGTGATAGAGCACATAGTAAAAATCCTACTTCAGAGACATGAAACAGACAGACAGACAAACAAACAAACAAACAAAAAACCCAGAAAGACCAGCTATGTGACTAATAGTCTGGGATTTTTAGTTGGGTTAGATTAGCTCAGCATGGTAGAGGGGAAAAGCTTCCCATACACATATCCAATGAATCCTTAATAAAATTCTCTGATGAAGTTGGGTGTGGTGGTGCATGCCTTTAATCATAGCACTGTGGCAGCAGAGGTAGGCAGATCTCTTCCGAGTTTGAGGCCAGACTAACCTTCATAGTAAATTCCAAGATAGCCAGAGCCATGTCGAAAGACTTTGACTCAAAAAACAAAAACAACCAAAAATCAAACAAATAATACAATGCTGAAGAAAGAAATTAAGGTGGAAAGACACTCTATGCTCATGGTTTGACAAAACTAATACTGCAGAAATGGTTATATTACTGATCTACAGAGTCAACAATTGGCCACCAAACTCCAGTGACATTCCTCACAGATCTAGAAAGCAATCCTAAAATTCATATGGAAACACAAAAGACCCCACATCGCTAAAGCAATCCTCAGCAGCAAGAGAAGGCAGGGGGCATTACAACATATGATCTTTGCTTATATACGGAGCCATAGCCAGCATGGACTCTGGCAAAACAAACAGTAAAACAGACCTGTAGATCAATGGACTAAAATAAAGGACCCAGATGTAAACCTGCACCTCTAGATAGAGTCATTCAATCCTTGTAAAGGTATCAAAAACATACACTGGAAAAAGGCAGCTTCTTTAACCAATGATATTGGAAAACCAGAAATCCACATGTGAAAGAATAAAGCCAGGTCCTTATTCTCACCCTGAACAACAACAACAACAACAACAACAACAACAACAACAACAACAAACAACAACCTTAGAATGGATTGAAGACCTTAATGTAAGACTCTGAGTGCGCTAAAGGAAAACACAGGGGAAGTGGTTTGGAAGTAGGCAAAATGGGGCTTGACAGATAGTGTAAGACCTGGGGGGCTAGGTCCTACTTTCCGGAGCCCAATGAGACATGAGAGTCTAGTCTGATGCAAACAGCAAGGGCTGCTTTATTGATCCATCGTGATGGGGTCTACCAAGCTCTATTGAGCTGGAGACCCTGAATAAGCAGAGCTTGGGTCTTTTATACTCTTACAGAAGCAGAACTTAGTACAAACATGATTGGTTAGTTGACCTTTAAAATGATTGGTTACTAGTTATTTTATCATTGAGGGGGCAAGAGCTCAGCTTGGGACATCAGGTGCTGTCAGGTGCTCCGGTGCTTGTGACTTATGCAGAGGACCCAGGTTCAATTCCCAGCACCTATATCAGCTGGTTCACAATCATTCCTAGCTCCAGTTCTGACCCAGCTTGCTGGGGTTCGACTAATACTCGAGAGGAGAATTCTCCTGTATAGGGACAGAACACAAGACACAAAGAAGAAGAGCAAGTCTTTGATCAAGCTCTCCAATTTTACTTTTCAGGTAGAAGGTTTTATAGACATGGGGGGCATGGGTATTTGTGTAAGCGAGGGTTGCTATGGATACCTAACTCTGGAATGCTCCAGCAGGTCTCTACCTTTACAGCTGCTATAATCACAGAAGAGGAAGAAATTCCAGAGAGAAAGGGAAGTTGTAAAAGATCTGGTTAGTCAGGAAAAAGTTCCTGGAACTGCTGCTTGCAGGCAGTTGGCCTTTAATCTGATCTTACCAGTAGTCTTACTGGAAAAGCTAGTTTATAACCAGAAAGGAGTAGCTCGGGGGTCTTAAAATGACCATCCCTCACAATAAACCACAACAGGTGTCTAATTGCCGACCCACGATAGGGTCAGCTGGTTTCTGACAGACTACTGGAGAAATAGGAACCTAGGCTCTGACAAAATGGAAGAACATTGGCCATATAGCCCGTCCCCAACACAGTTCCAAGGAATCTGGTGCCGTCTTTGATCTCAATGGGAACCAAATATGCACATGGTACACAAATATATGTGCAGGAAAAACACACATAAAAATTGAATAAATCTAATTTTTAAAATGTTTAAATACAGATTTAAAAAAGATTGGTGCTATATAAAGAATGCTTTCTGGCCACAAAGGAATGAAATTAAACATCAATAATTCAAGAAATATAGGGAATTTTCAGATCTGTGGCAATTAAATATGTTTCTAGATACTGATAAGCTTAAATAAAAATCAAAAGAGAAATTAGAAAATGTCTTTAGGCTTTTGGAAACAGAAAAATACCACATTATATCATATCTAAATGTTGTCACGTTTTGATTTAGGCAGGGTCTCATATATATCAGGCTGGTTGCCTCTAGACTGGTTACGTATCTGAGAATGACCTTAAACTTTTGAATCAGCTCTCTCCACCTCATGGGTGCTGGGATTACAAGTGACTCGGATTTTGTTTGTTTGTTAGGACAAGATCTTGGTATGTATTCTCACGGTCCTCTTCTTTCTATCTATCTATCTATCTATCTATCTATCTATCTATCTATCTATCTATCATCTATTGTTTTCTCTGCATGTTCACCTGCATGCCAGAAGAGGGCATCAAATTATAGATGGCTGTGAGCCACCATGTGGTTGCTGGGAATTGAACTCAGGGCTTTTGGAAGAGCAGCCTGTGCTCTTAACCGCTGAGCCATCTCTTCAGCTCTGTGGTCCTCTTTTTTAATCTTCCAGAGTTTAGGATATACCACCATGCCTAACTCCCAAAATTACAGTAGACTCATAAATTACAGTAGAATTTGGAGAGAAATTTGTAGTCATAAGTGTATATTTAAAAAAGAAAAAAAAAATCTTTAACCAGTAACTCTAGAAAGCTAAATCAATGAGTTAACAAAGTCCAAAAGAAGCAGAGGGGCCAGATGTGGTGGCGCACGCCTTTGATCTCAGCACTCGGGAGGCAGAGGCAGGCAGATCTCTGTGAGTTTGAGGTTACCCTGGTCTACAAAGAGAGTTCCATGACAGCCAAGGCTACACAGAGAAACCCTGTCTGGAAAAAAAAACCAAAAAGGAAAAAAAAAAAAAAAAAAAAAA
>OU015742.1:166099786-166122906 GCA_907169655.1 Acomys percivali | reverse complement strand
TGTGTGTGTGTGTGTGTGTGTGTGTGTGTGTGTGTGTGTGTGTGTGTATTCTTGGCATTTTTTTAGCTGTTTTATTTGAGTTCTTATAACTCCTACCCTTTTTTACCCCAAGTCCTTCCAACACCCTAACACCAGATAGGAGAGAAAGAAGGTTAGAGCTGAAATGGGGCATAGACCTCTATAGGCACTTCTTGCTCATTAGAGGCATAGAGTTCCTTGAGGCAAGTCCAGTTTTCATCTCATCGGGCTCTCTCCAAGTTCTTCTTGTCTCTTCTCTTGACCGCTTGGCAAACCAACAACAGCAGAGCAGGAGCAGGAACCAGCAGGAGGAGCGGCCACACCTCCTCTCTTAGGGCTCTGATCTTTTATACCCTACCTAGTCTCCAGAATTAAAACTTTCTTCAGCTGGCAGAATCACACCCCAGCCAAAGCACACACAAGGCAAACAGTCTGCTGCTGTGGATAGTATGGAGCAGCTCCATATGCCACACCTGGGATTAAAAAATAATAATAATAAAATAAAAATTAAAATATTATGTCTACATCAACCAAGGACCATGTATGATGTGGACCTAGACCCACTGCTCGGATGTAGTAGCACAGTCTCCTTGTGGATCCCACATCTGGAAAATAGGGACTACTTCAGGCATGCACTCTGGCCACTGAACGTAGATCCCCTGGCAAGACGGCCAAGCAGAGGAAAAGGTTACAGCTAATACAGATGAGACTTGATAGGCTGAGGTCAGATATTAGGGGCAGAGGCTTCCCTATCTGAGTACTAAAAGAGGAAGTGAGAGGGGATGAGAGAGGGAGGGGGGATCGGGAGCTAATGAGGGATGGGGCTATAATCAGGATGTGAAGATTTAAACTGAGGAACAAGCAGGTAACTTATGTTGCTAATCCCACCATACGGGACTAGCCCTGAGACTGGCTGAAACGTGAGTGTCTAGGCATAGACAATGCTTCTTGTTGGCTACAGAACCCCAATGAATTACTGTTAGATGCCATTCTTCATATGGCATGGATGAAGATTTACAGATGTCTTCTTTTCCTGCTCATACAAAGAGCAGAAATCCAGCCTTAATTGTTTCATGCATCATGCACACCTTTTTTACATTTAAAATTTTAGGACTGTATAATGCTTGTGAGAAATTATATGCTTTCAGAACAAAAGAACCAGACATTGACATTGGATCAGACCTGACAGGATGCATTCCTTGCAGCATACTGGACATTGACATCCTGTTTGGAGAAAGTGATTGAAAAGAAAGAAGGGGGAATATAGAAATGTACAGGGAAGATAGAACAAAAAGTAGATTAGTGAATCTATTCCTCAACTTAATGCCTCAGTTGTCACTCACAAGATATTTTTAATTCACTGATGTAGAATTCTGTATATAGATGCAAAATAAGTTCTAGATACAGTGGTATAGAATTCAAATGTAAGATTATTCTTCACACACATTATATATATATATATATATATATATATATATATTTCTACTCTAATATGAGTTAGTATACCCATGTAGCTCAATTATAATACAAAGTTTACTTCCAATGCTTTGAAAGTGCTATCAAGCTGTTTAAGAGAAATGAGTTATAAAAATTAAATGTTAGTAGATTAAATCATGGTCGTGTCAATTGCTAGTCTACTTTTATCACAAGAATATACATCTTAGGTACAGCAGATAGATATGACTCTATAGAAAGACAAGGTCTTCAAAAAACCCCAGAGACATGCAGAATATGGCATTTAAAAATGTTTTTATTACTTTAAAGATTCACTGACAATGAGACAGGTTAACTCTTGGCAATACCCAGCCTACCTCAAAGAAGATGATGAGCATCAAAGAACCTCCTCATGGAGATGGCTTCAAGTGTGGCAAACAAGCCACTGAGCAAAATGTCCTCATTTCTACCACAGACAGAATTCTGCTGCAGGCAGAGTTGACGGACAAACTCTGCCAAGACAGGGTAAGCAAGTCCTCAATAGTTCCTGCCTCAAAAATATGTCTGTCAGATATATTGGGCCAGAAGGCTGAAGAAGATGCTCCAACTTTCTAGAGAGTTTTGGGTGACTATTCAGGTAGAAAACTGTCTCTGTCATCTTTACATTTGGAAAGCTACTAACCTGCACTCCCAGCATACTCAGATAATCAAGTTTACTCCTTCTCAAGTCTTTGAGGGAGTTGAAGACCAGGTGGCTTAGTTTTACAATGAAGCTTAGTTGTTTAGGGGTTAAGATGTTTTTAGGTCTAGGTAGGTGTTCTAAGTTGATAATGACAATATATGATGGCGATTGATTTACATTCAGAAATGTAGAGGCACCAAGATAGGAAAGATACCTTCTTCAAGGCTGTCAAATACAAATAGCTAAAACACTAAGAATGTAACATTTATATAATTCCTGATTATGTCATAGTTCTTCTTGCCATAGGTAATTTATTGTATATATGTGTAATAATATAAATGTATATGTACAAAAGTAAAATAATTTTTAAGAAACTCAAAAAATTATGTTTACATATCATAACTGTTAGCATTCTGCTTCAGTCTGCCTACCTGTGATGTCATTGTTTACCTGCCATGGGGGCGTGGCCCTGCCCAGGGCTATATAAAAGGACAGACTCTCCTCATGGCCCCTCTCTTTACCCTGGCGCGTGTGATCACATTCTCTCTCTCTCTCTCTCTCTCTCTCTCTCTCTCTCTCTCTCTCTCTCTCTCTCTCTGTCTCTCTTCCTCTTCCTCTTTCTCTGTCTCTATCCTTCTCTCTCCTTCTCTCTCTCTCTGGGGTACCCCTCCCCCCTTTCCTTGTCCCCCCCCTCCCCCCCACCATGCTCATTTAATAAACTCCTCTATAACATGCAATCTGCTGCCCGGTGCCTTATTATCTTATTACCTGTTATCATTCTCTTTGTAATAATCACAAAATTGGTAGCCCTGTACAAAAAAGGCTTGTCATGACTATCTTAAGTCTGGAACCCTTTATACCAAGCTCCATTCTTCTAAAGTTCATTCTAAGTCTCCATTCCTTCCTGTCTTAACCCATCACTGCCCTGCCTTCAGATGGTGATTCTAAGCCGAGATGAATTTCTGCTGCCTCCCTTTCTCCCGACAGAACATAGGTAATTTGCTCTGCCACATGGCTGAACCTCCCCCAATGACACTGTTCATGGTGAACCCTGTCTGAACCAACAGACTGCCACTGGCCGGAGTAACCTGTCTGCTATCTGAATGCCCAGCCATCACCATTGTTCCTACCAGACCTTTTTTGGGTCAACTGCTGGGCACCTTGTGGTTACTGAGGCTCCCTGCCCACCACCCTCAGTGGCCAGATCATTGAGCTGGCTACAGTCCACCAACTGGGTACAGGTACACTTTCTGCCGCTATCGATATGCTATACCCCACCCCCACCCCTGGGTGTGTCTTGGGTACTCCTCCTGCTTTGGTTTATTCCTTCTGTGTTTGGGCTACCCAAAGCCCAGATAGGATGGGACTTTGGACAGAGCCAGGATGGGACAGGATGGGGTCAGCAAAGAGCCTGCCACTGCTGCAGCCAAGCCTCTCTGTCTGTACTGCGCTCAGCCAGCCTGGGTCACTACAGCGTCCTAGCATTTCGAATCTGCCTGCTGTTACAGTGTCATGTTGGTTCAAGATGGAGGAGGTAGAGCTTTTGCCCTCCTGGGCCAACTCTGAGGGCAGTCACATGACTAGCCACCATCTTTAGGTCAACCACATGACCACCTCCTGCTTATAGCTGCTGCCCTGGCCCCTCCTGCTTCCCACCACAGGTATGCTGGAGATTCATTGTATATGCTCATGCGTGGCCCCTACTTCTAAGCCCCTGCCTGCCCAAAGGTGGGCCAGGGAACGCCAGGGTTGGAATTAACCCCCACAAGGTGACCAGCGATTCTCAGCTTTGCTAACTCAGTTAATTGTTGTCTAAAGAGGCAAGTAGACCTGACTTCTTTTCTCTAAATCTATACTTTCCAACTCCTAAAAATAAAAATTGTCTCTGATTTCTTTTTCTGCTTAAAAAAAAAAAAAGTACGATTGCTTATTGAATGTGTTTTTATCCTGATTCAAAATATTACTGTTTTTACCATGTCTTTACTAATTCCTAGACTAGTAAATAAATGTTGTTCTTCCTGTCACCAGCTAACTTGGATTCAACCATTCCTATCTAATGGGTTTGATATGGTTTTTTAATTATTCTATAATGTTGTGCTGTATTAACATTCATTTGTTTACAATGTTAAAACATGTTTAGCCTAAAATTCTAAATGTGATGTTATTGATTACACAAAACTGTTCTGCTCTTTTGGACTGTGCTTATGTCTTTAACGCCCCAACTTAACAGAGATAAAACCTAAACTCCTAGCTGTAATTTTTAAGGTTTTATAAATGATCAAGTCCTTTAACATGTTCAAAAATGTATTTTAGTCATGATAAGAACTAATGTGATTAATTATGTTTTCAAGATCAAACATAAAATGAGATCATACCATTCTATTTTATGTTAAAAGTATAGTTTAGGGCAGATAACTAGATACAAAGATCGCTTACTGAAATATGCTAACCCTCAAACTTGTCAGAGATCTGCTGAATATGGCATTTAATATGTGCAAATTTATTATAAAAACAGAGATTCCCAGATCATACCAGTAGTTCCCCAAGGTCTCAGAAAATTTGGACACAAGGGCATGTTGCTTCAACCCTGGATTGTGGTTTCTGGTCACGGAACAAAACTGCTCCCAATGTCTGCTGTGGATCAGCCTAACTGTGGACAAACTGGACACCCAGAGAGGCATTCTTTCACATTGCTGAATACAAGGTGAAGTCAGTCTCTTCCATGCTCACCTTCCCCAGAAACAGCCTCTCGTCCTCTGTGCCTGATACTAGACTGTCTCTTATTTAAAAGGACAAACAGGTTTGTTTTACTCACAGACCTCAGGTTAAAGATAAATAGGCTTCAGATATCTTCCCAGCCCTCTTCATATACAGGAGACCAAGCTTTAAACCTCACTCCTAGAGCTACCGTCCAGTCTAGATACAGTCTACATTGTTACCATTCTTTTAGCTAAAGGACCGTGACTACTTACAACAATTTTACCTATGTCATAAAGCTTCCAAGAAGATGTTTTATGCATGTTGGAAGGTCTAAAAAGGTGTTTTAAGATTCTACATGCCAGTTATGAATGTTAGAAGGTCTAAGAATGTGTTTTAAATTGGTCAATGCGAGTTATGAAGGTCAACATGTCTAAAGGGATGCTTTATTTCTTCCTGTTGCTATCCTGTTGCTATGCTGTTATTGTATTAACTGTTGAAAGTGTTGACACTGATCAATGGAGCTCTAGTTTATTAATCTAACTATAGAAAACATTCCACTACATAGTTCCAAGCTCAAGACTTTAAATTTCCTTTTGTTTGCCTTTTCTTAAAATGTCTCTCAATGTACTAAAATTATATACTTCCAGGCTTCTACACAGAGGCCTCTCTTTCATGATGTGTAGTAATGCTAAAGTGAGCTTTTGTCTTCTGCTCTACAGATTTCTGTCCTTCCCATGTTACTGTTTCATGGAGGCCAAAAAGGCTTCTGCCTTCCCTAAGCTCAACCTCAGAGTATTTTCTTTTAACACAAAGTTCTTTCCCCAATCCTCTACCATGCTATATGTCTACTGCCTTTTCCTATAATGTGTTTATGTCTAATAATGCATATTTTACTGCAGATTTTGAACAATGATGATGCTAACATATCTAAAGCGTGTTTCCCCTTTTAAACTTAAAGGGTTCTTGTAAGCTACAGGAAATCCATCTCTCAGGTCAAATGGAATCCAGATAAGTACTGTCAATCCAAAGCCTAAGTTTCTCACCTTTCGCCTATCTCTGAGGGTGGGATTCCTTCTCCTTTTCACTGGTTTTGGGACTCCCCGCTCCCTAACTATCTGATTGTCACCTTTCTCTATCCAACACCAGCTGAATTCTCCCTCCCTCATCGTGTAAATCCTTCCCCTTGTTAGAGAGGTAGCCGCCCCTCTCTGACTCACTGGGAGCAGAGGCACCCAACCCTGGTCTCTATGACTGTGGCTGGTCCTCTTCGCTGACCCACAACTGGGACCTTTCCCACCAGGCGATCTTTCAGACAAAGCTTCCTTCCTGCAGCTGTCCCTGATGTCTGCAGCCGCTGTCCAAACCCTGGCGCACTAGGTAGTTATGTCTCCAGGCCAGCTCATCCACCGTCAGGCTGTGCTCTCTGGCTGCTGGTTAGGAATGACGAACGACTGACCAGTCTGTACCTGTCTCTTGGGTCACCATCTGTTTTGGGGGATGGCCTAACAGGTTACTGATCTCACTTCCTCATGAAAAATGTCCAGATGCCTATTCCTCCTAGCATGCCTTTGGGATGTCTTTTAGAGAATTTCAAGTCCTTATGCCCACAGTAAGGGCTTCTAAGCTTACACGCTTATGTAACCAAACTTGGACAGATCCAAAACTAAGCTGTTTTAATTATTGCCAGCAATCGGGTAAAATGGAAGGAAACTCCCTATTTCCAAACCTTTTCTTTGCTCTCCCATGTTCAAGACTTTCCTATGGTAAAATGGAAGGAAGTTCCCCATGTTCAAACCTTTTTCTTTGCTCTTCCAAAATTTTCAAGCATTGTCAGAATTGTCTCTTTCCTTGTTTTCAAGCCTTTTTCTCTTTGCTCTCCCAAGAGTTTCAAATGTACACCTAAAGGGAATTTTCTCCCTGACCTACTAACTTTGTCTTCTGCCCACATATATGTTTCAGTATCCTGCCAGACTTCCTACATCTGGGACATCGTCAAAGCAGCTACCCACTAGTGCTCTCATTCAACCTCATAGATCTTGCCAGCTGGGCCTGCATTGCTCCTCCTAGCTGGACCTGTATTGCCCTTTCCAGCTCCACTTGCTCTCAGACCCTGGACAGCAAATCAACAGCCTGTTCTTCCAGAACCTAGCCAACCTTTCAGCCTTTTAAACCCCCTATCGCTGCCCTACTGTCAGAAGAAAGTAGTTAAGATGATTTCTTCACCCCATATCCATTTGTAAAAGGCTGAAATGGTGTGCTCCAGACCCGGGACAAACAGCTCCCCCAGCACTCCCTGGTCCCTATCCACTGTAGAACATGGCTGATATAGCCTGCCCTCTACCTTGAACTTTCAGGGCAGAGCTTTTCCTTCTCCTTCACTATATAATTTGGACATTTTGTTGCTATTGCTTTTTTTTTTTTTTCCTATCTCTTTTCTCCCTTACCTACATTTATATACTTTAACTTACTTTATATAAAAATAATCCAACGTTTCTCATTTTTTAATATAACAAAAGGTAGGAATGTTAGCATTCTGTTTCAGTCGGCCTACCTGTGATGTCATTGTTTGCCTGCCATGGGGGAATGGCTCTGCCCAGGGCCTTATAAAAGGACAGACCCTCCTCCTAGCCCCTCTCTCTACTCTCCCTCTCCCTCTCCCTCTCTCCCTCCCTCTCTCCCTCCCTCTTACTCTGTCTCTGTCTCTATCCTTCTCTCTCTCTCCCTCTCTCTCTCTCTCTCTCTCTCTCTCTCTCTCTCTCTTTCTGGGGTACCCCTCACCCCTTTCCTTTTTCCCCCAAACTCATTAATAAACTCTTCTATAACAATATCTGCTGCCTGGTACCTTATTAATTTATTATCTTATATCTTATATCTTTATTTTTAATCATAAAAATAATTGTGTTTATAAAGACACCAAAATTCTCAGTACTGCATATAGTAGCAATCAATGAAATAATTATTATAAGATAATTCATCTATTGTTATAAAATTACTTGAATGAAATAGGCAATTCCCAGAAAGTCTCCCAGACTTAAGAGAAAATGGGAGATTGAATTATATCTCAATCAAGTAAAGAGATTGAGTTGTTTATCATAAACATCCTACAAGGGAAAACCCAAGAACAGCAGCCATACTGAATTCTGTTAAACATTTAAGGAAGAACTAACATCAATTCTTTATGAACTTATTTTTAAAAAGCCTATTTAGAACATTCCCAATACATTCTATTGGTCTAGTATTACTGTTACACAAGAGCCAGACAAATCATCACAAATATATATATATATATATATATATATATATATACATATATATACACACACATACACACCTTTTTTTTTTTTTTTTTTTTCTGTTTCAAAAGGCTTTATTTTTACTTGGTCCAAGACTTGGGAGAGGCCCCAGGGCAAATACAAAGCTGCCTAGTGGCTTGAGAGGGTTATTCAGGTGGGGTCCTAAGGCTGGCTGGTGCAGAGCTGAGGGGGGGTGGCTTGGGAGGTGGGGAGGCCTCTTAGTCGTGCTTGAGAGTGAGCGGTTCAAAGAGTTACTCAGAGGCCCCCGGGGCCCACCAGTCTGCACCGGCTGCGGCCCAGTCACCCGATGGATGTTGGTCAGATGGTTGCCCATCTTCTTGATGAGCTTCACCTCCTCATTCAGGAAGTGGTTTTCCAGGAAATCGCAGAGGTGAGGGTCTGCGCGAGTGGAACCCAGGGATTGGAGATCCAAGAGGGCCTGGTTCAGGTTCTTCTCCAGGGCCAAGGCAGCTTCCATGGCCTCCTGGGTTTTACCCCACTCATCTTGAGATGGCTTCTGCACATACTAGAAGAGAGCGCGGACCCCGCGGTCGTTCTGCAACTTGAGGAGACGCTCGGCGCTGTTCCGTCCAAACACTGTTGAAGCAAGACACAGATCCACGGAACCTCCCGGCACTGCTCTTGAGACTCTTTTATAATACAAGGCTCTACAAGTGTTTGCTCCTCTGGCCTGCAGTATCAGGCCAACAGAAGCCCCATTCTCTAAAGGATTTAGTTTCCTGCCTTGGCTAGGAAAGTCCGGCTTTGAGAAGCTTGCTTGTGTTAGAGAGCCACTTTTTGTTTTTCTTTTGCTTTGCCTCTCTGGGGTTTCTATGTATCTGTTTTTGTTTTTCTGCAGCAGGCTGAAGGCCTTGCTGCTGTGCAGGGGGGAGGGGAAGCTGTCTAATCTGGAAGCTGTGAGCTCCTGTTTAAGAAACTGGCTCTTCTCTTTTTGTGTAGAACTAAGAAACTGCTCAGTAGTTTTATTTTCTACATAAATTCTTGCAGATTACTGTAAATTCTGCCTCTCATTGGTACTCCATTTGGTCTTTTGTTCTGAAAAGAAACAAACTTTAAAAAGTATTAGTATGGGTACATTTCTACATTTATATATGGAATATGCAAGATGCATAAATCAGGTAAAGATAAGTTTCTATCCTATTTTTGAGTAGGTTTAAGGCGTCTATCAACTTTATAAGTCTGTTAAAGCTGTAATATCCATGCTGTATGAAGGGATGACATGTCATAAGGACCAGGTATCCCACAGGATTCCCTTGCTATGTGAAGACATTCATGCTTTGGCAGTACTAGGTCTTCCCTGGTCAGATCTAGTCTTTATAAGTTTTGTTGGTAGCCATAATTTTTCATTCTCTGTAGATATATAAGCATAACCATGTACCCATCTCTAAACTATTGCAGGTTTCCAGTCCATTGTCAACAGATCCTTAAGTATATTGGTTGTCCTAGTTCCTCAGTTTTTTTCTATAACCCGATGTCTCTCTGTTGCTGTTGTTCCTTTTTCACCAATATTAAGAAAAGTTAGAGTCAACAAGGCATTATTTAACCTGTCCCCGGGAGACTTTACCCTCCCTTTTTGTTTAATAAGCATCTCTTTTAAGGTATGGTTAGGTCTTTCTACAACTGCTTGTCCTGTAGGATTGTGTGATATATTAGTAATGTGCTTTATATTATAATATGCAAAAATTCTTCATTTATTGGATATGTATGTGGGAGCATTGTCAGTCTTAATTTGTGTAGATGTCCCCATAATTGCCAAATGTGTAATTACACAATCAGCCTTTTCAGAACTTAAGGCAGTTGCCCATTGAAACCCTAAGTATGTATTAATGGTATGATGTACGCATCTTTGTTTTCCAAATTCTGCAAAATGAAACACATCCATCTGCCAGATTTTATTCCTTTTGATACTCCTAGGGTTACTTCCAGCTATCCATGGGCTATAGATTTTTGGCCACAAATTCCTCAGGACTTATTATGCCATCCTTTTAAATGGTATAGATAAAAAATTGTTTTACAGAAAATCATCTTTAACTAAACTGTGCTCAGTGCACAGCCCATACATATATTAATACAAAAATGTATAACACCTTTGAAAGTTAATATTTTGCAGAAGAGGACCAGATACCAAAAAAGACAAATAGCTCAGGTGATCCTCCCTTACAGATGGTCTCAGTGATAACGTTTCCTTGAAAATCTTCATGTGGGACAAAAATAAGCAAAAATATTACATTGGTATAAATCTCTGTATATTAAGACAGATTCAAGATAATGTTTGGTTATAAATTGATACGTTATTGTACCTATGTAATTCTTAAAACTGCAATGTTGGGCTGGAGAGATGGCTCAGAGGTTAAGAGCACTGACTGCTTTTCCAGAGGTCCTGAGTTGAATTCCCAGCAACCACATGGTGGCTCACAAGCATCTACAATGTAATCTGATGCCCCCTTCTGGCTTGCAGATGTACATACAGGCAGAACACTGTATTAAAATAAATCAATCAATCTTTAAAAACTGCAATGTTAAGCTCTAGTCATTTTGAAAGCTACTATTATGAATTGTTTATGATAAGCAAGAAATGTATACAATTAAGCTCATAGTCATGTTAGATACTAGCTTAGTTAATTACAAACATAAACAGCTAGAAACAAACAATTAAGATAAGATAGATAGATGGTCTTCAAAAACCTCAGAGATCTATGGAATCTGGCATTTAAAAATTTTATTAACTTAAGGCCTTTGTGACATGAGACAGGTCTGCTCCTGGCAGCACCCTTTCTACTTCAAAGAGTATCAAAGGCTTCATATGTGACAAGAGAGCCACTGGGTGAGAAAATGCTCTTGTGTCAACTACAGATAGAATACTGTCAAACTGGAAGCAGGAGAGCTGACTGCCGAACTTTGCAAGGACCAGATAGACAAGTCCTTTATAATTCCTGCTTTACAGAAAAGTCTGTCAAATATTCTGGGACAGACAGCTGAAAATGATGCTCCAACACTATAAAAAAAAATTGAGGGACTGTATAGGCTTCTAAATATCTTTGTCTTTTCTATACTTTTGGAGGCTGCTTGCCTGCACTTCCTGCATATTTAGGTAATGCAGGACTTCTTAAGTCTCTGATGGGATTGAAGACTAGATAGCTATAATCTCACAGTTATACTTAAATTATTTAGGATGATAGAAGTTGATAGATAGTAAAATACTTTATGCAAATATAAGCCTTACTGAATAATTTTCATAATTGTTATATTACATATAGTTTGTTATTGTAAGAAAAGGAGTCTTTTATTAGACTAAAAGGGGGAAATGTAGGCCTAAGGTTATTGTGTAGTTTAAATTCTGTTTTTCTGTCTGGTTTTCTGTTGTATAAACTCCGCTCCCCAGCTGTCCCCCTGTTCTGTCAGTAAAGCAGCTTATAGCCAATCACTGAGCAAGGGAGAGAATAGGGCTGGACTTCCTGCCATCCAGGGGAGGAGTTAGCAGATTCATCTAGGGGATTCAGCCATGGGTAGAGGTCCAAGAAAGATCAGGAGGAAGGAGCTGGAGCTGAAGAAAGCTACAAAGTGCACGTATTGCTGGGATGTTTGCTGGGAGTGAGACAAAATAACATGGAGGGTTAAGAATAGTTATAAACTTCTCAAGATTGTGTAGTGAAGCTATGTTTAAATGAATATAAGAGTCTCAATTATTGTGTGATAACCAGGTTAAGAAATAAGATAAGAGAAACAAAAACTGTTTTATAAAAAAATAACCTAAAAATAACTTCAAATGTATATGAACATGGTTATAAAAGTCCTTACAAAATACTCACAACATAAATCAACACCATCCATTAAAGATTATAATCACTGCCAGGCATTGTGGGTGCACACCTTTAATCCCAGCACTTGGGAGGCAGATCTCTAAGTTTGAATCTAGCCTGGTTTACATAGAGAGTTCCAGGACTGCACAGAGAAACCCTGTTTCAAGAAAAAAAAAAAAAAAGATTATAGTGACAATCATTTATAATCTATTGTAGGGAGGTAGCAATTCATCTTAAAATCAGCTAGTTAGTATATCATGTTAATAGGGTCAAAGAGCAAAATCATACTATTATTTTATTTTTAAGACAGAATCTCATGCAGCCCTGGATGTTCTGGAACTAGCTATGTAGACCAGACTATCCCGGAACTCACAGAGATCTGAACACCTCTGCCTCTATGTAACAGCATGGTCTGGTGCTTTGTATTTCATTGTTAGTTTTTTTTCCCCCTGAGGTCTGTTTGCTTTCTCTTATGTGCAGACCATCATGTACCCCTAATGTTGCTGTGTGACCTTACCTCCGAATAATCCTTGTTTGACCAATAAAATGCCTATAGCTGCGCAGAGCAGAAGTGAAGTAGGAGTGGCCAATATTTGTGTGCCTGGAGGACAGAAGGGTCACGAGAAGGAGAGAGACAGGTATGAGAGCAGAAGAAGAAAGCAGGACCGCCATGGCTTAGCATGGAAAGAACCACGTGGCCAGGAGTTGTTTACTCTGGATTAGCTCAGAGAGAAACAGCCCAGATGGAAAATATGTGCAAGTATTTATGGGGATATTGGATGAGAAATAGCCCAGATAGGAATGATTAAAGAAAATGCCATGGAGTGTGGTGCTGAGAGGTAACAAGGTAGCTTAGGGGGTAATATCTGCCCAGTCTCAGGTTTAAAATTGTATCAGGTGTCTGTGTCTTTTATTGATATTGTAGCAGGTGCCTGCCCAGTTGCTGACCTCAAATCCTTGTAATCTTCAACATCCTGGCCTCCCAAGACCTTCCTTCTTCCTGGTACCTCATATTATCAGTCTGGCTAGTTACTTCTTCTTCGTGTGTATTTTCTCTGACTAAAAGCTCTAGTCTGCTGTTGTCTAGAAATGGCAATGACTGGTATCTTTATCTTATTCTGAACCCTAGGAAGAAAGGAAGGGTGTGTGTTTGTGTGTGTGTGTGTGTGTGTGTTATCTATGTCTGTGTGTCTGTGTGTGTGCTGTTGTTGTTGTTGTTTTGTGTTGTGATATTTGTTTGGTTTGGCTTGTCTTTTATTTTATTTTTAAAATTATAAAATACAGTTACATCATTTCTTCCTTACCTTTCCTCACTGTCTAACCTGTGAAAGAAACTTCTATTCGCCTGGCTCAGTTGTTGTCTGGGAGGCTTACTGCCTCTTTCCGCTAGCCAGGGTCTAGTCCTGGAAGCTTCTAGCCTCTGTGAAGTCTAACCTAGGCCTAGCATGTTTTCAGCCTCTGAGACTCACTGCTTAATAAGCTCACCCTAATTTGTTCTTTCAGAGCTCTGGGCCGGCTGGTTCAACTCAGCTGTTCTGGCTCAAACTCTTCTCCCAGCTGACTTATTCAATCTGGCTTCTTTCTCTGTTTGGAATTGCTCTGCTTGGCCTCAAACTAACTCAGCAGTCTGCTCCAACCTTCTGGCTTCTTCTCATTTTCTGGCTTGCTCTGTCTTCACCTGAGTTCTCTCTCTGCAACCCATCTCTCTGTTACTGTCCTAGTAAAACTGCCTCCTCTCTCTGTAAAACTGCCTCTTAAGTGGCTTCCCTTTCCTCACTCTTCTTGTGAGAGTTGGGTGTACCCTAGATTTAACAATCTCTGATTTGTCACCTTTTCTGCCACTCAATTAGACATCACTTTCAAATAAAGGTGTTTCCTTCTACAAACTAACTTTACCTTCCTTTGAGATTAAAGGCATGTTCCACCATGCTTGGACCTAAGCTTTTCTTTACCTGAGACTTGCTCTATACCAGGCTGGCCTTGAACTCAGATCTGTTTGCCTGTTTCCCGGATTTGTGTTTGTTTGTATTCCAGCCCGATCACACAGACATAGAAGGTCTTTGGATGTGATGCTTGGCATCCATGCTCTGAATTCACATCTCTCTACGCTAACCTAAGTAAATAGAATTTCCTAAGCTTCAAATGTGTTGGTTACTTAATCATGAAGTTTAGATGGAATATCTATATGCTAACACATCAGAGCAAGCCACCTCAATTCCAGGGGCAACAGTGTCTTGTTGCTCATAAAATCACACAGAGCCCACCCCCAAAACTGAAGGGTAGCCATGGACTGATATGTAATAATGTATCATACTCTGACTGCACTTTAGTTGCCCAAAGTCTTGTGAGAGAATGGGAAACAGAGTGGCCTCTCATTTAGAAAAATAGATTTTTACATTTATATTTACTTGTAGAAGGAGTCTCTTGTGTATTGTCGATTTAAAAGCCTATCGCCTATGGCTGAGGTAGGAAATAGTTGGGACATACGGAGGGCCCAAGGGGTTCTGGGATAGAGCCGGGCTTGCAGGATTCAGGTGTCAAGATGTGAGGAAAAATGGATGCATGGTATCTGTGGTAACCAGCCACATGGCAGAATGTAGATTAATAAATAGGCTATTCTGTTATGAGCTAGTCAGAGAAGAGCCTAGCTATATATGGCTTAGGTGTTTGTAAAATAATATTTAATAAGTCTCATGAGTTTTTATTTCCAGAGAGCTAAGAGGGGATGAGGAAAAACCTCCTATAACATTTAGTATTATCAATTACTCATTTCTTTTTTTTTTTTTTCCAGACAGGATTTCTCTGTTACACAGAGCCCTGGCTGTTCTGGAACTCACTCTGCAGACCAGTCTGCCCTCGAACTCAGAGATCTGCCTGCTTCTGCCCCCGATGGAGGCGGCAGGAGTAACAGAAACCGTCAAGACAGGTTGGCATTTAAAAGACTGCGTTTAAGGACTCAGTTTAAGTCTATGTGTGGTGGCTGTCAGGGGATCACTCCAAAGCCTGTGTCCAGAGAATTGTGAGATAGAGACCAAAATTTTATACCCATTTGTCAAAGCTGACGCTGTGCTGATGGGAAACGGGGAGAAGATAGCTAGTCCCCTCTGCTTGGCCTCTTGGGACTCATATATACAGTCACTCAGCCAGTGGCAGAGAGAACTCATCTCCGAAAGGAACAATAAAAAGGAGCCGGGCGTGGTGGCGCATGCCTTTACTCCCAACCCTCAGGAGGCAGAGGCAGGCGGAGCGCTGTGAGTTCGGGGCCAGCCTGGTCTACACTATGAGTACCAGGAAAGCCAGAACTACATAATGAGGCCCTGTCTTAACAAAACCAAACCAAACCAAGACAAAGTGAAGGCAGAGAAGCTGGGGGGGAGGGTGGCGCGGTTCCCAGGAAGCTCTGTTGGGGTGGCACCAACAGAATGAGCTGTCTAGAGCAAGGATCCAGGCTTAGTGACCCAGAGGCAAGGCCCCACGTTATTCAAACTTCCATCAGCACCTGGTAAGCACTTACCACACGGCCAGGTGGCACCAGATGGGCCTCATTTCTTAAGGAGCTTCCAATTTCCTTAGAGCAAAATGCAACTTGAGGTAAATGGTAATCCAGGGAGGTGTGTGTATAAATGTGTTCCGGGATGAGACGCGTGGGAAGAAGAATGCTACCATGGAACCCAGCATGCATTCTTTAAACGTTTATTGCTTTCATTTCACATTTAAAAAGAAATCATTCTGTAAGCTACACTTAACGGCAAAGCATTCTGTAACAGACCTTTTAGCTTTATTTTGTGTATGGATATTTGCCTGCCTGCACAGACATGTGCACCATGTGCAGGCCTGGTACGTGAGATCCCCTGGAACTGGGGTTACAGGCAGTTGTGAGCTGCCTATGTGGGTGCTGGGAATGGAACTCAGTCTCGGTCAATAAGCCAGGAGTGGGTAGCCTGTTATTCCTTTTTTAAAAATTATTTGTTTGTTTGTTTGAGACAGGGTCTCTCTGTGTAGCCTTGACTGTCCTGGACTCACTTGTAGACCAGGCTGGCCTCGAACTCACAGCGATCCGCCTGCCTCTGCCTCCCGAGTGCTGGGATTAAAGGCGTGCGCCACCACCGCCTGGCCCTGTTATTCCTTATATACCACTCAGGGGCTGTAAAAATATGAACTCAGGTCTCATCAGAAGTTCTGATTTAGGGAGTGTCTTAGTCAGGGTTTCTTTTGCTGCAACGAAACAAGATGACCAAAAGGCAAATTGGGGAGGAAAGAGTTTATTTGGCTTCTACTTCTGATCACAGTCTGTCACTGGAGGAAGTAAGGACAGGGCTGGAACCTGGAGGCAGGATGTAGAGGCCATGGAGGCGGGCTGCTTACAGCCTTGTTTCACAGGGCTTGCTCAGCCTGCTTTCTCATAGAACCCAGGACTACCAGCCCAGGGACAGAGCCACCTACCGTGGGATGGGCCCTTCCCCACTGGTCACTAATTGAGAGGTATTGTCTCAACTGATGCCCAGTCCTAACTTGCTTCTAACTTGTTAAAGTTGACACACAAATCCAGCCAGTACAGGGGGGTCTGGTGCTTGTGCTATGATGGCCACCCAGGCTAGAGTTGAAAGGAAAAGCAAATACCAACACACTGCAAAGGGAACTTGGAACAATTGCTGATGGCTAACAGTGCAGTTAGTTCATTGCTAAAGCAAGCTGTCCAGATGGGGCTGTCTTTGAACGATTACTCCCCACACCGCCGAAGTTCATTCCTACAGAATCGTGTTACTCTGTACGAATGTCTTATGGGTGGATGCCATTATTATTTGACATTTTTACACAGGAGAATAGCAAGAGGCAGGGACTGGAAATGATTTGCCTAAGATGAGGCAAGCAAAAAAATATGAAGGACTTGTGTGAGGCTAATTCCTGATATACTACCCCATGTGGCCTCAATCTTGGGGACATTCCCTGGCTCAAAGGAGATGGCTGGGTTCCTAGGCTATCTGTTAGCTCTTGCACAGACCTTTATTTGATTTGAGACCAGACTGGGAAGGGGCTTGGGCAGCAGAGGCGAATACTACAGGGCTGTATGCAGCTGTTCCTTCCTGCTCGTCTTCCTTGGGCCTTGGTTTTGTCTGTCAGTTACTGCCACCATTTAACGAAAGTTTGCCAACAATTTTCACTGCCCAGCACTGTCTGGATTGATGATTTATATGAACTCAGTCATTATAACCACCCCATGAAGAAGGCATTATGGCTTCATCCTCCGGTGTGCAATGGAGGCTGGATGTAAGTGCAAGGATGACACAGCAAAGCCATGAATCAAGGTAACGGGAAGTAAGATCAAAGCTTGTGCTCTGCAGAAGGACCCTTGGGGTCAGTGGTACTCTGGAGGGAAGGACCGTCTAAAGAAATTAGCTGCTTCTCTGGAGTCTGCCAGTTCCTACCTTCAACCCCACCATCTTGTGTGGACCAGTGATAAAGTACTTGAGTGCCCTAAGTGGGAACCTGGTGCTCTGTTTCTGCCCTAAAGAGACATCTCAACAAGCATCTCTAACCATCTAGTATGAGCTGTACCAGAAACAAGATGCAATACTTTCTAGTTGGGGAGAAGATGGCTCGGTGGATAAAGTAGTTGTTGCTTATAGCATGAAGGTCCCTAAAGTCCACATAAAAATCTAGATGCACTGGGTGGCTTGCCTGTAATTCCAGAGCTTTCAAAATGGAGAGAGGGAATCCCCTGGGCAAGATGGCTATCCAGAGAAGCCAGATGGATGAGCTCCAGCTTCAGTAGCAGACTCTGTCTCAGTAAAGGAAAAAGAGCTTGAGGAAGACGTCTGGAGTCAACCTCTGGTTTTTATGCATACACAAGAGCTCACACATAGCCCCCAAAGGAATCAACAGCATACACACATGTGTACACACAAGAAAAAAAAAAGAAACATGTTATACATGTGTGGAGATGGAATGAACATGGTGTGTGTGTGTGTGTGTGTGTGTGTGTGTGTGTGTGTATAGGAAAACAGGAGGATAGGCTTTCAGTCCCTTCTGCTGCTGCGCATTCAATCCAGAGAAGTATGGCAGTGCCAGGACCTTTGACGTCCTCTTTTTCTTGTGCAAATGAAACCAGTTGCCAGATTCCTAGATCTTTCAAAACCTATTGGTATCATCTCACCTTGAACTTCAAGCACTTCTTGGCTGCTGCAACTCTCCTGAGGACACAGGCACATCCAACTCTCCCCCTGGAGACCATTGATTTCCCAGAAGAGGCCCCGGGTTTGCACTGGCATGGCGACCCTGGTGGGATGCATATACATACTTGCATTTCTGAGATGAGTAAAGGGTAGGCCCATCTTTCAGAACTCAGAATTGCAGAACAACCAAAACTATCAAAGGCTACTCCAGTCTTCCATTCTAAGCTTGAGACAATGGGCTAGTTTAATGCATACATGGAGACTGAGGCTCACCTGTGGTACTCAGACTTCCGTGGCACATCTGAAGATGACCTGCAGTGTCCTGCTGCCATCTTCTCTAAGACTGAAAATGACACGAGCGTGATCACTCTGCTATATCCCAAGCCCTGGTCTTGGTGTCCCACAGGAGCCTTCGGGAAATAGGTACACTGGAGAGGGAATGAGTGACAATGTGGGCCTTTTGAATAGGCAGCATCTATAGGAGTCTGCACTCTGGTACACGGCTTCAGATTTAGACAACACAGAGTTAAATCTGAATCAGCAGCCGTGTGCTCTTGGCAGGCTCCATCTTCCCCTGACCTTTGTGTCCTACTCTGAAGCAGCCTGACTGCTTCTACCTGGAACCTGGCTGGTATCTGCCTTTCAGAGGTGGAGCGAGCGATATTTCAGCAACACTGGGCAAGGCTCTTGGATCAAGACAAATTCTTTCCCAATCAGTTTCCTAATGTGATATTGCACCATCTGCTTCCCAGGCTCGAGCGTGAAGAATGCACATGCTCTGCTCTCTCGGCAACTGTTCCTTCATGCGAGCGCCTTTTCCTCCCTGCCGCACTCACCAACACTCAGTGTCCATCATGCCTTCGTGACGATTGGTTGAAAACTAATCTAAAAGATCTTGTATCTGATGAGACTGCAGATTCCCCCAAGACTTTAGTAGTCCATGGTCAAATACGTTGGACACTTGGAATAAAATGAAACTAAATAGGTTTCTTCTGTGTGGGGCTTTTTCATGCTTGGTGTGTTGATGTGTTGTTATGACATTTGAGCAAGAGGAGGGGAAAAGTTGCTTCCAAAGGAGCAATATTGTCATTTTATACCTCACTGAGAATAGGTGTAATGGAAATCTTGCCAGAGAGCGTGACATAGAACCAGAGAGATTGTGGGCTTTTGCTGTGGGGAACTCTGTCTTCAAAAATGCAGAGGCCCTGAGGCTCTTGAACACCAGAGGCAAGTGGCCTATTTACAGCTCATTCCCTGCAAATGAATCTTGACTTATAGCGACAGGCTGATCTTTAGTTCTCTTCATTACCCTCCTTCAAAAGACCTCTCTCTATTATATGGGCCATAGAGGGCTTCTGTCTAACAAAATATTGTCATTTGTTTCCTTCAATAAAAAAGTGGCTCTCACAACATGGCAGAAGGTTCATTTGCCCAAGAAACAGACCTGTTATTCGCTTGGTTTTGCTTTCTTTCTTTCTTTTTTCTTCTTTTAAAGATTTATTTATTTATCAACATGTATATAGTTCTCTACCTGCAGGCCAGAAGAGGGCATCAGATCACATTATAGATGGTTGTGAGCCACCATGTGGTTGCTGGGAATTGAACTCAGGACCTCCGGTAGAGCAGCCAGCGCTCTTAACCTCTGAGCCAGCCCCTGGCTTTAGATGCTTTTTGAATTCAGCATTCCTCTTCCCAGTGCTGGCTTGGGTTATATGTTTGGTGTTTGTTTGGAGGTTGGCCTGGTGCTGTGCATTTTGGTGCTAATTATTGGCTCCCAAGATCTAGTTGCTGCTCTGAACCTTGCCTCCCCGATGAGCTGAATAAAAGGCCTACAAGGCAGCAGGAAGGGGCGGAGAGGAGGTTCGAGGGCTTGGAGGACAGAGAGGATCTTGGGAGAGAGAATCAGACTGGATGAGAGAAAGGAAGAAAGAGAATTGTCAAAGGCTAGGAAAGAGCCACGTGGGTCCAGAGGAGGAACTCTGAAGTCCTACATGAAAGAAATGGCCCAAATGAACAATCTTAGCAAGTATTTTTGGGATTATAGATGGGAAGTAAATCAAACAGAAATTATTGGAAACAGATGGAGGCTGGGATCTAAATGAGGATAGCTTAGGGGGTAATGTCTTGCCTCAAGTGAGAATAGGCGCTTCTAAAATACATCAGGTGTCTGTGTCTTTGCTGATTGTAAAAGCGGGATAGATACTACCACTATAGTAATTATAAACCAAATAACAAACATTAGGCCATATCCTTAAACAGCAATAGGTTATGTCCAAGTAGAATGTTTATTTGGGTTGATTAAAAATAAATAAATAAAACTGAGTAAACGAAGGGCCAAGCAGGTCTCAGAGATAATTACAATATAGATGAGATGGCGATAAAGAAACCAGATGGGCTCCCAAACCTGTGTGGTTTCTATTTCCCAAACATTGGCTTCTGGGACTCTGCGTCTGAATGACAGGATGAGGTGGCACAGTGGGCAAAAGCGTGTGAATGACTAGAACAGAGGGGGCCTGGAATGCTGGCTCTGCGTGGTGATACTTCCAAGACTCCCCTAATGCCAAGTGGGGAGAGCCTGTCCCCTTGCTCTTCTCACCCAGCAGGGAAACTCAGGTTGTTCCTCCTTAAGACAAACCTTTTTTTTTCCCAGGGTCTAGAGAGATGGCTCAAGGCTAAAAGTACCTCTGCTCTTTCAGAGGGCTTGATTTCCATTGCCCGGTTGCTTAGAACTGCCTGCCTATAACTGCAGATGCAGGGAGCCAATGTTCTCTTCTGTCTTCATAGGTATCCACACAGATGTGGTACACACACACACACACACACACACACACACACACACACACACACACACACAGAGAGAGAGAGAGAGAGAGAGGTCTTTTCTTCATTTGCTTTGACCTAGGATCTAAATTATTTCTATGCCACTCACTCAAATTCAAGAACTTGATCCTACCTCTAAACAAATGGGTAATGGCAAAGAAAAAAAATGTTACTTCTTCCAAAGTAAGAGATTTGAATTTTACAAGGGTCTTCTGACTGACACCAAGCAAGCCTTGGCTGATGGCAAGTCAGTGACAGGGTAAATGCTTCAGGGTGGATTACCTTTCAATTCCCTTCAAGTACTAGGCAGAGGCAGCCGTCTGCTCTGGCTTGCTAGGATTGGCTAAGTGACAGCTCTTTGCTGTGCAGTAAAGGTAGGTTAAAAGGCAGCAGGGAGCAGGGAGGATCCCAGAATAGAACACAGCACATGGGCATGGCATTTTGTCCAGGGATTGGGGATTACTACGCTAAGCAGCCTGGAGAGTTTTATACAATAAGATGAATGTGTTCTGTACTTTCAGGGTTTAAATAAACATACGAGATTTATTTCTAGCCATAATGTAAATTGGTGATGTGGAAAGTTATGAAAAAGAGAATGTATGCTAAAAGTGTAGACCGCCTGGTTTCTGTCACTGTCTGTGTACCCAAACAGCGAGCTTCTACACAGATAACTCACTCTTATAAAATGTTTGTAAGTTGTTTGACTCTGAGTGTCTCCCCTTTTCCAGAAGAGGTACTATTTATGTGAATGGGAGTTTATGGAAACTTACTCAAGTGAACCAGGAACAAAGTATGAGATACATGCTTACATACTTTTCCATCAAAAATCTTGCATTTGTGTTCAAAATTATAACTGAGTGTCAGGCCCTAAACTCTCTGTTCCTCAAGTACATACTGGAATTGTGACTTTCTACTCTAAGCGTGTGTGTATAGGTGTTTTGTTTCCATGGCTGGCACCCATGAAGGTCAAACGAGAGCCTCCCAGCCCTGAGAACTGGGGTTACTGACAGTTATAAGCTGCACGTCAGTGCTGGCAACCGAACCTGTGTTCTCTGGAAAAGCAGCTAGTGCCCTTAACCCCTAAGGCATCTCTCCAACCCCTCTATCATTTTTTAATAGGCATAAATAGATATATTTTACTTTGTAAACACACACACCTGAAACAAATGTTTCATAAAACAAAGCTGATGCTTGCCACACACAAAGTACTATGTCTTTATTTACTTGCTTATTCATTTATTTTATTTTGTGGCAGGGTCTCATGTAGCCCAGGTTGGCCTTAAATTCTCTGTGCAACAAAAGATGACCTTGCACTCCTGACCCTCTTGCTGTGGACTCAATCTACGCCACCAACTAACCTACCCTCAGCCCATCTTTTTTCTTTTCTTTAAAAAGTGTACACACACACACACACACACACACACACACACACACACACACACACACACCCCACACACATATACACCACATGCAAACATACACGAACCACATGCAAGCACCTGAGCGCATACACACACACACACACACACACACACATCACACATACACCACAACACACACATTTCACCAGTATGTTGAAGCCCACACTTTGAAAAACATTAGAGGATCTCTTGCATGCAAATATAAAAATATTACAGGGCACACTGTTTGAATAGAGAAATGGAAAATTGGATATGGCCAGTGATAGACATTGTATATAACAATTGAACACAACTGGATTAGGATGCTAGGGGAAAATAAGAACACATTCAAATTTAGCCTAGAAAGCACAGCCTGGCAAAGACTATTATATGCTGAATATGCCTTGAATGAGCAAAGTGTATTGTATATTGAACACTTCTTGAGTAAGCAAAGAATTGCCCACCCACACCTGAAACAGGACAATGCGAGTGGACCATAGTGAACCAAGGGGACTAGCATGGGAGAAGACTATTGATCTGTGGGAGATAATCATTCAATGTAGGCAATGTTAAGGATGGTTTACTTTTATCTGAATACAGTCAAGGAAGATGTCTAGGATGGCAAGATGAAATGCATCTTTCCAACCATTCCCTGGCCCCTGTGTGGGTAATGGAGTAGGTAAAGGGTGAAGGAAAAAGAGGTGCTATAGAGCAAGGGCGAGGGGTGGGGTGGGGGATGGGGGATGGGGTGGGGGTGGGGATGGGGGATGGGGTGGGGG
>OU015742.1:166085769-166095913 GCA_907169655.1 Acomys percivali | reverse complement strand
CCCCCCCACCCCCGCCGTGCTCATCTAATAAACTCTGTATAACATAACATCTGCTGCCTAGTACCTTATATTCTATCACTTGCATTCATCTTTAATTTTTATATACAATACATTCCATTGAAGGAGAACGGTTTTTCCTTCTCTCGGCAGCTATCTTCTGTGAGCAGCTCTTTGGCTAGGGGTGGGGCTTGCTGCCTCTCTACTCCATGCTGAGGTTATGTCCGGCTGGAGTCTGTGTGGGCCCTGTGCATGCTGTCTCCGTCTCTGTGAGTTCACACGTGCATTAGCCCTGTTGTGTCTGGAAAATACTGTGTCCTTAAAATCGTCCACCACCTCTGGCTCTTACAATCTTCCCATCTTCTCTTCTGCATAGATCCTCTTGAGGAGTCCATTTGGAAAGAAAAAAAAAAACCCAACAACAAAACTTAAATTGAATCATTGTAAGTCAGGTCTGTTTGTATAGAGATCTTTGAATGCTACTTCAAAGGTTCATCTGAAGCATCAGGGGCTAAGATGCCAAAGCCCCTCGGGTGGGTGACAAGTGGCCGTGGTGGTGGCTTTCCGAGAAGGACAGAAAGGATGTGTAGATCCGGGAAGATTCATAGGGGCCTTGGGGATCCTTAGGACTTCTCTGAGGTTGAATTAACAGGGCAGATCAGTTCAGAGGCTTTGGCTGCAAGCAACAGAAAGTCCAACCCCAAGCGGATTATGCAAATAAAAGCTTGTTTTTCTCCCTCACAGGAAGGTGCGGAGCTGAGAAGTTTTGTGGCTGCAGCAGCTGAGAAAGGTCAAGGACTTCAGCCTTTCTATCCTTCCATGCGGACACCTGTGTTAAGGAGCAGTGCCTCTCCTGAGCTTGTAGACGGCTGTTAGCAAAAGTCTCTTTTTTTCACAAGACAGCATTGAAAACAAAAGGAAAAGAGAGAATTCCTCTTCAAGGAGCTATCTAGACCTTAGGATTTCTACACCTGCATGTCTGAAAAGGATAACAAATACTGGAACCGGTTAAAAAAATTTTTTTTCCTATTAAAAATGGCTTGGGTATTCACAAAAAGTGATTTGAAAATTCAGCACCCTTTCCACATTTTTAAATTGGGCTGGTGGAGCTCTTATGAGTTTGAGGCCAGTTGAGTCCACATAGCAAGTTCTAGGCAAGCCAGGGCTATGGAGTGAGATCCTGGCTCAGAAAGTTAAAATGCAGGAGGGATCTCACAATTCTAGCTTCTTGAGAGGCTGAGACACACACACACACACACACACACACACACACACACACACACACATCAAGTTCAAGACCTGGTTGAGCTACAGCGTGAGTTCAAGACCAGCCTGAACAATTTAGTGAGGGCTATAGACACAGTTTATAGATGGAATGCTTTCCTAGCCCTAGGTACAGTCCCCTGTGCTGTATATACACCCATACATGCAAGGTGGCAACACACCACTGTAACCCAGCACTCAGAAGGCTGAGGTAAGAGAATCTAGAACAATGGTTCTCAACCTGTGGGTTTGACCCCTATGGGTCTGAATATCAGATAGTCTGCATTTCAGATATTTACATTATGATTCATAATAGTAAAACATTACAGTTATGAAGTAGCAATGAAATACTTTTATGCGTAGGGCCACTGCAAAGTGAGAGTCACAGCATTAGGAAGGCTGAGAACCACTGCTCTCAAGTTTGAAGCTTGTCCTACCCAGTGAGACTCTGCCTCAAAAATCCAAAGCAAAACAACAACCCAGACCTGGAAGAGAACTGTCTGACAGGATATAGATTACCATTAAATAAGAAAACGCTTACATCATTCTTTCACATAAATCTATGAAACGAAAATACTATGGTAATTTAATAATCACCATTATTCATAAAAATGAACAAACTTTGTTAATATATAGATGTTTCTTTTTAATTTTTGATTTGTATTTCTACCCTGGTCCTAATGCAGAATTTTGCCCTAATGGAGCCTGGAATTTTTTTTCACATCTTCTTACATTAACAACCCACTTATGGATTAAATTTCAATGTTAAAAATTGAATAAGTGGGACTTAAAATGTTAAGATACTTTTGTGGGTTGAGTTATTACAAAGAGAAGAATAATAGAAATTAAACATATAAATATGTAATGAGAAAACTATTAAGGAGCTGGAAAAATGGCTTAGCAGTTAAGAGTACTGGCTGATCTCTTCCAGAGGACTCAGGTGTGATTCCCAGCACCCACATGGAGCTCTCACTCCAGGTCTAGGGGATCAGATGCCCTCTTCTGGCCTCCTTAGGCACTACACACATAGTACACAGACACACATGCAGATCATCTTCATACATGATTAAATAAATATTTAAACAAAATAACTTTGAGACAAGGTTTCTTTGTGTATTCCTGGTAGTCCTGGAGTTTTCTCTGCAGACCAGGCTAGCCTCAGACTCTCAGAGATTCACCAGCCTCTGCCTCCTGGGGGCTCAGATTAAAGGTTTGTGCCACCGTGCCCATCTTTTGTTTTTTTAAAAGATTTATTTCTTTTATTATGTATACAATGTTCTGTACGCATGCATGCCTGCCCACCAGAAGATGACACCAGATCTCATTATAAATGGTTGTAAGCCACCGTGTGGTTGCTGGGAATTGAACTTGGGACCTCTGGAAGAGCAGATAGTGCTTTTAACCTCCGAGCCATCTCTCCAGTCCCACCATGCCCATCTTTAAAATTTTATTTTTATTTTTTATTTAGAATTCTTTTTAAAAAGAAGGAATTGTCAGAATTAGAATCCATTTGTTTTGTAAAGAAAGTAGCTGACAAACATTAGTCAATAATTTGCTCAATAGCTGAGAAAAATTTTAAGAAGACCTCCTGAAATGTCTTTTGTTAAATGACAATTACTAATTATTTTATTAGTCATTCTTTCACTTAGAAGGATCACATGTATGGAAGTAAAATTGGACTAAGCCTGTTAAATATTCTATAAAACTGAAAAGTATACATTTTAGAATTTTCATTTTGGCAATGAACAAAATATCTATAATTGGTTCAAATACTAAATTTTCAGTCCTCAAAGAATATTAGGAAGGTGAGATAATACGGTTGCTTTTTAACTCTCAAATGTCTACTTCTTAGTAGTCTTAGATAGCCGGGGTTGGCCCAAACCTCACTACATAGCCAAAGCTGTGGCTTGAGAATTACATGTAGTTCTCTTGCTTCCACCTTCCAAACTCTGGGAATTTTAGGAAATTTAGGTCACCATGCCTAGTTAAAACAGAAAGTACAATTACGAATTAGTACCACTGTTACAAGCTCAAGTCTTCATCGAGGAAGATAAATGCAACTTTACCTTCTAGGCTACATTTAGGGAACTGATTGCTCTACTCTGTATATACTCTTTTCATAGTGACATCATCTCTGCCTTGTGAAAACTTAGAGAATATTGAAACGGGAAAGAATAAAGGGCCTCTGTGAATTCTTACCAGGGGATCATTAATACTTGCTGTTGGTAAGACAGCACTGGAACAGTGCCCCGTGAGGGCAAGGAAAAATGCATATGAATTTAGATTACTACCAATCTTTCGATAAATGCTGATGAAAACCTTTTCTCATCAGTCGGAACAAAACAATGAAGACATCAACCTCGAGCCATGCTCCTTTCATTTTATGCTCCATTGTTTATATGTTGGAATTAAACATAAACCTTTCACCTTGTGTAGGTTAGTGTTGTCAACTGGGCCATGTGAAGAATTACCTGGGAGATGGCCTCTGCTCATGCATTGTCAGGACTGATTTTGATTTCCTCAAATGAGGTGGGAAGCCCCGCCCATTTTGGGGGGCACCATTCCCTGGCTGGGATCCTGGACTGTATAACTGTGTAATGGAGAAAAGGAGCAGAGCAGCAGCAAACAGTCCTTGCCATTTGCTTCCTGAATGTAAAGTTTGTGTGACCGGGTGCTTCAAGCTCCTGTCAACTTAAACAGAAACTCCTGAAAGGAAGATATGTCTGCAGAGACTGATGGGTTGGCTACAATTTTAGTATTGTGGAGTGATTGGAATGTTGCAGGTCCAAAGGCTAATTACTTTATCTTGGGCTAGTTCTAGCCCTCCAGAACAGCCATGCCTTTCCCACTTCTGTGTCTGTGACAAATAGATAGAAACATTTTAAAGCCTATTGTCCTAACAGTTCCACCAGCATCCACCAATGCCAAAGCTAAGAAGGTCATAATACAGCATCTTAGGCCGATAGAAAAGTTCCCCCCATCTCCCTGTACCTCCCTCTCTCATGTACTCACAAAGGTATTTTAAATTTGTCTTAATTTCTGACTTTCTCTGTTCTCTAAGATAATAACTACTCCATGAAACTGCTTCCATGTGGGAAACATAGAATTAGGGGTAACCGACATCTGTGTTCTCAGGCTATACTGCTCCCTCAGACCAGCTCCAGGAACAGTGCAGAGAGAAGAGAAAGTTTTGGTGGATCTGTGGTAGGGAGAATTGAGCAGGTGGTGAACAGCTGGTTAAGGGAAACCAGCCGTTGAGGGGAACAACTGGCTATAGGAGCCAGCTTCTGAGGAGAGGCTGATAAGAGGAGGAAAAAAGGAATACTGAGACTCAGGCATATGTGGTACAAACTGAAGGTCTTAAAACCAAGAAGGACTTTATATTTCTGTCTCTCTCACATGCTTACTGTCTGTCTGTCTCTGTCTGTCTTGCTTGCTGTCACACCTTGGGTCAACTCCCATATTTGATTTAATGTGAAGTTCAATTTTTATCATTACAGATTACATCATGATTTTTCCTCATATTTTACAATCAACAGGGCATACAAAACCCAATAAAGCAAGAGAACAGTCTAACAAAGAAATACAAACAATTCTGTATAACCTACAATAAAGCATACAACAACAATGAAAAAAAAATCAATCAATTTCCAAGCAATGGTCAGCAAGACTTGATTATTATTTCTTCAATAATACTCCAGAATGTGTGATCATAAATTCCCTGGGCTAAAGACACTGTGTTTACATGATTGTCATAGCAACATAGCTTGAGCTAAATGTTCTCTAATAGAGAAAGAACTTGATTTACTCCCAGTCCCAAGCCAACAGGTGTGCTATCCAAGCCTAGGCTAACTGCCAAGGGGTCCTCTATTGTAAAATATCTGTAATGCATGATGTTCCAAGCCCACCTTCTATTGCTCTCAAAGAAGATTCTAAAGAAATTTTTCTATAGATAACAGTAAAATATCTGTAATGCATGATGTTCCAAGCCCACCTTCTATTGCTCTCAAAGAAGATTCTAAAGAAATTTTTCTATAGATAACAGTATCTAGCCAGGTATTGCTATGTCAAGGTCCTAACTTTCTTCTAAGCAATTTCTGCTTGAATGCACACACTCAGAGCCAAGAACTCTCTCATTGTCTCAAGCCTTTGGCTAGATGCCTTCCTTCAACATTCTCTGGGGAAAAAGTTTTCCCTGTGTGAATTTCATTAGAGCTCATAGTCAAAGTGAGAAATAGAGAGAAAGATAGTTTTAGAAGGAAAAGCAGATTTATAAGTAATTTTTTAGATAAAATTACACCTGGACCATAGATAATATTTAAGCGCAGTGGTGATCAGCCAGAGATCTTTGGAACTTCGTTGAACAAAGCCTCAACAGCTGTTTTGGATGTATAGAGATCATGCTGGACAGTGAAAAGTCTCTGGAACTTTGTCAAGTAAAGCCTCTATGGCTTGTCCTCATGTCTGTGAAAAGGCTGTGGTCACTCAAAATGGCTCCATAATCATCTCTTACTCCCTTTAAGATGAGAGCTATGGTTTTGTATTGACCACTGCTTTGATTTATCTGTCATGATGGACCATGTTCTTGAACTTCAAGCCATAATAAATTCTTTCTCCCGTCAGTTGTTTTTGTCAGGCCATTTTATCATAGCAACAAGAGCAGAAATTAAGATACAGCCATGACTTCTTTTCCTTGATTTTAACAAAATATGTGACTGACACACAATGGTGGACATTGCTAAAGTATGTGTTGGCGTTTGGCATTCCCACTAACAAAATTCTTATCGTGAAACTTTGCCATAGAGGAAGAAGGTACCCTCACCCCTCACCATCAACTTTTCTTGTGTTAATCCCTCTGGGGGAAGAATAAGAAAATACCACAATTTTGAGCCTAATTTGAAGCAAGCTTTAATTAAACACGAGCCAGGTCAGTTCCAGGGCTCCCAGGAAGTGGCCATGAGCTACGAAGGACAGTTGCGTATAAAGGCAAACCCACAAGGCTACTACTTCCTGTCTTTGTCCAATTGGGAGCAAGCATACATTCTGCAGTACTTCCTGTCTACAAACCTCCTGCCTATGTGTGATCAAGTACATCCGGGTGCAGTCAGGTCAACCGAACTTGTTTAGGGAAGTGAAAACACTTGGCTTGTATCTTATATAAACAATAGCCCCCCAACAGTTCAGGAAGCATCTGCCCTTGGGCAAGGAGCTTACAGGTTAGAGGCATTTTTCTTTATGGATTTCTTAGGCACAGTAATTAAAACTTAAAACAGGACTTTGGCCTCCACCCTTGTGACTGAGTAACAAAATTGCCAGCACTCTTTGGGCCATGTCTTACAAAATAATGCAAAGTCAAAACACCTTCATTTAGGCTAAATACCACAGCTACAAAACTGCTTCACTCTTAAGGGAAATATGTTATCAACATGGATCTCTGCTGTGGGATTATAGCGCACTGATTAAAGAAAGTGGCAGTGATATTAATATTTAGAAATGAGCCTGGAAGCTGGATGTGGTGGCTCACACCTGTGGTTCCAGCACTCGAGCGGCAGAAGCAAGAGGCCTTACACAAATTCAAAGGGTTATATACGGAGTCCAAGGTCAGCTTGGATTATGAAGAGACTGTGTCTCAAATTAAAAAAAGGAAAGAAAAACAAAACCAAAAATACACAAAAGTAATAGAAAAACAAGTTTTTTTTTTTTTAAAGCTTTTTATTTTTCACAGTTGTGCATTACTGGATAGTTTACTGCAGTAAGACTTCAGAGGGGTGAAATGTATGTACTTTTTCTTTTTTAAGGTAAGAACAACAACAAAACTGGCTGGGTGTAGTGGAGTAGGCCTTTAATCCCAGAATTCCAGGAAGCAGAGGCAGCTGGATGGAGTTGGAGGTCAGCCTGGTTTACATAGTCAGTTCCAGGCCAGCCAAGGCCACACAGTGAGACCCTAGCTCAAAAAATAAATAAACAGTAAAAACAATTAAACAAGATTGTGAAGAGGTGAGAACAGATAATTTATAGGAACATTTTCAGATAGACCACAATGTAATTGAGTATCTGTGCCTATAGTCCCTTGAATGCCCCATACTCCTCCTGGCTTTGTTGAACTTGGGTTACAAACCATTTAGCTCAGACCAAATGAGATTGTACGTCAGTTAGATGTAGTTAGGAATCCACAAACAAGGCCAGTCCTACAGCATCTGCAGTAAATTGTCTTCTGGGGGTGAGTCAGAGAAATAGCAATTGCAGACAAAGAGATTGCAGGCTTTCGATAAAACAAAAGTAAGAATGCCAGGCTCACCCACAGAACTCTGTAATTAAGATGCTACCATGACACCAATCTGAATTGGTTTTGTGATTTCTTTGCCAACACTCAGGTGGGCAGGCCCTTACACCATTCACAAAGGAGGTGAATGGTGGCCTTCATCCAGGGCTGAGGTTGTGTTGTGGGCAGATGCTGTGGAAGTGAAATGCAATTAGGCCCAACATCTGTGTAATGGGATGGTTTTACTGATGGACCTGAGCATCTGAGACGGTATGAGAGCGGGGGACAGGTGGGCATGATGCAAATCAAGAAATTGAAGTGATCATAGGTCGAAAAGCCCATCAGGACCACACAGGAGGAGGAGGAAGTTGTGGATGAGAGATGGAATATTTAAATTCGTTGTTTGTGAAATGATAAGGGTGTGTGTGTGTGTGTGTGTAGGGCGGACGGGGAGGGGAGGGGGGATGAAAAGCTAGGTGCTCTGAGGCCGTGTGGAAGAATAGAGGGGGCACTATTAGGGAGCAGGAGGCCAGGGAACTGTGACCGAGGTTACTAGAAAATCTTTGAGAGTAGTGGCTATTGACTCTGGGGAAGCTAGAGGCATAAGCCAGGCCTTTTCATCAGTGAGTAGGAAGTGAAGGAGCGGCCAGCCCACTGTTGTTTCAAATGGGTGGGGTGGGTGTCTTTGGTACAGTGTGAACCTAAGAGAAGATGTTTTTTTAAAAAGGGTGGGGTCAAATGGCCTGGAAGTAGCTTGGGAGAGCAAGAAACAACCCTTTTCACTCTCGGGCCTGGCCACCGACAACTGACCCAAACTGTCTTAGTCAAATTAATCAAAGAAAACAATTAATTAAAGCAAGCTTTTTGTTCCTATGCACATAAGGCAGGGCTTGATAGGTCAGCATTGGACATGAGGAAGATAGGGTTTTATAGCTCAGGGGTAGCAGGTTATCAAATGGGAGATTTGGCCGACAAAAAAGGCAATGGTTTCAGGAGCAGAATAAAACATAACAGGTTGGCCATAAAGACCTCCTGAAACAAAGACATGCCTGCAAGGTGGACATCATGAGGTAGTCATAACAACAGGGAGTCATAAACAACCTTTTGAAGCAAAGGTGGCCTTGCAAGATGGTTATAACCAGCTTTTTGAAACGAAGACGTGGTTGCTGTTTCCTAGAACAGGCAGTGGGATTTGTAGTTAGGGTGACGGGTGGGACATAGACCAGTCCCTGAGAAACATAATCATACACAGAGATGAGCCTAGTTTGTCTTTACTATAAGATGGCTCTCAAGCCTAAGATGGAGACAGGCTGGTTCATCAGCTACATGCGCAAAAAGATGCTGAAATTAGTTTTATTTCAAAGCCAATCAACAGCTGCCACCCTTTTAATCCCTGACTTACTCAGGAACCTCTAGAGGCAGGAGCATCTTTTGAGTTGGAGGCCAGCCTGGTCAACATGGTAAGGTCCAGGCCACCAGCAGGGCACACGGTAAGAACCTGTCTAAAACCCGAACAAGAACAACAACTGCAGCAGAATAAATTTGCTTGCGGTACCATTACTTACTTCCTAGTTCTTCCTATACATTACAGGAACACATGGTGAGTGCCAGGATTCCTTCTGCTAGGCATAGAGTCAGTAGTTAATTAGACACAGTTTCTCTTCTTAGATTAAGGAGCTTAATTTAAGATAATGTAGGCTATAATTAGATGTTGGTTTATCAATTCATGCATGCATATGTTGACTTAGTCATACACCCATTTGTCCATCCATCTGTCCATTTATTCATCCACTCACAAGCACTTAGTAAGTACCCAATTTGGGAATAGTACTCTCTTGGGAGCATTCAGCATCACACATCCACAGAGATACATTTCCTGCCACAATGTGGGTGTGATGAGCAAAGATAATTTCTGGGATTTTAAGGTAAAAAAAAAAAAACCCACATTTTACTACCACTCATTCAAGGGGAAATGGCTAATGATGGAAATAGACTAAGATGCACTAGGATGTAGCCAAAGAGCCTGGACTTTGAAGTCTAATAGAGTTGGATTCAAATTCTGCTTCCGTTACCTTCCCATGGCTTGTCATTGGCTATGCCTATCTTCAGAGTCCTCAGTTCCTTCTTCTACAGGGTGAAGATATCGCCAAAATGTTGGATATAACATATAGCTGTATGTCGTTTAGAAAATAAGGTATTAAATTAATTGTGTGTGCATGTGTATATGATACGTGTGTATGGCTAGTGTGTGAACACATATGTGTGAGTGCACGAGCATGTGGCAGTCAGAAGACAACCTACAGTGCCAGTCTTTCCACTTCATCTAAGGGGAATTTTTTTTTAACTGTCTGTTACTGTGGACTCTGGTCCATACATAAGCTTCCAGGGAGTCTCCTGCCTCCACTCCCCATCTAATGGTAAGTCCCTGGGATTACATATGTGTGCTTCCATGCCCAGCATTTACATGTGTTCTGTAGACTTGAACTTGGCTCCTCATAATTTGTAGCAAGTGCTTTGCTCTTTTCCCAGATTACTTGCCCTTCCTTCCTTCCTTCTCCTCTTCCTCCTCTTCTTTTTCTTCTTCTTCTTCTTCTTCTTCTTCTTCTTCTTCTTCTTCTTCTT
>OU015742.1:166075662-166085759 GCA_907169655.1 Acomys percivali | reverse complement strand
CTTCTTCTTCTTCTTCTTCTTCTTCTTCTTCTTCTTCTTCTTCTTCTCTCTCTCTCTCTCTCTCTCTCTCTCCCTCTCTCTCTCTCTCTCTCTTCTGTTTTATGAGACAAGGTCTTTCTTTGTAACTCAGGCAAGCCTGAACACTCATCAATCCTTATTCTCCAGCCTCTTAAATTCTGAGACTATGAGATGCTGCTATTATTTGATATAAGCCAATTTAATAAATCATTTCAATATTTGTATATTCATGTTATTAGTCTGTTTCTCTAGAGAATCCTGACTAATACAGTAGTCACTACCTTTATAATAAAAAATTGAAACTATTCAACTTACACACCTATAAAGCAAAAAAAAAAATATCGTGGGATGAAGTATGGATTTACATAAAATATGGTATGTTCTACAGAAATGCTGATTAAGCCCTTGCCCTTTTCTTTTCCTGTTATTGGAACTCAAGATCAGCACCACTGAGTGACGAGTGGGAGAGTTTGTGGAGACATAGTGTTCAATAGACTTTGTTGACGTTCATAAGCCTGATGACTGGAGGAAAAATGTGAAAAGCCATCTTCCTTTACAGTGCTTCATACGTATATGTGCATGTCATTATCCAGCATCCCAACTGTCTTTTCCAGTGAATTTCAGAGAATCGTGGTGAATGTCAAGGGTAATGGATACTCGCCACAGGCCTTCCCTGTGAGGGTCCCTGTGACCACCACAGCCCACAGTAACTAGGCTCAGTTCAACGTGCCTAAGTAGTCAGTGTGGGTTCAGGCTCTGAGAGAATGCCCCAAGTAGGTTATTTATGCTTATTTACGCACAGCACACTTTGTGGACAATTTACTGGTGATAAATAACTCAACCCCAGTGCACAGTAAAGTTTAAGACATGACTGACTACTTCAGAACTTTGTAAAGCAGATGTTACATCGTCCATAAAGATGGCCTCTGTGGCTTGACAAGCTCACAATAAGTGACAAGGATTCAGTGTGTCTAGGCCACACAGATAGAACAACAGTCACCAGGCCATTAACTACATTTGCTCCCAGCCTTCTTGGCAGAAGACAAGTTATGCATCTCTCTCTTTGAATGGACAACACTGCATGTTTAACATTCCTGGTGGCCCTGTGCTTACCTGTGAACACAAGGATCTCCATGTCTCCCACATTTTCCTGTCTTAAAAAGGTAGGCCTCATTCTAGAATGTTCTGCTACACTACACACCACAGTGGGGTATCGGTCAGGATATTTTTGTTTGTTTTTCTTTTTTTTCTTTTTTCTTTATCTTCAGAGAAACAGAACCAATAGAATGGATATTTATTACAAAGGGGATTTCTTAGGTTGGTCTACGTGATTCTGGCAGGGTGGTCTAGCAGTGACCATCTGCATGCCAGGGAGTGCTGAAAACCCAGTACCTGCCCAGCCTGTGAGGTTGGATAATGCAGCAATCCTAGCAGTGCTGAAGTCTCGGGTGCATCCTACAGAGCTGAGGTTCTTCAGTCCACACTAAAAGACTGAAGGAGGTGTGTAAAGACGTCTGTGAAGGGCAGTTGCAGCAGTGGATCAGCAAAGTCGATGCACTCACCAGTAGGGACCAAGGGTGGCCACACCAACGCAGCCTTGCTATTCCCTCAGACCGCTTGACAAATAAGCCACTGATGGAAAGTGCTCTCCATATTCATGGAAGCTCCTCCCTCTTCAGTTAATCCTTCCAGGAAATAGCTTTGTATGTGTTGGCTATTTTTTTTTTTTATGTCAACTTGACACAGCTGGAGTCATCTGAGAAGAGAGAGCCTCAATTGAGAAAATGCCTTCATAAGACCAGTCTATAGGTAAGCCTGTAGGGCATTTTTAAAAATTTTATTTTATTAATTTATTCATATTACATCTCAATGGTTATTCCATCCCTTGTATCCTCCCATTCCTCCCTCCCTCCCATTTTCTCCTTACTCCCCTCCCCTATGACTGTGACTGAGGGGGACTTCCTCCCCCTGTATATGCTCATAGGGTATCAAGTCTCTTCTTGGTAGCCTGCTATCCTTCCTCTGAGTGCCACCAGGTTTCCCCATCCAGGGGACGTAGTCAAATATGAGGCATCAGAGTACATGTGAAAGTCAGACCCCAATCTCCACTCAACTGTGGAGAATGTCCTGTCCAATGGCTAGATCTGGGTAGGGGTTTGAAGTTTACTGCCTGTATTGTCCTTGGCTGGTTCCATAGTTTGAGTAGGACCCCTGGGCATTTTCTTAATTAGTGATTGATGGGAGGGCCCAGGCCATTGTAGATGGGGTCATCCCTGGGCTGGTGCTCTTGGGTGCTATAAGAAAGCAGCTTGAGCAAGCTAGGGGAGCAAGCAGTAGGCAGCACCCTCCATGGTCTCTGTATCAACTCCTGTCTCAAAGGTCTGCCCTGTTAGAGTTCGGTTTCTGACTTCAGTGATGAACAGGAATGTGGAGGAGTAAACCAGATAAAGCCTTCTTCCACAGGTTGTTGTTGGTTATGATGTTTCATCACAGCAATAATAACCCTAACTAAGACAGCATGCCTCTTGGTTGGTCCCCCATACAATCAAGTTAGTATCCCAGATAACCATCCCACTGAAGAGATGTATCTCCTTAGGTCCTCTGTAGAGCAGGCTTCCTCCTCTCAGGGTCTCTTGTTATTATTCTCTTCCACCAGAGATACCTGAGCTACTTTATCTGCTGTTTGTTTGTTTGTTTGTTTTGTTGTGTTTGTGGCTGTCACCTTTCATCATATACGACCTCTTCCCATAGGCTCCTCTTTGTATTCCCATTGGCTGTTGGCTGTGGCAGCTCCAATCATGGGAGGCCTAATGTCTTGGTCAGGAGGAATTAAAACTCACACAATATTGTAGATAATACTTAGTATGACATATAGAATGTCACCAGGCCTAGTCACCTCTTACAGGGGACCTAGGAAGAGTGAGTTTGAAATATGGACTTATATCCAGCACTGAGGACTAGCTGAGAAGATGTTTGCGATGGAGAAGCTAGTTAGGAGCAAAACAAGGGACAGAAGTCTTGATTCCCCATTGCCTTACCAGAGGCCTTCTGGTGATGCCTTGCTGCCTCCTTCTTTCTTTATAGATATTCAACACTCTTAGCACTACTGTATAATTTAGTGGTACTTTCAGTTTTTTGTTATTAGTGTGGCTTTGATATGGTTTGAATATGTTTCCATGTGCAAGGATCCATGCGTTGAAATTTAACACCATTGTGAGGCATTAAGAGAGTGGAAACTTAAACTGTGATATTTGAAGAGGTGATATTTGGGAGGTGAATGGGATAGGTCATGTGGATGGGACCCCAATATTGAATGACCATTGGTACATATGCATACACACACTTACACACATATACATACATATATGTATATATGCATGCAGAGGGAGAGAATCCAACATACACACACATGCACACATACACACACACACATGAGAATCTCCTATTTCCTGCCACATGATGCCCCAAAGAACCTCAAGGGTCTTCCCAGTAATGCCAACATGACGTGCAGTAACCTGACCTTGGACCTTAGAACAGGAGTCCAGATAAATCCCTTTTCTTTACAAAGTAGCTTGCTTGGCTATTTCATTATAGTGATGTAAAACTTGAGAAGGTCGTCTGTTGCTATAGAATGTAACTATGAAGCTGATTTGAGGAGTTTAATCATTGGAGTACCTCAAAGACTTCTCACATTGTACTATCTCCAATTTAAAGCAAAAGAAAAGTCAAGATAATATTAGCCCAACTGTTTGAGTGTGAGCTCTTGGTTCAACTGTCTGGGCTTAGTGAGTGTATTATGCGTCTTTATTAGCTGAGCTGCATGTTAGCTATGTGACCTTGGGCAAGTTGATTTTATGCCTCTATTTCACCTCCTGTAAAGCACAGACATCCTCCTTGGGAGCTGTTACAAGCCTCAGGTGACTCAGTAGTGCAATATAGCCACAACCCTCGCTCCTCACTTTTCTGCAATTCGAGGTTCCATTAAAAAATAGCTGAAGTCCTCTCTGCAGGAGGACTGTCTCTAAAATCCTTTTCCACCTCTCATCTCAGGCCACTAACCCCATGGGGATTACCTGGCTGATAAGCCTGCGAGTTTATAACACTTCACAGCACAACACTTCGCAACTCTTCTATTTGGATCTAGAAACTACAGCCTTGACGTCTCTGTTGAGGGGTCCATGCCTCCTTCCTCGGTTTTTCAGCTGGACCTGAGGTGGTAAAGAGATAGCAGGAGATGGTACTGGCCTGAAACAAGAAGACACATTTTCCCCAGAACCTGCTCCATTTCCACTGCCCCAGGGCCTTCAAAAGCTCCATCTGTAGTGGTCTAGATCTCTTGGATGAATTAAAGAGATCACCTGGATTCATTAAGTAGTCCTTTGAACCATGCTCTTCATTGGTAACCAAATCTCTGAGGTGGCTCCGTGTCACCTTCCAGGTCCTAATTAACGTCCTCACTTCCCTTCTCCTAATTCAATGACCCTAAGTAATTTTTGTTTATAGAAAAAGTGATTTTTTGGGGGGCCTGGAGAGATAGCTCAGTGGTTAAGAGCGCCACCTGCTCTTCCAGAGGTCCTGAGTTCAATTCCCAGTAACCACATGGTGGCTCAAAACCATCTATAATGTGACCTGATGCCCTCTTCTGCAGATAAAGCACTCATATACAATAAATAAAATAAATAAACCTTAAAAAAAAAAGAAAAAGAAAAAGTGATTTTTCTATTGTCTCATCCCAACCTTGAACTTATTTGTTAGTGTATCCTGGTCTGGAGATGTAGCTCAATGGTAGAATATTTGCCAGCCAAGTGCAGGATGCTTGGTTCAAATGCAAGCCCACCACACACACAAAGTCTATGATCAATCATCTGTTATATATCTTCTATCTATCATCTATCTATATATCTATGTGTCTACCTATCATCTATCTATGATCTATCCATCTATCTGTCATCTATCTGTCTCTCTATCTGTCTGTCTATCCATCATCTATCATCTATCTAATCTACTGGCCTATCTGTCTCTCTATGTACTTAGCTTTCATGACAACATTTACATAGAAAGGAGAGTAACCACAAATACATTCCTGTTAATACAGAGTGATGAAATGGGCATTTGCAAAAGGACCATCTGATTAAGCAAGACTGAGCCTAAGCCAAAAGTCCAGCCCCTTTCTAAACTTAGCCTTCGCCTTCATCACCTTCCCTCTCAGAGGTAACCACTGTTTTGACATTTGTGGTAACTATTTTCTTACTTTATAACTTTACCCATTTTGTACTTATACAGTTACAGCTTAACTTAATCTTTGCTTGCACTTACTTTATGAATGGACTCATATAACTTGCTACTTTCATTTATTACTACGCTTATGAGCCTCATTCACCATGCCGTATCTAGAACACTTGGGTCTGTGGTACATAATACATGATGACTCCATATGCTCATCTGGTATGGTGCTTAGGCTCTAGTCTCAGCCTGGCAGGATTGGAGGTCGCCATTGTGTGACACCATCCCACAGGCCAGGGTCCCCACATTAATAAAATAGAGAAAGCAAACTGAGCACTAGCCTCTCTGTCTGTCTGTCTGTCTCTCTTGTCTCCCTCTGTCTCTCTCTGTGTCTCTGTCTCTGTCTCTGTCTCTGTCTCTGTCTCTGCTTCCTGCCTGAGGATGTGGTGTGACTTGGTGCACAGAAGCTGCCATGATTTCCTGTCAGGAGAGGCTGCACCCTCACACTGTGAGACAAAATAAACCTTTTCATCCTTAAATTGCTTTAAAAAAAGTGTGTGTGTGTGTGTGTGTGTGTGTGTGTGTGTGTGTCTACATAATAGCACATCTGTGGAGGTCAGAGAGCAAGTTTGTAGAATGGATTTTCTTTTACCTTTTCCCAGATTCTGGGAATTAAACTCAGGTGGCCAGTTCTGCAGGGCACCATCACCCCCTCAGCCACCTCACTGGCTCATAAATTGGTTTCCTCAGGTATTTTGTTACAGCAGCAAGAAAAGTTGTGACTGTGCCTGTTGCAAACCACTGATGGATGTTTAAGTTGTGCTCAGTGTTAGATGATGTTATTGTAAACATTCTGTATACACTTACTGGTACATACGCACACATACAACACATGCACATTGTTCATACAATTACACACATGCATGCACACATACACGTAAGCACACACATGTAAAGAGCAGTCACTCTAAATGCAGCTGTAATTCTCCAGAACCCTCTTCTACAAAAGTATGCTCCAAACTCCTGTCACATAGAAATGCTGGCCTTTTAAAAACTGTGACGGTCTGCCACAAGTGACTGGCTGATCCCCTCGTAGTGCGCTCTCAGGGCACTGCTAATGCATTTCCATTGGATATTTGTTTGGTTTAGTTGGTTTTTAAGATAGGATTTCTCTGTGTAGCCTTGGATTTCCTGGAATTTACTCTGTAGACCAGGCTGGCCTCAAACTCACAGAGATCCAGCTGCCTTTGCCTCCCAGGTGCTGGGGTAAAAGGAGGGCACCACCACAGCCACTCCATTGGAATTGTAAATCTTTCCTTGGCGCACTTTGCTTTATTTTCTTAGTATAAATCTTACAAGTAGGTTTGGTGAGTTAAAAAAATTTTTTTTCCCTGGACCATGATATATGATAGTACGGTCTTTCCTAAAAGTAGCAAATCCCCACCGTAGAGCAGAACTTCTGCAAGGGTGTCTTCGGGAAGGGGCAGCCTCGGCATCAGACAGCAGATCTCCTGCAAGGGGCTCTCCGAGAAGGGGCAGGAAGAATGTAAGAGCCAGAACACCAGGAGCCCCTGGGAATCAGCCTCTCCTAGAGGTGGCTGCATCAACAGGACTGCAACAAAAGCAATACCAATGACCAAGACCTACAGGCAACTAATGACTAGAGAGAGAGGGAGAATTAGCCTCTCCCTGGCATGAGCCCCTTATTGGTTGTCCAATGCAGAGTGCTGCTCTGAAGACACACACACACACACACACACACACACACACACACACACACAGACTCAGCAGGTCACGTTTATATATTTGTGCATACAGATACATAAGTATATGTGCAATATAACAACAACAACAACAACAAAACAGGCTATTAACTCGAGAATAGGGGGAGAGGATACAGGAAGGGTTGGAGAGAAAGTACCTGAGAGGGGCCGGAGGGAGGAAAGTGATGTGATTCTATTTCAATTACAATATATTAAAAGTAAACAACAACAACAACAAAACAGACTTTGGAGCCACATTGTCTGTTTTTAAACCTAAACAACAACAACAACAACAATAAAGTGTTTTAATTTATATTCCTATCAAAGAATGTAAAATATAGAGCACTGCATGTATTAGTGCCCTGAGTTACACACTAAGAACTTCATTGGTCCTTGCGGAGGTCTGAAGACCATGCAACCATGAGGATGCCCATGTCACCATAAGGCGCTGCTCCAGAGAACACTATTGTCATCAGGAGACCCCATCATAACCTATGTGCTGAGCCTGGGTCCTGGCTACCCTCTAGGCTCACGTTTCCCTGAGCGACCGTACTCTGTGCAGCCCCTGCATGCTTCGACTTCATCTCAGTTGGTCAAATTCAACCCGTGAACCCTACGTTACATGCCTATATCTCTTTTGAGCAGGAGACAGGGAGATGAGCTTCATAGTTTTTTCCCTTAAGAAGCAGGACTCCGGACTCAATGGGCATGGTGGCCCATGTCTTTAATTCCAGCATTCTGAAGGCGGAGACAGGCAGATCTCTGAGTCTGCGTAGCAAGTTCCAGGACAGCCAAGGCTATGTAAGGAGACCCTGTCTCAAAAATGAAACAATTTAACAACAACCAAAGAAGCAGGACTTACAGGGACTGTCTCCAAATATAAGAAGGTTGTTGGAGGATACGGGTGGCCATAGACATGGTACATGCACGCCTCACCTTCCATAACTGCCAAAATTAAGTAATAATTAAATTTTTTTGCTAGTAAAATAGTTTTTCATTTTTAATCTGATTATCTAATTCCCCCCCTCCCCACATGCTTTTATGTATTAGTGTTTTAGCTTTAAATATAAACTATCACTTTGTCTTCCTTGACCATTTTTCTATGGGAAGCGCCTCTGACTATATTTACTAATGCATTACTTAGATGTGCACAGGAACTTTTCTGTCCTATAAGGATTAACCTCAGCTGCCAGTGTCTTAATCTCTCTAGTGCTGTGATCTCTGCCCAACACTGACCCTTGTTTCCTTTCCTTTCTGTGCTATACATCCCAAGACACAGCCCTGCTCTGTTCCTATGCGTTGGCGTCTGCCCAGAGAATTTCAAGTTAACTCCAAAGAGAGTGAAAAAAAATAATCCAAAACATAACAAACATGTGCTTGGAGCCTGTGAACGTTTCGTGACTCTAATTGTTTTAGAAAGAAGAAGGCCAAGTATGGCTTTGTGTGCCTGAGATCACTGCTCATGTCTCCAGTGGCATTTCTTAAGCTAGGAAGACAGACTTGACCTTGACACATTCCTCTCATCTTCACTGTGGACTGATGAAACAGACAAGGGAAATGATATTTGCTCTCTCTACCCAATCTCTCATCTAAGGATTCATTAGTTTACAAACACATTGACCTCAAACTGAACCTATGCCGATTCCCGACTCTATACAGTCATTTATGTATTTAAAAAAAAAAAAAACCTAGTTAGGTAATTTTATCAAGGTTATAAATACTTGAACAACAAAGTTAGGAACTGACTCCTTCTCAGTCTGGTGTTATGATTTCACATGCATCACGCACAATGGCGTTGCCCGCCGGCATTCTTAAGAGCTGGGGCGTTGGGCGGCATCCTGTCCTGTGAATGCGCCAAGTGATATTCTTGTTCTTCAACTAATAATATTTTTCAAAGGTGCAGATGATGTCACAGATCACTGTGCAGCCCCCACATCCTTTTGGAGCCATCTACCTCTGCTTTCCGACACACATAGATCTGCCCTTGATGATGCCCATGTCTCAGAAGGACTTGGACGGATGAATGGCCCTTTCACTATTGGTGAATCGTGTGCTCCGGTGGATAATAAAAATAAATACAAGCAACATGATTGCATTCCAGAGGGGGGGGAGTGGGTAGCTGAGCAGGGAGCAACCAATCAGAAGTATTCAGAGCACCAAATTATGCCCCAGAGGAGTCATCTCGCATATCCTTGGCTCCGTTTCCATGGTAGTTAGGATTGCTTGGGATACTCAAAGGCAATTTAAATGCATTTAGGCCACAGCTTACAAGGGGATAATCTTAGGAATATCAGAAGTGAGTAAACATTAACAGCCACTAAAACAAGCAGAATTAAGAACCACACTCCATCTTGCTTGTTTTTCTGTTCTGTATAAAGAAAAAAAAATTTTTTTTTAAATCTGGAGGTTAAGTCTGCTCCTAACTGGGGCCTACAATGACTCATTTTTTTCCTTTTCTTTCTTTTTTTCAAAAACTTTTATTTGTTTATTTATTATCTTATGTGCATTGGTGTTTTGTGATCCGACCATTTGTGTGAGGTTGTCAGATGCCCTGGAACTGGAGTTACAGGCAATTGTGAGCTGCCATGTGGGTGGTGTGTAAATTGAACCCGATGCCTCTGGAAGAGCAGCCAGTGCTCTTAACTGCTGAGCCATCTCCCAAGCCCCACAGTGACTCATTTTTAGACAGTGCCACAACTAGCATCTGCTAGACTGAAGACATCTGGGGCTGCTTAAGTTTTCAATTACCTTTTTTTTTTTTTTTTTGTTAGCGCAAAAGTATGAGCTACTTTGTTTACAGTATTGTTCTCTGCAGAACCAGCTTCACCACTGTGCAGACTATGGACAGTCATCATCCCTTCAGAGAATACAGCCAACCACAGGTACAGGGCTGGAGAGTCACTTCCTCAAATTCTGATGACTTTTCAGCCTTTCAGAATCTGTAGAGGACAGTCAAAGGCCGCTCAGACAAGAAGGCTTGGCCTGGCATCCTGAATAAACATCACCAGCTGTTGTTTTTATTCTGTTAGAAGAGACAGGGCAGCGGGTGTGTGTGTGTGTGTGTGTGTGTGTGTGTGTGTGTGTGTGTGTGTG
>OU015742.1:166046056-166059320 GCA_907169655.1 Acomys percivali | reverse complement strand
ACACACACACACACACACACACACACACACACACACACACACACACATTATATATGCTTTGTCAATAGCTCCAGTGGCCTTTTTGTAAACTAAAATTCTTATAAGCTTCAGGAAATCAAAAAGTCATAAGAACTGGATCCACCTGCTACAGATCAAATGAACTCCAGATAAGTACACCTACCTGTTTCTGACCAGTCAATTAAAGTTTGTCACAAATCCCCCTGACTGTCTATAAATTGAGCCTGTGTGCTCATTTTAGGCTTCCCCTCTGGAGGAGAGAGGTGTCTTTAACATACTGGAATAAAAAACACTCTTTGCTTTTGCATAGTGCCTTGGGGTCTTTCTTCAGCAGATGACCTGGACCCTATCAGAAATAAAATTGTCAATCAGCAAATGGAGACCTCATGAAATTAAACATCTTAACAGGTGGTTAACTAAATGAAGTGACAAGGAGAAAATTTGTGCCAGCTGTACAGCTGACAGAAGGTTAACATCTAGAATACACACATAACTAGAAACTGAACATGAAAACAACCCAATCAACAAGTGACCTAATGAAACAAACTGACAGTTCACAAAAGGTGAGTTATATATGACCAAGAAACATGTGAAAAATATATAATAACCTTAGTCATCAGAGAAATGCAAATAAAAACTACATTGAGATTCCATCTAGCCAGTGACCAACAAATGCTGGCATGCATAACCACAAAGGAGTGCCCGTATACCCTACAGGGGAGAATGCAACCCACTCCAACCTCTGTAAAAATCAGTGTGGAGAAACAACTTCAACATGTGACCCAACTATACCTCCCCTGGGTATTTACCCGAAGGGCTTAAAGTCAACATATCATGAAGTCACTTGCACAATGATGTTTACTGCAGGTGACTCAGAACACCTAAGTTACAGAACTGGCCTAGATGCCCAACAACCGAAGAACAGATGCGTGAGGTATAGAGTATCTCCACAATGGATTTTATTTTCACCCACACAGAAGAATGAAGTTACATGTCCATAGGTACAACTGGAGTCAGTCGTGTGGGGTTAAGCCAGCCTCAGCAAGACAAACATGCCGCTTTCCCTCATATGTGGCTCCTACATTTTCTATACTCACATAAAATTATATATATAAGTATTAAATGAAAATAGAGGTGCTGATAATGGACTGAGCCTCTGAAGCTGTAAGCCAGACCCAGTGAAATGTTTTCCCTTATGAGAGTTGCCGTGGCCATGATCAATGTCTCTTCACAGAAATAAGACATTAACACACCTGGTTTGGAGGAATTTCACAGTCCTAGAACACCTTGTTCTAATCCCATAGCAGACTTTGTGTCTTATTTCATTTTTACTTTTCCCTGCTCAAATTAGCTGCCTAAGCAGGGATCCAAGAGCAAATGGGTCTCCCTCCTTGGCCCAGGGGCAGCTCTAACTTTCTTTTTCACTGAGAAGGAGGAAAACTCTTAACTCTTGCTGGAGGCTGCTTACTCGCCCTAATTCCCCAAAACCTGGACAACATCCATCGGGGACAGTTTGGAAGGGCAGAAAGGGGTTTGTGAAGATCACTTTGGCCAATGACAAAACAGGTTCTCAGCTCTAAATAAGGCTAAGGAGTCATCTTGCTCTTTTTAGAATACTGATTGTGTAACGCAGTTTCCCCAGGAACTTGATGCTCATTGCCAATTCTGTGACCAGAAAGTAACTTTCCACCCAGAATCCTATTGGGCTTGTGGCCTGTACACGGGAGGGCAGGGAAAGCTCAGGAGTAGGGCACATGGGTTCTATTTTTGGACATTTTGAAATGAGTATTAAAGACTAGTAGGGTGTGGTTGTGAAACTCAAGTGTGGATAGCTCGGCCAGCTCACCGTGGGACACATCAGAGTGGGTCACCCACAAAGAGGGCATTACTAGGGCATATGGCAGACAGAAGGGCAAGACTGAAGGGTTGCATCCATCTCAGGAGGAGCTAGCAGTGAATGCTGAAAAGAGGCAGCACCCGAAGAGTCAGAGGGAATGTCATGATCATGAGGACAAGTGGGTTGTCCCCTGCCTGACTAGTGAACGCGTCAAGAAGAGATTGTTGGTGAAGGGTCAAGAGTTTCTCATGCTATGGGGGAATGAAGACCCGAAGACAGAACTTGCAGAGAAAATAAAGGAGAAGAAGAAGGCAGACAGTTCTTACAGAGAATTTTGCTTTAAGGGTAATAGTGAAAACTGAAGCCATAGCTAGAAGGGAATTTGTGATTTTAAAAAAAGTATCATTTCTTCCTTAAGACAGAAGAGATGATATGCACCTCAATGTGCAAGTATTTCCTCCATGGTAGAGGAAAGAGGAAAAAATGGGAGTAAAATCGTACTCATAACTAAAACAAGTTATAATAATAAAGTTGAAAGCATGATTTCCTTAAAATGAAATTAAAAGGCACTGTATCATGTAGGTGTCTTGGCTGTAAGTGATGGATGAAAAATTCCATCCAAAAAAGTTGAACTTGAACCCGCCTCCAAGGAAAATAATTTATTATGTAGACACAAACACAGATCTTACTTCAAAAGGAATAAGAAATAGTTTATTCTGGGAGCAAATGTGAGTGGCTATAACCCTGAAACATGGACTCACATTGTCCCAACTAATATGTGGTAACAATTTTTTGAAGTTTTTATGGCACCACAACAACGTGATAATTCAGGGCATTTTCCATATCTGCTAGTGGGAACATTAGGTAGGCAAGTTACACTGAAGCAGAAAAAATCTCTGCTATAGGTCTCAGATACAGTCTTAGTTAGGATTTCTGTTGCTGTGAAGAGACACCATGACCACGGCAACTCTTATAAAAGAAAACATTTCATTGGGGCTTGCTTACAGTTCAGAGGCTTAGTCCATAGTTGTCATGTTGGGAAGGATGGTGGTGTGTAGCCAGATATGGTGCTGCAAAAGGAGCTGAGGGGTCTACATCTTATTTGCAGGCAGCAGGAAAAAAAAAACCAAAACTAAAACCAAAACCAGACACTAGGCTGTAATAGTAGGAGTTTTCCTCCCATACCCAGGCTCCTGGGATAATGACTCATGAAACTCAATTATTATTTTAGAAATACCTAGGCTCCTCTTTGACTAGCTCATAACTTAAAATAACCCATTTATACTAATTTACATTCTACCACGTGGCTGGTTAGCTGAACTCAGGTACCATGCATGCGTTCTTCTTACATCTTGCCTGCTAGAATCTCTCAAGCCTGGCTCTTTCTCAGAATCGCTTCTACCTGCTAGATGCCCCACCTATTTTCTGCCTCAGCCATAGGCACAGGTTTTTTTGTTTTTGTTTTTGTTTTTGTTTTTGTTTTTTAATTGACAGGTGTTGCATCCATACAATGCACAAGAGATTCCTTCTAGACCCGGCCTTGCCTGAGCTTCTGAAACCTCAAAGCCCATCCCCACTAACATGTTTCCCTTAGCACTATCCCATCTACTCCAACAAGGCCACACCTCCTGTAATGCCACTCCTATAATGGATCAAGCATTCAAACACATGAGTCTATGGGGGCCAAACCTGTTCAAGCCATGACATATGCTATCTATGACAGTCATAGCTTTGGGGTTGATGGAAGCTAGTGGTCTGTTAATATAGTCCAAAACGATTTATTGCACCTTGCTCTTAAGGTTGAAGCCTTGAATTATTGGGAAACTCCAGAACTTGGTGCTAAAAATGACTGACTTCCTTCCTCAGCTGGAATCTCTCCTCTCCCTCTGATCTAGGGAAACATAGGACAGTTTACATAGCCCTCTAAAAAGTATCATGTAGCCCTCAGGGAGATGACAGGCCCAACCCTTTCCCAATAAGAAATCTATTCAGTATGCACCTGGGGATTCCTGGAACTATCCTCCCTATGCTAATGAGATGTCTTGGTACCTTAGCTTTCAGCCAATGACCTTTTCCCATACCTCTAACTGTACCTGGAGTTCTTCCTCCCCACCTCCACCCCCATAGGACAATTAAGTACTGTGTTCCCCTTCTTATGATAGGATAGGACTGCTGCATGTAAATGAAGTATCCCTGGCACTCCTAGTCCCAGTGAATCAAACACATTCACTACAGAAACCCCTCCCACTGCCCAAGGTTTATAATGTCCATGATTCATGAAATAAACTCTCTCTCACATTCCATTCCTCCGCCACGACCATTTGAGACTCATCATCTATTCTTGGGGAAAGAAGGGCTCCCCTTCTCCCCAAAGAATTCACTGCTGGACACCCAGGCTTGACTACTAGTCAGGCAGCCATGAGCTTCCGCCATTCACTGGCTTGATGGTGCGGATCCCTGCTGCCATCTTTCTCACACCACTCCGCCCACTGTAGTGCCACCTGCAAAGGCGAATGGCTTGCTGCTCTCAAAGCAGCCATTCTGTCTGCTTGAACCAACTCAGACTCCCGCCACTGCCTCTTGGTTTTGAAGCTCCGAGCCTCCATTACTCACTCAAGTCGGGCTGGGCCCTTGTTGCCACCTGGCTCAGATTTCAGAGCTCTGAGCTCCTCAACGCCACCTGGCCTGATGCTGGCAGCCCAGGTAAAAGAGCAGTAACACTTATTGTAGAGAAATCTTTTCTCCTGCACCTCCGACTGAACTGGAGATCTCCTGGCACGGATCTCAGTTCCATGGTCCACCCTTCTTGGCCCAGACACCAGCGTTCTGGGAGAGTCAGAACCTTTGACCCTGTTCTTTACCCTTTTCTTCCCAGAGAACAGAAGTGGATGTAGCCCTGACCTTCTGGTTTGATGCTTGGCTGACCATGAGATTTCCAGGATAGTACCTGTCAAGGCTCACGCAGAACGATGCTGAGGACTTACCCAACAGCCACTAGTATGTTAGGTTGGACAGGACACAGGTGTGGACAGTGAATGGCTGTTAGCAAGGCCTGTGATGATTTGCCTTCGAAGCTGCAACATTTCAGCTGTCCATAGTTAGGAATTTCTAATGAGCCAATCAGTCTTGCAGAATCTTTGACTTAGGTATGTTTAAAAAAAAAAAATCTAAGAAACTCAGGTTACAACAGGAATAGTCAGTTGTTAAGAGTAGAAGTGAGTCCAGGACAGCCAAGGATACACAGAGAAACCCTGTCTCGAAAAACAAAAAACAAAACAAAACAAAACAAAACGAGTAGAAGATGGGCCATAGCCCCATAGAAACGTCTCAGGAGTCAGAGGCTTCTCTGCAGCTGAGTCTCTTCCTTCATTTGGCTACCATCAGCTTCTGGTTTTTTTTTTACATGGTGCTCTTGCTCTCTCATAGTCAGGATATGTCCTCCTTCTTTCCTCATAGCCTCTCTTTCTTTTTTCCCCTTCACCCTTCTCCTTTTCTTCTTTCTTTCCTTCCTCTCTTTCTTTCTTCCTTCTTGTTGTCTCGAGACAAGATCTCAACTTTGAACCTTGAACTTCTGATCCTCCCTCCCTAGTGCTGAGCTTACAGCACAGACCAGGATGTACCTCTTCTATAGGATTCCTCAGCTACAAATGGCTTCCAGTCTATCCTCCCAAAGAAAAGAGAGACTTTCCCCAACACTAGCAAGTTCAGACAGGTAACTAGAGGGAGTTGGGTATGTCTCTGAATTTCAATTAGGCTTGTGGGGATTCTTTTCTTCTTTATATGTGTGTATCATTTGTTTTGCTCTAACTTATTATTGCTGTTGGTAGTGGTGGTCAGAGTCATGTCACAAGGTGTCATGGGACCAGTCTTTCTGCTGCTGTAAGGGTCATGTCCCAGTGGGGAGTCCGGAACGATAGCCACAGTCTTTCTTCAGCAGTTCCCTGACTTCCAGAAGAAGTAGCACAAGAGAGAGGGGAGTGGTTGCTAGTCCTTCAAGTGGCAGTGGGTAAGAGAGTTGCAATCAGGACGGTTCTCTCTTGTCCTTGTCTAACTTTCCTGTTCGGAAAGGAAATGATATTGCATATGATGTAGCCAGTGTTTGGATTTTGTTCTTTTAGTTATTAACTTTTTACTTTTTCTTTTCTTTCTTTTTTGTTTTTTTTGAGACAGGGTTTCTCTGTGTAGACTTGGCTGTCCTGGACTCACTTTGAAGACCAGTCTGGCTTCGAACTCTCAGAGATCCACCTGCCTCTGCCTCCCAAGTGCTGGGATTAAAGGTGTGCACCACCATGCCCAGCTCTAAAATTTTACATTTAAGTAGTTAAAATTCTATAAGCTTATGCTGGGCACGGTGGCGCATACCTCTTACCCTGTACTCAGGAGGCGGAGGCAAGAGGATCAGAAGTCTGAGGCCAGTTTGGGCTACAGAGTGAGTTCCTTTTTGTTTCAAAACAACAACAACAACAACAATAGCAGCAGCAGCAGCTCAAGGACCACTGCTTCAAGAAAGCCAGCCTGTTCTTTCTCTTTTATTTGCACTCAGGTCTCAGGAGAGTCCCTACATTTGCTCACCTGCCCTTCATTTGTCTTCAACACTTTGTTTTCAAGTTCTGCAGTGATGGCTATGAACATAATGTGTTAAATGTCCTCAATACACTAGAGACCAAGGCCGTTGTTGTTTGTCCTTTCTCATTGGTGAACAGAATACATGGGAATAGTTTTGTGTCACAAGTATGAGTAATAGATAAGTTATTTAATGATGAATGGAATGGACTTGTAAATATATAACTGGGCTCAGTGATAGAGAACTTGCCTAGAGTTTTTGAGGGCTTAGGTTTGAACTCTAGCACACACAAACACACCACACACACACACACACACACACACACACACACACACTGTTGGGGAGCACACAGAGAGGTGGGGCATATAACTGGATTTTAACATGAATTATTCAATTGTGCTTTTATTCAAGTGAATTATGCTTTTATTCAAATGTCTGAAGTTGACATTTGTGTTTTTCTTCTCTAATGCAAAAACTACCATGTGGTTTTATTATGGCTCTTTAATTAGTCCAGGTCTTTCATAGAAACAAAAATACATATGTGTGTATCAATGGGGGTGATGGTTAGAGAATTAGTTCACCTGGCTTCGGAGTACAACAGGCCTAGTGTCTTTGTCACACAGGCAGCTGGAATTTCACTGAAGAGGTGAGGTAACTGGAGTCCAAGGACAGTCTGAAAGCAAGATCCCCTCTATCTCCCCAGCCCTCTGCTGTTTTTCCATAAAGCTTCAACTGATGGAATGAACTTCCTACATTATGGGCTGTGGGCTATGTGCTTTATTGAAAGTCCATTGATTTAAATGCTAAACACATCTTCAAAACACCTCCACAGCAGTATCTAGACCGACATTTGAACAAAATTTAAATATCATGGCTTAGCCAAGTCAGAACGTATAATTAATTAAAAAACTTAAATTTGTCCATTTGTTTTGTTACAGGGTCTCACCAGTAGCACTGGCTCTCCTGGAACTCACTATGTAGACCGTGATGGCTTCAAACTCAGAGATATCACCTGCCCCAAACTCCAGAGCTTTATTAATAATTAGAACACTTAAAATTACACATGTTGGTTTGAAGGAAGCATTCATACCAGATCAAATTATAGTATTTAAAGATACACTTTGGGGCTGAAGAGAAGGCTTAGCGACAAAGGCACTTGCAGCTAAGCCTCATGACATAACTTTCATCCTTGGGACCCCCAACTTGGAAAAAGAGACTGACTTCCCAAAACTGTCCTCTGAACTCCACATATGTATGTAACTCAATGCCCATATACATACAGGTGCACAGATGCACACAAGTTAAGTACATTTTTGCAAAACATTTACTAGTTTTTTTGTATATATGAATGTTTTGTCTACATGTATGTCTGTGCGCCGTGAGTGCCTGACGCCCTTGGAGACCAGAAAAGGGAACTACATCCCCTGGGACAGGAGTTACAGACAGTTGTGAGCCACCATGTGGGTGCTGGGAATTGAACCCAGGTTCTCTGCAAGAGCAACACGTGCTCTTAACAGCGGAGCCAACTCTCAGGCTCCAGGAAGTACAAACGGATCTGCTCTGGCACAGTGACACTCAGCATGTTGTGGATCCAATCCCTAGGGGAGGACCGGGAAGAGATCATACTTTCTTGCTGGTTTCCCATGTTCACTGTCCCCGTTTCTGATCTCTCCTCCCCACAGCTGGAGGCTGTGACCCGGAGTCCCGCTTCTCCAGCTTGTGCGGAACATTGATTAGCTCCAGCTCAGTCCTTTCATTCTACAGAAGGGGAAAGGTTTGCCTGGATAAAGTTCATCATGAGATTCCGTGGGGTGCCTTAAGATGTCTTATTATAAAAAAATAATTTGCCTGTACAGAAAATAACAATCACATGGCTCAGGTGACATGCCAACCAGAGCAATTCTTAACCAATAGTATTCTAAATGACAGTCGTGGCAAGCAATCCCAGTTTAGCTAATTGACAGGCACTTTGAACTAGATGGCAGCAATTTCTGATTCACACTAGATCAAATATTTACTGCACAGATAACTCGACAGGTGTAAAATACAGGCCTTTCTAAATAGTCCTAGTCACTGCAATGAAAAAAAAAGTGACAATTCATAAAAACGATACCAACAACACAAAATAAAGAATAAATACAATTATTGTGCACATAAGATACAACCACAGAGACCTTTTCTCGCTGAATTCTTCCCAGGGGTACTTCTCGATAAATAATAATCTCATTTGCACGGGATAGCAGAGGGAGCCAAGCTGAGTGCTTAGCTCCTGGAACTCACTAACAATTGCCTTCCAGCCCAGTGAATTTTGTGTTCCGATTTGGCTAGGCCGAGATATCCAAATTTTGGGCAAATATGAGTGTCATTTGTAATGTTTTTCTAAATATAAACTGACCATGCATGAGAGCAACCTAGCTCAACCGCTGGCTTAATTTGGGACGCTTATCTCAGTTCACACACTTAAAAAGAGAGAAAAGCAGATTAGGAAAGGAGGTGAGAGTTTGCCTCAGTTGTTGTACAGCGAGTAGAAAGGCGTGGGGCGATGTAGGTAGGAGTGGCCAGTGTTTAAAATTTGAATGTTTGTTTCTCTCCAAGGCACTACCAAAGCCTGGAAAAGTACGTCGTCCTAAATGCCACCGACTAAAGACTCGTTCACGTCCTCCCAAATCTTGTTAGATTGCTCTACCAATAGTAGTGTAGCCAAGTAGTTAAGTCGCCCAAGCCTTCCATTGCAGCACTCTGCGAATCTAACACGCAGCAGGACCAGCTCCAGGACGCAGACCTGTTTCCGGGACGTCGCGGTGAAGCCCGAGATACAGCGGGAGCCCCGCCTTCGGGGGTTCTCTGGGCGGAGCCCGGGTTTGTAATCGGTGGCGTAGAGGGCCCGAGCCGACTGTCTTCCGCTCGACGCGGAGCAGGCTCGGCAAGGACTGCCATGAGCTGGGAGCTGCTGCTCTGGCTGCTGGCGCTATGCGCGACCATCCTGCCCCTGGTGCTGCTCTTCCTGCGGGCTGATGCCGACCTGACGTTGTTGTGGGCCGAGTGGCAAGGACGACGCCCAGGTGAGCACCCGCGGTGGCCCGGCCTCCAAGTGAGAGCCCTTGCTGCAAGTGGCGGTGGAGCGTCCTGATCTCCGCTGATGGCGAGCAGGCCAGAGGTCCCTAGCTGAGACTTGCCCAAGAGCTAAGGGTCTGGGAGGAAGAGGCGGGGGGGGGGGGGGGGGGGCTAAACTGACAGTTCTCACTCTGTCGCCTGTCTTGATTCGAAAGTGGCACAGATTTGTCGCCTAGACTAGGGAGGAAACGTCAAACTCCAAGAGAGCCCTGCGGGACACAGACTTCTTCAGTAGGACCCCAAAGATCTCGGGACTGACACCATCAGGAAAAGGACATTGTGGAGAGGAAACTGTGTCTCTTGCTTTGTAAGAGGCCCAGTATCTCTTCATCCTGTTTGACTCACCCACTTACCTACTCAGGTTAAAAACGACACAATAGAAAGCACGGAGCTGGCAGGTCTTGTTTTGTTTTGTTTTGGTTTGGTTTTATTGCCAGGAAGAAGATCATTCTGGGCGTACTAAGACATTTCACCTGCTCCGTTTTGGTCTGTGCCTTGCTCCGTGTTTGATGTTCACTTAATACACGGTCCCCACGCTTTGATATATCCGTCCACAGACACAGTGGGTCATGTTAGGTGCACAGTGCGCTCAGCCGCTGACCTTTGGAACAGTTCTTAAAACATGGAAGTTATTCTTACTGTCTTTCAGTTAGAAATACCGACAGAGAAATTAACCGCCTGCCAAGGTAGGCTTTGATCCTTAATGGACGAAGTGGGATTCTGCTACCCACTGTGAGAAATGTACAAAGCACCCGAGGAAGTGTGCTTTGAAGGAGCCGGTGACTCAGAAGATAGTATGTTCAAAGTCAGCAGGACAGGAGCAAGTGAATGCTGGGTCTTGGAGACCAAAAAACAAAGAGAGGATAGTACTTTGTGGCCCTCCCAAACTCTGCCAGGCATGTGTGCTGTTTGATTTCCGAGGTTGCCTTTCCTTGGCTCTAGCAGGTGGGAGTGTTGACAAATGCGCAGAGTGCTTGTCAATTCAGTGCTGTGACACGTGTAGACTGTCTGTCATTTTTGAAGGCAAGGATCCCAAATACCCCCACACTTCTATTAGCCGTAACCCCCTCTGCCCAGTCACTGTGTAGGTAGGTGGAATATATGTCACCTCACATGCGTTAGCTGCCATGGGTGGTAGTTGTGTTTGAGCCCCAGTGCTTTTGTTTAATCTGAAGATAGAGCTAAACTCGGTTTATAAATTATATGATTGCATGAAAAAAATTATTAACACATTAAATTAGGTCTGGAATGTAAAACTGCCGGCAGCATCCAAAATACATGTTGAGCAGCTAGCAATCAGATGTGAGCCGTGGGGTCCTGAAAAGAGTTGGGGTGAGGGACGGGTGGCCCAAGAGGACAGCGAGCAGAAACTGGACGACTTTAGCCTTACAGAAGCCAGAGAAGCCAGGACTCAGGGAGGGCATGACAGCTGTCTTAAGTTGGGGACAACTAGCAGTGTGAGAAATTAGAATAATAAAACTAAAAAAGTGGGTGGGAACGTCAAAACCACTTAGCGGAATCTCCCATTTACTTGAGAAGGCAATGAGTTTCTAGTCACTAGGTTTAATTTTTTTATTTTTTTTGAAATAAGTAGGTAAATTGAGCCTTAGAGTGAAACTATGTAGTTATGTGGCTTAGCTACAAACAGAGTCTAGTAGGTACATCGAGATTTGAAAATATACCACATGTTGGACAGCTGAGCAAGTTGGTGCACACCTTTAATCCCAGCACTTGGGAGGCAGAGGCAGGCAGATCACTGTGAATTCGAGGCCAGCCTGGTCTACGAAGTGAATCTAGGAGAGCCAAGGCTACACAGAGAAACCCTGTCTCGGGGGAAAAAAAACCCCACAAAAAACCCCACCAAAAACCAAAACCAAAAAACCCACCACATACTGTGTGGGCTTATGAGTGATGTGGTTTGTATTTATGCTGTGTGTGTGTGTGTGTGTGTGTGTGTGTGTGTGTGTGTGTGAGAGAGAGAGAGAGAGAGAGAGACAGAGACAGAGACAGAGACAGAGAGAGACAGAGGTGGGGGGGTTTCCTCTGGCTGTCCTGGAACTCACTCTGTAGAACAGACTGGCCTTGAACTCACAGAGATCTGCCTGCCTCTACCTCTCAAGTGCTGAGATTAAAGGTGTGCATAACCTCCTAGTATATTCGTGTGTTATTAGAAAACTCTAGTAAAAAGATGGTCTTTTAGAATACTTGAATTTATTCATTCTATTTATCCACTTACTTTGTTTGAGACGGGGTCTCTATATCAAGCTGGCCTCCAAGTGACTGTGTAACCAAGTGTGGCTTTATGCAGCCTACCTTCTTGCTTCTGCCTTCCAAGTGTGGGATTACAGATGTGCACCGCCATGCCTGGCTTATGCAGTGTTGAGACTGTGCTCAGGCTTTGTGTACTGGAGGCAGCAAGCATTCCCACAGCCAAGTCAGTCCCCCACCCAGGACACTTAAAAGCTTATGCTCCAAATATTAGACCTTCATATTTAGTGGTATTTTAACAACTTTGTTTATTTTATTCACATTTTGCTGTTCATTCATCACATACTGTCTACCCTGTAACCACCCCCCCCCCTTCCTCCACAGAACAGGCACTGACTGGCATGGTGGTGTGGGTGACTGGAGCTTCAAGTGGCATTGGCGAGGAGCTGGCTTTGCAGCTCTCTAAACTCGGAGTCTCTCTGGTGCTGTCAGCCCGAAGGGGGCAGGAGCTGGAGCGGGTGAAGAGAAGATGCCTGGGTGAGGAAACTCCCACCAACAGTGGTGCTTCCCAGATGTGAGAATCCAAACTCAAGTGCAGCTGTGGGAGTGAGGGAAGGTGGGAGGACTGTCCTGTGCAGTTCACGCTGGCTCCAGAGCGTCAGGTTCACTGCCCACCTCCTCTTGAGTCATCTCTTTGACTTATTTTCTCTCATCGTCCCACTGCTATTTATATACCAACTTTTGATATTAAGTGGCGAGTAAACTCCAGATCTCAAGCACTGGTGGATTTTTTAAAATGTACAAATGCTCTGTCTGCATGTACACCTGCAGGCCAGAAGAGGGCACCAGATCCCTTTATAGATGGTCTTGAGCCACCATGTGGTTGCTGGGACTTGAACTCAGAACCTCTGAGAGAGCAGTTAGTGTTCTTAAGACTGAGCCATCCCCCATGCTGGTGGGTTTTAATGACTAAATGACTCATATCTTCACTTCAGGAAAAGAACAAGCTCTTATGCACATAATTTGTGAGTGTAACAAATGAAATGTACTTAGGAGTGATGTGTATTCATTTTGCTGTATGTCAGATATTAAAGTCGTGTGTGTGTGTGTGTGTGTGTGTGTGTGTGTGTGTGTGTGTCTGTCTGTCTGTCTGTCTGTGTGTTAGGATGAATAAAAATAAAGGAAAAAAATAAGGTTTAAAAATGAACCCGAGGCAGTACTTTCTATACTCACACAGAGTGACACTGTTAATATTTTCATTCGCTTGGGTTTTTGTTGTTGTTTTTCAGGACAGGGTTTCTCCGTGTAACCCTGGCTGTCCTGGAATTCATTGCATAGACCAAGCTGGTCTCCAACTCAGAAATCCCCCTGCCTCTGTCTGCCTTCTGAGTGCTGAGATTAAAGGTGTGTGCCACCATTACCTGGTGTATAGTATAAGCTTTAAAAAAAAAGATGTATTTTTAATATGTTTATGTGTGTGAGCCTGACCCTGTGAGTGTGGGTGTACTTAGAGGTTAATATGT
>OU015742.1:166011307-166036728 GCA_907169655.1 Acomys percivali | reverse complement strand
TCAAGCTGCCAGCCTTCCTGCCTTAGCCCATCTTGGGGCTGGGGTTGGAAGCCAGGGCCACTAGGCCCTGACCACTAAGCCCCTTTATAAAGGTCCCTAATTCTACTCACGACTCCATCTGCTCTCACAGGCCATGCCTGTTACTATTACACTGTTGCACTGGGATTTTTTTTTTTTTTCAACATCAGCTTTGGGGAGAGCAAAAGCAATTCAATCCGTAGCCATGTGAGTTATTGTGCACAAAGTAGACTGCTGGGCAGTGAGCAGATGTAAAGAAGTATTTGGAGAAATCCTTCATCCAAAATGCTCGATGCTGCCTTCAGATGAGTGGGTAGGTACAAAGGACCAGCTGGAAGCTGCCAGTAGGCTGTATAGCAGTCTGTGATATGCATCATCAGCATCAGCATCAGCATCATCAGCATCATTATTTTGGTTGGAATCAAACAGCACACCCAAAATAGCTGTAGAATAGTTGTTAGACGTATGGGAGGCCACTCCAAAGTTGTCCTCGGGAAAGGGGCAAGGTGACATGTGGATATATTGCTCTCAGTACAGTAGAGAGAAACATTGGAATACAGGCACACACAGAGCGTGTCCCGGAAGCGTAAAACACAGCCCTGTTTGCTGGGATATGAGTAGAACACAGGCTCTTTTTGTAAGAAAACATACAGAAGCAGATTCCTCCCGTTCTTGTCGCAGCTACATTGTAATAGTTGCTTAGGATAGGCATGTGCCATATGTGTACAAATAAGAAATAAGAGAGGGCTGTTGTGTGACCAGTGATTTAAGAAAAAAACAAAAAACAAAAACAAAACAAACAAACAAACAAAAACAGGAGTTATGCTTTATTGCACTCAGCACATCTTAGGTAAAAAATGAGAACAACAGTAGCATGCAAGAAATAACGCCTATGTTGTATGTTAGGCAAGTATGTCATGGCAGAGGAATAATGTTAAGGTGGTTGTATGACTGTCCCAGTGGTCTTGGAAGAGAATAGAGGCAGATAAAGAGTCGGAAGCCAGGGTATCAGGTTTGCAACACAGTGGATAAAAGAGTTTGCCTTCACAGCTAGACTGTGAAGAATCGCTGCTTACTGCCTTGCCCTCTGGCTCATGCTCAGCTACTTTTTTATACAGCCCAGGCCCACCCGCTCAGGGATGGTGCTGCGCACAGTACCCTGGGCCCTTCCACTTGCGTCATTGATCCAGACAGACTCTTACAGACACTGCCATAGGCTAATTTTATGGAGGCAGTTCTTCAGTTGGGGGGGTGTCTCTCTTCCCAGGTCATGATCGGACAGAATGAAAACAAACAAAAGACCCAAACAAAGACCCTAACCGGGACAGGGGGTTGATTTTGCCTACAGTGCTTGGCTGGTGTTGTGTTGGTTGTGTTAAGCAGCTGTTGGGCAGGCCTTTCTTGCCTCCAGGGAACAAAGTAGGAGGGGCTCCCGGGGAAACATACCGTGATCAGTTCATTGCACTCTTGTTAAGGATGCAGGCTAACAGGGCACCCACAAGTCAACCTTTAAGAGTTTGTGCTGCTGTGTGGTGGTGGTATACACCTTTAATTCCAGCACTCGGGAAGCAGAGGCCAAGGCTGGTTTATAGAGTGAATTCCAAGATAGCCAAGGCTATCCAAAGAAACCCTGTCTCAAAGGGGGTAAAAAAAAAAAAAAAGTTTGTTTATATGATAATTTTCCATGGCTTTGTAATAATTAAGTATAAAATTAGTGAGTATATGCAGACTGAGTGAGAGAAAGGGAAGCTCATATCAGAATTCATTTTGTTAAGTACAAAGTGACCCAGGTGTTCACACTGCACAGATCATGAGCATTTAAGAGGTAAGTTCATTTGCACGGCTGATCGTCAACACCAGGGTCTAGCCCATGCTAGCAAGTGCTGCAGCACTGTGCTTTCACCCCCGCTAAGGCCCCAGTAATCACATTTCATGGCCCTTTGAAATGAAGGGAAGGACTCACTGGGCCGTCCATGAAATCGAGGCATAATTGTTTTTATACAAAGGGACAAACTGGCACTGCGTGAGAGTTACAGTAGACCCTGAGGCTGTTGGGGTTAGTCTGTGCCTTACTTGCTGTACCTGTTAGTCACATGAGACTGTGGTCACAGCCGGCTCGTCGAAGGCACATTCCTAATCACTGCATGAACTTACGTGAACTGTTTACTTTGGTAGATCTGACCTATGGGTGCTCCTGCTGGGCAGGAGCGATGGTTCAAGTAATCAAAAGCACTGGTTCCACAGCACTGGGTTCAGACCCCAGCACCCATATGGCAGCTGACCACAGTCTGTGACTCCAGTTGGCGGGGATCAAATGCTCTCACTCTGGGGGCACATGGTGCACAAGCATGCAAAACACCCATGAACATAAAATAAAAGTAAATCTCTAAAGGCACACCTGTGAAGCTATAATCACATCAAGAGGACTGAGGCACCCAGAAACCTCTAAAGCTCTGCTGCATCCTTGTGAACGGCTTCTGGCTGGACGTTCAAAGGGGGACATTGAGGCATATTGTTATTTATGTAAGAGATTTATGTAAAAAGATTTATTAAAAAGCACAATGTCAGAGGCTCTTTGGAAATAAGTCAAGCCCTTGGGGGCACAGTCCCATCTAAGTCCCTTTTAAGAGGAAGGGGGAAATTGCATATCACATGACTGGTGAGCAGCGATAATACATATTGTAGTCAGAGTATCTGTGATTCCTGTCTGGTGTGTATGTGGGGGGCTTGAGGGATGCATTAAAGGAGGTGGGTGGTGGACAGGAGTGGGTTTGTTAGCCTGGAGCCCATGTCAGCTATGAGGGCTGGAGAGCAAGAATCTAGGGGGAAAAATGAATGGAATTGCTTTCCAACACGCTCTAGCAGTTGTCCAGCATCAGGAACCAATGTGTGCTTTCCAATATATAGATTTGTTTGCATTTTATGCAAAATGAATAAGCTAGAGATTATGAGCCTGGAGACTTTTATTTCTTTTTCTTTTTGGTGTGACAGATTCTCGCTATGTAGCCTAGGCCAGCCTTGAACTTATGGCAATCCTCCTGCTTGAGATCCCTGCACATTGGGGTTGCATGACAGCATGCACTGTCATGTCTAGCTTAAGAAATTCCTATTTTCAAAAAGTTTAAACTTATAGGTCCAATCTCGTTAATGATAGCAAGATATTCAGATTATCTATTTCATGTCAGTTGAACATTAATCATTTGAAACAATGAAAGAACAACAATAAAAATACTTTAGTATCCATTTATCAATAGTAAATCAGTGAACACAATTTTCTTCCTTGGGAATTTTTCAACAAAGTTGGAGTTAAACTTATTTCACTTTAAAGAGAAAGTAGTGGTTTAAATAAGAATGTTCCCTATGAGTCTCAAGCATCTGAATTATTATTTTGTTTTGTTTTGTTTTGTTTTTGTTTTGTGAGACAGGGTTTCTCTGTGTAGCCTTGGCTGTCCTGGACTCACTTTGTAGACCAGGTTGGCCTCGAACTCACTGTGATCCGCCTGCATCTGCTTCCCGAGTGCTGGGATTAAAGGTGTGCGCCACCACGCCGGCTCAAGCATCTGAATTCTTGGTTCCTAATGGTGGCTGGGAGGGGAGGACTAGGAAGTGTATGCCACTAGGGGTGAGCTTTGAGTTTTCAAAAGACTCTAGCCATTCCCAGTATGCTCTCTGCTTCCAGTTTGTGGTTGGAAATGTACGCTCTCAGGTGCGGCTCCAACACCTGCTGCCTGCCACCTGCAACCCACCACCATGGACTGTTATCCCTCTAGAACTGTGACTTAGGGTTTTATTGCTGTGAACAGACACCATGACCACAGCAACTCTTATAAGGAAAATGTTTAATTGGGGCTGTTTTACAGTTCAGAGGTTTAGTCCATTATCCTCATGGCTGGAAGCATGGCGGTGTGCAGGCAGACTTGGTGCTGGAGAGGTAACTGAGAGTTTTATACTGGATCCACAGATAGCAGGAAGAGAGTGACACAGGGCCAGGCTTGAGCATTTGAAACCCTAAAGCCCACCTGGAGTGGCACACTTCCCCCCAAAACCACACCTACTCCAACAAGGCCACACCTCCTAATAGTGCCACTCCCTGTCAATCTATAGGGGCCATTTTCTTCTTTTCTTTTCTTTCATTCATTCATTCATTCATTCATTCATTCATTCTTTTCCTTTCTCCCCCCCCCCCACCCCCTTGACAGCATTTCTCTGTGTAACAGCCCCAGGCTGTCCTGGACTCACTTTATAGACCATGCTGGCCTCGAACTCACAGAAATCTGCCTGCCTCTGTCTCCTGAGTGCCGGGATTACAAGCATGGGCCACTACGCCCAGCCTATGGGGGCCATTTTCATTCAAACCACCGTATTACATGTGAAAAACAGGATTTGCATCCACAGGATTCAGGAGTAGCTGAAGTGGAACAGCAGAGTCTTCAAGAGAGAGAATCCAAAGGCTTTAGTTCTAGGCCTATTGGGGTGGGGAGCTGGGAGCTTTCAGCACTTCCCTCTGTACTTGAACTCTTAAACTTTCAGGATATTTACGGGCCTGGTCAAGGTGAGAAACTCTGAACTTTCTTAACTCTTAACTGTCAGGTTGATGGCTCTGGCTGTTGTACTTGAACTCTTAAACTTCTAGACTGGTAGCCTTGCTATTTTGGGGTTCTGGTCATGGTGGGGAAAACTCTTTTTCTCTATACATTAACTCTTAACTCTCAGGCTGGTAGCCTTGCTATTGAGAAACTCTCTGTTGTAAACTCTTAGGCTGGTAGCATTGCTATTCTGGCCTGCTGGATGTGGTAGAGAGAGAGAGAGAGAGAGAGAGAAACAGAGACAGAGACAGACAGAGAGAGAGAGACAGAGACAGAGAGAGAAACACACACACATACACACACACACACACAGACAGACAGACAGAGACAGAGAGAAACACACACAGAGACAGAGACAGACAGAGACAGAACCATATATTCACACAAACATAAGAAACTCCCACAGATCATTCATAAACATACATAAAGACATAGGCAATCAGACAGACAGACACATATTTGGTGGGTGGTGAACGGAGAAAATTTCCAACCAACCAGCCAAAAACAGTTTTATTTCTGTCTTGGATTTTTATATTATCTATGAAAAGATTACCTCATTCAAAAATAAATACAATTGTTACATAAAAGGGAGTTCCAGTAGGACTGTTCAGTCTAAGTTCTTTCATTAGAACTGTATCTAACCAGATACCTTGGCTTATTATAAGTTTAAAGTAGTGGTTTTATCTATATGCTCATTATGAGTTCAAAGTAGTTTTGTCTTTTTCTTTTCTTTGAAAAATATATGTTACGTGCTCAAAGAAAGAGTTTTTCTATGAAACAGGTGTCTGTCTTGTCTTATACAGATGTCCATTTATTCTTTCTTTCTATGCTCAAATGGTCCTTCTTAATTGTGGTGTACACCTTGGACTAAATCTTGAGTGAATGTATTTCCATGATTATTAATTTACTTCAATCTTGTTTTCCTTCTTGGTGTAATTCACATGGAGGTTCATACAGCTCCTAGCAGTTTTTGCTATATGGCAGGAGGGTTTAAAGTTACTTGAATCAATGAGAAACCATTATCAGGAAATATAAAATCATCTGTAAGAAATTTGCCCAACAGAGAGAGTAGCATCTATGGAGGACTATTATTATGATATAGGCAGTGAGGGTCTCTGCTGTGCCAGATACACGAGACAATCATGGAAAGGCAATAGAGCAACAAAAAGCAGTCCTTGAGGCAAAATCCTTGGGGCTTTGCCTAAACCAGGGATGCACCCATTTGTCAGCTGTGCAGAAATGAGTGGGCTGCCTCCAGGAAGCTCGCTTGCCTGCTTTTGCCAATCCAGCCTGCGATTGCTCCCAGCAGTTACACTCCCTGGCTCTCACAGCCATATAGCCATGTCATAATGTAGAAATTCATTCAGCCAAACTTCAAAAGTCCCTGTAGTCTATTACAGTCTCAAGGCTGTTTAAAAGTCCAAAGTCTCTTCTGAGTCTCAGGCTGTTATGGGGTCAGCTTAGATCAACACAATTCAAATACCAGGTCAATGCAGACAACAACAAAGAATTATTGTAATCAACCATTACTGATCAATCAGGGTGGCTGGAAAGACTTGGGAGCTGAACTGAGACCCCCCCCACCCATCCCAGCCAGAATGCAACATAGGTTTTTTGGTTTTTGGGGTTTTTTTTTGCTGGGCTCCATTTGCTTTTATTTGACCACAACGTCACAGCTGGAGACTCTGCTTTTTCCTGGTGGGAAGCCAAGTGGGAGGGAGGTTGGCAACATAGCTTTTAATCTTGAAAACCACAAACATCTATGCCAAGTTATTTACATTTTCCTACCAATCAGGGTTTAGGGATAAGGGCTTTCCTTATATGGTTTATCTGTGTCAATAGATACAGAATGTAGGTTTTACCACTCAACCAATCAAACCCATTTGTTCTTTTCTGGTCAGGAACAGCCGTTATGTTTTGGGAAACAAAAGATAAATATAGTAAGCTGGTCAGGTACAGTTATGTTTTGAGGAGCAAGCGATGAATGACATAAGCTGTTCAGCTATTGGGGAGTCTCCAGTTCTTCTAGGGCCTGGGAACTAGAATTTAGTTTCACCCTATGATTAAAATGGAGTCTGAAAAAAAAAATGATGAAGGGACCCAACCCCAGGGACCCCAATGACCCCCAATGAACCCCAATTGCTTGACTAGATCAACTGCATGACAGGCTTCAGGTTTTTACTCTGCCTAACTAGGCTAAGTTTCCAACAATTCCTGGAAAAACCACAAGTTATACACACCTCATGGGCAGCTCATGGGCAATTAATCAGCTTATAGAACAAAATGACTAGATGCTACGTTTTTATTACTTCATGGACTTGGTAAAGAACACAGTGGGCCCCATCCAATCAAATTAAAGGCCAGCTCCTGAGTTAGAGCCAAAATTTCAGTGACTCAAAAGTCCCCGATAACCAAACAAACAGCCAGTCCTGAATCCCCTCATACACTCTGACTCAATTCTGTCATCACAGATCCCTCCATCTATAAATTGACCCTGCATGCTCATATCAGGTCGCCCTCTAGAGGAGGAGCATGCTAGAATAAAAACGCTGTTTTTGCATACTGCCTTGGGGGTCTTTCTTCAGTGGATCACCAGGAACCCTAACAATGGCAGCACCTAGGACAAGTTTATTTTGATTGTTCCCAACAATGTAATCTCTTAACTGTAATCCCCTGTAAAATTTGTATCAATAACCAGATCACATACTTCCAACAAATACTGGCACTGGATATACGTTACCATTTCAAAAAGTAAGGATGGGGAGCACAGTGAGGAAATACTAGACCAAAAACCAGCTGGGCAAACTCTAAACTCTTCATCTCCTGCTCAGACGTCAAAGTTCTCTTCAGATCTCCAGCTTCTTTCAGCTTTGTTGGCTCCTACACACTTCTTTCTTTTGGGCTGGTTCCATTCCCTGTTAGCAGCTCTCTTCAGCAAGGTCTCCCACAGCTTTGGCAACTCCAACATTTTGGGGTCTCCAAGGCACTCCATGCCATCACCTTCACAGCTTCACACAATGGCCTCTCTAGGCCTGCAAGCAGGGACACCTCTGACACATGGCTGGACAGGGCAGATTTCCTTAGATGTGGAGGGAAGTCCCATAACCGCTTTCTTCTATCCTTGACTCACAGAACCACACGGCTGAAGCTGCCAAGTTCTGCCGCTTACTGGGGCGGGAACATTGGCCACTTATTCAAATACATTTCCGCTGGCTGTTGGGGGATGGTCTGAGGTGTTTTGATGTGAATTACTGTTTGTGGTTTCTGTGACCCAGCTTTTGATTAATAAAAAGCTATCCCACCTGGACAGGAAAAAGGAGATTGGGGCTAGGAGAGAAAGGAATCTTGGGAAAAAAAGAAGAAAGATTGCCATGAGCAGGAAGGAAAGAGACCTGAAAGGAAGAGAGGAAGGCCACCATGGGTTAGATGGAGGAGAAGCACATGGCCTGCATGGATGGAGAATCCAGCCCAGATGAAGAACATTAACAAGTATTTGAAATTACAAATGCGAGGTAGCTTGATAGAAGTTATTAAAAACAGATGACATGGGATTAAGACAGGGATCCCATACCTGCCCCACTATGGGAAGTAGTTGAGAGGATTGATATCTGTCCTGCCTCAGGTTAACTAAGGCTATTAAAAAATATAACAAGTGTCTGTGTCTTAATTGCTTGCTAACTGGGCCTACAGATAATACAGATAATTTAAAAACAATAACTGGCTTTCTGGTTTTGATGGTTTCCTTTACCACCTAAGCGTGTCTGTCCTGGAACTTGCTCTGTTGACCAGCCTGACATTGAACTCAGAGATCTACCAGCCTCTGCCTGCCGAATGCTGGGACTAAAAGTTTGCACCACCATGACTAGCCCTAAGCTTTCCTTTAATTCCTTTTCACAAGCTGGCAGCGTGGCTGGGCGGGGTCCACTGTGAGTCACCTCTCCTTTTCTTCCACTGAGCATCAGGCTGCTTCTTTTCTCTCTTTACCACTTCCTGGTGCCCTCAAATTGTACCTTTTTATATTTTTCCTTGTTCAGCTTGCTCCTTCTTATAATAGATCAGCACAAGCATGGCCAGTAATAACCACAGGACATAGTCCACACTAGGCTGTTTTGAAATCTCCTCTGCAAATGCAGTTAAAAACAAAACAAAACAAAATTTTTCAATTTAGCCTCAGGCAGATTTAAAAAAAAAAAAAAAGGGCAGAAAGCAATTACATTCTTTACCAAATTATCACAAGAACAGTCTTAAAGGCTACTTCAAGAGTTCTACTTCTGAGCAGGGCATGGTGGCACACACCTTTAACCCCCAGCACTCAGGAGGCAGAGACTGGCGGGTTGCTGTGAGTTTGAGGCCAGCCAAGGCTACACAGAGAAACTCTGTCTAGAAAAACAAAAAAACAAAACAAAACAAAAAAATCTGGATCAGCAAGCAGCAGGAAGAGGGGCGTGGGGACACTAGGCCTGGCATCTGAGACCTCAAAGCCCACCCCCTAGTAACACATCTCCTCCAATAAAGCCATACCTCCTACTCCCCATGAGCCAATGGGGGCCATTGTCATTCAAACCATCACAAACTGTAAACCTAAAATAAGTTGTGGGTTGGAGAGGTGGCTCAGAAGTCAGGAGCACTGGCTGCTGTGCTTCCAGAATTCCAGAGGTCCTGAGTTCAATTCCCAGCAACCACATGGTGGGCTCACAACCATCTGTAATGGAATCTGATTCCCTCTTCTGGTGTGCATGAAAACAGAGTACTCATATACATAAAAATAAAGTCTTATGTAAGTTGCTCTGGTCTTCATGTTTTATCCTATCAATAGAAAAATAACTCTGTTAAGGAAGGAGATGCAGAATTAGTATTCATTCTGTGTCGTGCTAAAAAGTGTGTTTCGCTGGTAGCAGTGGGCTTAGGAGGCGTTCAAGAGGAACAGGATCTCTGTCGGACGAAGTCATCCATTAGATGGACTGAGAAACGAGGAGCTTCAAATTTCATCATAGCAACCGCAGGCCCCCTCCGTCTGGAATTAAACTGCACCCAGCTTTTAGGCAGGTTGCAGCCCCAGTTAGCAGTGACAAGTGGGTGGACACTGAAGGAGAGAAACCTGCTCTTTAGGATCCCAAGTGTGGGATCGGAACGGTCCAGTGAGAGAACAGGTGATGTTAATTCACTAGAAGAGCAACCACCTCATGCAGGAGCTTAATTGCTACCAGATGAAAAGGATCCCATGAACAGACTCTGGGAGGAGATATATAAATGAGCCCAGAACTGGTGGCGGGGCGGATTGGAGACTTGGCATAGATTTGGCTGTTCATTGCTGCCCTTCAATACTCTCCTAGAGAAAACCTCTCGCTCGCTTGCTCGCTTGCTCGCTTGCTCGAGGGAAGGTTTCAGAGCTCCGGCTCCTACTGAGTCTCTGGGGTCTGGTTACCCCCGGTTCCAGTGGAAGAAATCCTGCAGCTCCCGACCGGAGAATCGTTCCTCGGGACTGATATCCTTAAGGTTTGGTTGTTGTGACAATTAATCCTCATTTCCTACTGTTTTGGTTAATCAGGTTATAATTGACATAGGCTCGGTCAATAAGTTGTTAATAAAATAGTTTGGTTAAGAAAATTGAGTCTACAGGGCACCTCCCCATCATGATGCTGTCAACACTGCTGTGGACTATGAGAAAGCATCAAGACCTTCAGGTTTTGTAACTACTGGAGTAAATAATACAGAAATAAGTCAGGCAGTTTCCCAAACATCCCTGCTGAGAGTTTTAAATGGTAACTTTGTTATTATTTTTACATTGTATTTTTTTTTAAAGTGGGCTGGGGAAGGAATGTGACAGTGTGTGTATATGTAATGGAATCTGTTTTCTTTTCCACCAGGTGGATCCCAGGGATCAAACTTAGATTGTCTCAGATTGTCAGTTCCGGCATGGTGGCCCGTGCCTTTAATCCCAGCACTCAGGAGGCAGAGGCACTGTGAGTTCGAAGCCAGCCTGGTCTACATAGCGAGTCCAGGACAGCCAGGGCTACACAGAGAAACCCTGTCACCAAAAACAAACAAACACAAACAAACAAAACTCAGATTGTCAGGCTTAATGACAAGAACCCTTCTCCTGAAGCTACCTCATCCACCTGAGTCTAACTTTAAAACACCACAGGGACCACAGCTCTAACACAAAGATAAACATGCAGGCTGCTTTATTTAAATCTACAAGGAGCTGTAGCCATGCCTTTTGCTCTGGTTTTTTTTGGTCTATTATCATTATTATTATTTTCATCACTATTACTACTATTGCACATTGGTATTCAATGGTTACAACCTAACACTGTACTTATTTTAATTTATCTTATTATAAGATTATTTCTTAAAATTATTCCTTGTGTCTCACCACATTCTTAATATAAAATCTATCTATTAATTCAAAAGATCACATCTGTCTATCAAATATCTATCTATCTATTAATTCAAAAGACCACCTCTTCAAAAGCACACTATGAAAACAAACATGGTTATTGTTAGAATATAGGCAGCCCCACTAGCCTGCCTCCATGGTCCCAGCTACCTCTGACATCATCATGCGGGCCAGGCGTGTGCTGGATAACAAGGACCCTCCTGTCACTGAGCCCTCTCTTACCTTTGGTCTTGCCTCTCTCTCTTCCTCTCCCCTACTCCCTCTCTCTTTCCTGCCTCTCCCCACTCCCCCACGTTCTCTCAGTTTCTCTCTCCATGTCTCTGTCTCCTTCTTTCTCTGCCCTCATGGCTCTGTCCCCTTCTGTCTCCCTACCTGTCCACCTGTTCCATCATCCTCTACCCCTTCTTCAGGCCCTAATTCCTTTCCCCTTCCCCTCTTCCCAAATAAAGTTCCTTATAGCAGATAAGCTGCAGAGTAGCCTTTATCAACTATTGTAACAGCCAAGGCTTTCCTGTCACTCCCTCTTTCTGAGACCAATGAGCATAACCCAACCATCCTACTTAAATCTTTTATTTTCATCTTGAAAAATCTGTGTCTTTTAGGATATGTAACAATGTCAAACTATGACACAGGGATTCCAGCTAACGTCTGTGACTGAGAACCCAATGCCTCTCCAACCAACATGTACAACAGCGAAAGCATCTTCCCGTTACTCCTAGGCAGGGACTGTACCCATCATTGCCATAGAAACAGTGAGAGAAACTTGAGCATCACCCTCTGCTCTCCTGAAAGATGTGTTGGATGGCAACACTTGGTGTCTTAGATAGGGTTCCTGTTACTGTGAAGAGACACCATGACCACAGCATCTCTTACAAAGCCCAGCATTTAACTGGGGCTGGCTTACAGTTCAGAGGTTTAGTCCATTATCATTATGGAGGGAAGCCTGGAGGCGCGCAGGCAGACGTGGGGCTGGAGAAGGAGCCGAGAGTTCTTACATCTTGATCTTCAGGCAGCAGCAGGAGACTGTGAGCCACAGCGGGTGGAGCTTGAGTGTTGAAGATCTCAAAGTCCACCCCCACAGTGATGCCCTTCCTCTAAAAAGGCCACATGTCCTAGTAGTGCCACTGCTGAGTCTATGGGGGCCATTCATGCTATTCAAACCACCACCCTTGGGGAAGACTCAGAGGATGGAGACTAGGACTCTGGGTAAGAAGGTTCCCAAGATTATCACCCGGAAGACTACAGCGGTGGGAGGATGATTAAGGGTATCTGGGCCAGAGGCAGACTATGGGGGAGAAGCAGTCAAGGGAAGGGAATGCTCCAAGGCCCTTATAAAACAGTCCAGAGTCCTTGGACACTGCCAGCCCTGGAGTCCCCGCCCGTACTCACAGGGAAATATTTCTGCTTCAATAAATACTTGTTCTCACCTCTCCCGACTCTCTATTTGCTTTGTTTGCCTCTGGTAAGTCTTCATCTGGGCACCTGGCCAATACCACAGACACTCTCATCACAGGCACACTAAGAGATCCCAACAAAATGTACACGAGTTGTGGAAACCAAAATCCACTTTTTTTTCCCCTGGAGGGCTGGGAGTTTTAAGTGTTTTTTCTCATGGTCCGGTCTGTTTCCATTTTCTTGTTTTGGATTGGTCAGTTTGGATTTAAAAAAAAAATGGGGTGGGGTAGGGGGAGTCAAGGCACCTGATGGGAGAGTGAGGGTTGGTGGAGGCAACTTGAGGCAAATAAGCACAGGATTGACCTTGAGTATATCTCACTTGGCTGGACCAGCGGCATGGAAGGGAAGTGGGCAGGGCTGTTTTGCTGGTGAAGAAAAAGCTCATCGGGCCCTTGTCTTAGGATGGAGGAGAAGCTGGAAGTTTTCTGTCTTTATTATTTATCCATGGCTTTCTTTCCTATTTGCCCGTCAGGGTCTGTGAAGCTTTTAGTCTCTCACTATTCTCCTAAATTAGCTGGTAGTCCACCGTACACAGAACCAACAACCAACCAACAGTAAGTAGCCTAGGTGTCCTAAACACATAAAGACACAGTTTTTTTGTGTGTTGGGGGCATGGCAAGGTCTCTCTATATAGTCCTGCCTGACCTGGAACTTGCTATGTGGATCAGGCTGGCCTGAAGCTCACAGACATCCACCTGCCTCTGCCTCTCAAGTGCTGAAATGAAAGGTGTGTGCCCCATGCCTGACTAAGAAATTATTAAGAGTCTTCATGATTTATGGTACCTTAAAAACAGACATTAACTGTTCCTTTATAACATATGTGCCTATGGTTTTACATAGATATGTAAGGTCCACAATTAAAAAAGAAATCTGAAGAGCCTGCTTATGCTATTGCTATACCCAGGAAATAAAACTAAGCTATCTTACACACCTGCCTAACGCGAATATATAAATACCTTCTGACAGTCACTAGCATGTTTTCAGGAAAGAGGTCTACTAAAACTCCGTAAGCCAAAACTCCAAGTTATTCCCTGAACACACATGCCCCTTCTGAGACCTTACAGCTTTAACACCAGTCTAAAGATTCTGGGACACATTCTAACATAGCTTAAACCCCTGCCCCCACCTGCAACAAACAAGCAAAAACAAACAAGAAAAGCCCCCCAAAGTTCTAAAACATAAAATCTGTTGGTTTCTTCTCAAACACACCTGGTGCCCTTTTAACTTTGCGTAACTTAAAAGTGAGCAGTGGACCTCTGCTGGAGTCTGATGCCTGGCTACCCTCTGTCACGCACCCCTCCATTGCTGCATCCAGCCAAACTGGAAGTTCAGAGTGAAACCATTATCACCAAAACTTGCCTGCTGCTTCCAACAAGCATTGAAATAAATGGGCTGTAAAATGTAGATTTGGACACAGACACAGTTTTTAAAGAGGGAAGAACAGACAGGTAAAGGACAGAGGGAGAAGAATTTAATGGTGTGTAGGAATGCAGCCTCTTGCTTACTCAATGAGGACAGCTCTCACTTACACATTCATAGTTATGAAGATTATTCTCTGCCTCTGTCTGGGCTGATGCCTCCCTTTGAAAAGCCCCCAAAATAGCCCGTCTCTAATTTCAAACCCTGAGTCTCCAGGGCTTTAATTATGAAGGGAGGATCATTATTTTCACTAAGAGTCTCTCCTGATTTCATACCCTGAATCTCCAGTGCTTTTGTTATGAAAGGAGGATCATTATTTTCACTAAGGGTCTTTTCAAACACTCAACAAGAAGCACCACTTCTAAAGGGCAGAGTTCCACTTGCAATTTATCAGCACTCCTGAGTTTTCTTTACTTGTTGGTGTGCTTCCTTGCTTTCCTTTCGGCACTGTCGAAACAATCACACCCAGGACTTAGAGCCTCATATGCTTGTCTTTTAATCTAGTCCATCATTTTGACTCCTCTTAAAATTTCTATTTTATATATATTTCTAATTTACACACCACATTCTTGGTATATAGCTCTATGTAACTATTGGTACATCTTGGGTGTATATTTTCTTAATAGTCCAATCCATCTCTCTTAAGAGCTAAAGTGATGTAAACACCTGTATTACAGGCTTGATGGCCTTTGGCTCAGCACCAACCCTGTGTGTTGACGCCTTGACACTAGGGACAGTGCCCTGTCAGTCTGTGAGACTCTGCCTTTTGCTTAAATGGTATAGTAACATTGTAACCTCTGTCACCTCCTGATAAACAGGCTGTTGCTATTTTTTTGTTGTTAATCTAAGAGAAGGAAAGTTTTTTTTTTTTTTAATGCTTAGCTTTCATAACAGGTCTTGACTTAAAAGTGGGATTAGTCATTCCAGCATGTAGAGAAATCTATGTTTCACTCTTACTACCTCCAACTGGGTGCTCAGCCAGCTGAAGGAGAGGCTCCTGTAGTAAACTTTTCTGTAACAGGTAGGTTGCTTTTTCCTGGATTACTCTGAGCTAATTTGTTATTGATAACTGAATAGTTGGTGCTGCAGTTAACCAGGGACCGTCCTCAGTGGTACCCCGGGCTCTGGGAGGGAGATTACGATCCAGGGGAGCCTTTGCATCTTGATCATACCCAGAGCCAACTTTTCCTTCCACTAGTCTGTCACATTCTGCGGTTTGTGGGTTGGCTTTTATAACCCACTGGGTCCAGTTAGCACCACTTTCTGGAATGGTGACTAATCTCATTGAATTGACCTTGTACAGCCCTTATGTAAGAGGTGCTGTGAGTTCAAGAGTTCATCGTGTAGGGCCGGGTGGTGGTGGCGGCACATGTCTTTAATCCCAGCACTCAGGAGGCAGAGGCAGGTGGATCGCTGTGAGTTCGAGGCCAGCCTGGTCTACAAAGTGAGTCCGGGACGGTCAAGGCTACACAGAGAAACCCTGTCTTAAAAAAAAAAAAAAAAACAACCCACAACCCCCCCACCAAAAAAAAAAAAAAAAAAGATTTCATCATCTCTACAAGACACATTGTCCAGAAGATAGACCAAAAAAAAGAAAAAAAAAAAAGAAAATAAAAAGAGTCTATTCGCAATGCATTCATTTCCCTGAATAACCTATGTTTTGCTCGTTTTATCTAGTTAATAAAACATCTCTGGTGGTGTGGGGGCTGCTGGGAGCAATGAAGCATTGGCCGAACCCTGGGTTCCCTTTCTTCAGAGGCAAGAATGAAGAGAAGGGAGGGCTCTGGGCTTCTAAAATTTGCATGTTTATCTTCCACCAGAACACAAGCAAAGCCTTGAAAAGCATTCACTTGCAAGAAAACTCTTTTTTTTTTCTATTTTTGTGTATATGAGTGCTCTGTCTGCATGTACTCCTGTATTACAGAAGCGGGCATCAGATTCCAATGTAGATGGCTGTGAGCCACAATGTAGTTGCTGGGAATTGAACTCAGGACCTCTGGAAGAGCAGTCAGTGCTCTTCACCACTGAGCCATCTCTTTAGCCCCACAAACAACTCCTAAAGAGATCTCTTCTTAAACTGTCCATCATTGAGCTAGTGGGAGTATTCTTTTCTTTTTCTTTTTAACATAAGCTAAAATTTAATTATTTGAGGCAAGCTTTTTATCTTCATCAGGTAAGAAACAGTTTAAAATATTTTTTCTCATAATATTTCATTATTTTTGGGGCTCTAGCAATGCACCAAAGTGAAAATTATATATGAAAATGTCAAAGTAACTTAACTACTTCCACAAAATGAACAACAACATAACATAAGAAGGAAGGTGAGATTTCAGTGATATATTTTAACAAACTCAGTTTTTACTAAAGATTGACTCAAAGGCTCAAAGTTGGCATCTCATGGACATGATGGAAAACAAAAACAAAAGCAAAACCCAAGAGTTGATAGAACTTATAAAAAGCGTTTAAGCATATTACAACCTAGAAACAGCCTGGGGGGGTTCTTACCTACGTGATTTTCCCATCAGAATCTGTAGTTTCACATTGTATAGTGTATAATAATAGTCTTTCAATAAAATATCTACAAACAGCTTATGTAAAGATACACAACACAGCATAAGGGCTCTACACAGGGAACGGCAAAACTGGAGTCACGTGGTTTTGATGGAAGATGAAAGCGAAAGCAGAGCCTGTACACATTACCAAATCAGTGCTCACTGTCACAAGTGTCCAATAATCACATCCCATTTTTCAGACATGTATTAAATGACATTCTGTTATTCTAGGAATATGTTGTCTGTTGTCTCCATTAAATACAGGAAAATGATAGAAATAATAGAAGGTAGGTTACATGGTGAGTGAGAATAGTCATGGAGAAATAGATTACAGTAGGGTGTGGCTAGAGGGCATACACAGATAAAATCTGGTTCCATAACAGGTTAGCAAGCTGGACATGCGTATTTTTGTTCAGAAGTGAGAAATTTAGGTTGAAAGTATTACTGAGTATGTGGCCCAGTTGTTAACCACAGCACACATCACAGTAGAGATGGGGGTCCATGAAATCTCGATGTGGCTTACACACACAGTGTGTCTACCAAAGGCTTGGATTGGGCCATGAGTTTAGAAAGTGAGTTGACCATGGAATAGCCATAACATGGCAAGGTAATAATATGTCCTTCCAGAACATAGTGGCTTGCTCTGAGACGAGATGATGCATCACCGAAGCTGAAAGCACTGGAGACTGGGCTGACTGTGCAGACACAAGCATGCTCTCCCAGTAGAATAGAATGTTGCCGCTCTGTGGCTTACTTTGAAATGCATAGCTGCGGTCAGATGCCAGGTGCATTGGCTCAATCTGGGTAATCCTTGAGCTAATTGGACGGTGTTCACACCATCAGAAAAATACAGTTGCTGTTCATGTTTATGCTCCCTTTCAAACATGAAATTGCATAAGCTGTGATTTATTCAGAAAATATCAGTCAATTAACCATTGTATCCCTGGTATTGAATATATAAAAAGAAAAAAAAACAAATCAGAGTCTTTTTTTTTTTTTTCATTCTTAAGTACTTAAGTCATTCATGTTCCCCCCCCCCCCATTGCAACATTTCATTAGACATCCAGCCAGTGTCGGTGCTTGCTTGGAGCCATCATCCCTAGGTGGGAAGACAATGCAGCTCTGAACCAAAACTTAGTTTATACCTGGTGCACCAGGTACACCCATTCTACCCCAGCCCCGCCCATGTCTTGGTGGAGCCAGAATCCAGGGCGGTATATAGCTGTGCAGCTAGCCAGCTCCCAGAGCTGTTGTTTATTGCCTTCTACCAGCATCAATGGAAGGGGAGTTTTGGCTGCTGGTGTTGTCTGCCTTGCTGCTGTCAGCCTTGTGGCTGCTGAGCTTCCTGCGCACCGATAGTGACCTGAGACTGCTGTGGGCTCTGTGGCTGGGCAAGCGTCCAGGTGAGGATATTCTTTGATCTCCAGCTCCAAGTGGGAGTTCTGATTTCCCCTGGGTCGGTCTTCCTGGGCCACCTCCAGTTATGGAAACCTCCTTGAGCCAACTTGAGCCACTCCCAGGCTTAAGGGTTAGGGAGGAAGAGCATGTTCACAGGTAGACACTGGGTCCTAAGAACCCAGTCGAATTTTCCTGGTCTCTTATGACAGTACCCAAAGTTTCTTGGTGACCTTTGCCTGAAAGTGATAGCGCAGAAGACAATGTTTTCTATGCTGAGTGGGTGAAGATTGGCTGGGGAAGTGGGGGAAATGACAGGACTGATACTATCTTTTTGCTGTCCTGCTTCCCTGCAAAACTCATCCCTAAAGACCACAATCTTACTCCTCCCACAGGGGAAGAGGATGTACTCAGTCCTGATAAGATTTGATGAGCTGGGGAATAGGGAAAGGGGGCCCGAGGAAGAGGGAGGGAGGGTGGGCCTGGGAGGAATGAAAATCTTATTCAGTGTTACTTTTTTTTAGAACTGGCAGGCAATGCACAGAAAAACTTAGTCGAGCAGGTAGCTGTCCAAGGTAGACTTTCTCTTTCAAATGAGAGCATTTGATATCACTTTCTTGTTTGATAATAGAACCTTCTCTTGATTAATCACTTCATTTAGGCAACCAAAAGCTCATAGATGTTTCATATTGGGTGGTTTTGTGTAAACTCAGACTTGGAGAAGGAAGCAGAATTAATCATTTTATTCTGCAATCCTACAAAAGCCATTCAACCCGTCTAAAGGACAATCGTTGATTAACAGTTACAGGGTCAACGATTGTCCTTTAGATCGTTGATTAACAGTTACAGGGTCAGGCCGGGCGTGGTGGCCCACGCCTTTAATCCCAGCACTTGGGAGGCAGAGGCAGGTGGATCGCTGTGAGTTCAAGGTCAGCCTGGTCTACAAAGGGAGTCCAGGACAGCCAAGGCTACACAGAGAAACCCTGTCTCAACCCCCCCCCCAAAAAAAAAAACCAAAACAGTTACAGGGTCAGTAAAAATAAAATATATGACATTAGTTATATATAGTGCCACAAGTCATATTAAAACAAGTCATAAAATGTTAATAGCTTTTAAATTTTAACTTAATTTAAAAAATTAGTCTTTTTTAAACTTAGATTGACAAAAGGTTAAGCTCCAGCAAATTTCTTTTTATGTATATGAAAATACAATTCTGTGTACAGAATATAGGTGAATATACTATGTGTTTGTGGAGTTAAAATTTTATAGGGCATGACTTTAGGGGAAAAGGGCTCAAGGGGCTTAGGATGGGATAAGGGTTGAAGAAAATAATATAAGGAACATAGAAATAGACACATTCCTAAAGCTGCATAGACTGGAATATGGGCAAGCTCTATGAAGATTTTAAAAGGAAAAAAATGTTCCTTTTGGTGGATTATATATTTTGTCTACATAAAAATTAAGAAAAGTAAAAATACAAAATTCCAGTGTACAAAACAATAAATGGTAAAAAGCATTGGTCCCCAGTCTTTGTGAGTGTTTTCTCTCATGGGTAGCGCCATTCCTGACTCTCCTGAAACCTTCCGGGAAGAATCTCTGCGTCCCCATGCCTGGATTTCACATGGCAGGATTTACAGTTTGTCCAGGAGGCTCAGCTCACAAAACAGAACTTCTTCAAACTCCTTTGTTGAGCCAGTTTGAAATAGCACACTGGATCCCATATTTTAACACCTTTAGACCCAAATTGAAATCTGAATATATGTGATATTTTGTTTGCTACTTTTGTCAAATCCCACATTATTTAAAAAAATATACTTATTTTATTAATCCATTGAGAATTCCATGCATACAATATATTTTTATTGTACCCATCTTTCCTCCCCAGTTCCTCCTAGATCCTTCCTTCCTACCCCTAACTTGATGTTTGCTTTTTTCTTTGCCTTTTTTTGTTCGCTCGTCCTGCTCCCCCAAAATTTACAAGGGCCAATTTGTGTTTCCCATATACTCATGGATGTGGGGCCACCCATTCAAGCCTGGCTGACCTACCATGGGCTTTACCTTTAAAGAAAAGTGACAGTCCCTTTGCTGGAAGCCATCAGCTGTCAATGGCACCTCAGGATGGTGGCACATGAGACTCTTATCCTCTCCTGGGTGTAATGCTGGGTTATCTTGTTGTCATGGCGCAGTCAACCCCAGCTGCTGTGAGCCCATGAGTGCAGAGGTCCCACCACACAGAGAAGACAGTTTCTGTTGCACTGGGGATTGGACCCAGGAGGTAGCGCATTTTAGGCAAGCATTCCACTTATGGAGCTACATCCCCAGTACCCCTGCAACTCTGACTTTCTTAAAGACAAGAAGTTCACACTGCTGTGGTCCAAGGTTCAGAAGGACACTGTCGATTGATTCCCCCAGCACCACTGCCTGCCTTTGTGTGGCTGCCATACCATTTAGGCGGTCTTCATAGGGTTAGAGATGCTTGAGGACCATGACTCACATGTCTACCCTGTACAATATATTTCATGTGAACTACCACAGCCTCCTACTATACGTGCATATACGTGGGGAAACTTGTTTACAATAAGACATTATCTGACAGATAGCAGATATGAGTAGCAAAAGGAAAAACATTACTTTTAAGTGTGGGATGATCATATCATACCATTGACCAGAATTTGGCAAATCTAGATCCTTACTAACAGATGCACCACGAAAAATTGGAGTAATAGAATTGAAAACTGGAAGGGACCAGTTATTTAATCTGAAGTAAGGAGTAAGAAAATTAAGCCCAGGCAATTTGCTTGTACATAGTAGCTTGAAATAGTCTTAGAATGAAACCACTGGAGTTAGAGTAAAGGCTAGAAAATTTACCAAGAAATCTGAAATATACAAAATAGAAAACATATTCATGCTTTTTAAGAAATATTAGATTTGAAAATTTAAGTTCCGCATAGTAGGTTATCATATTTAATGACATGGTTTAAAGTTTCTTTATGCTTTTCTTGTTGTTGTTTTTGAGTCAGAGTCTTCCTGCATAGCTCTGACCATTGTGGAACTCATTATGTAAGCCAGGCTGGCCTTGAACTCACAGAGATTCACCTACTCCTGTTTTCCGAGTGCTGGGACTAAAGGTGTGTGCCACTACACCCAGCTGTCCTATTTAGTCTTCATTCCTATTTGTTTCTCTTTGATGTGTGAGTATCATGATTCCATGTATATTCCTGCCAACCCCCCCCCCCCGCCCTTCCTCCACAGAACAGGCACTGACTGGCATGGTGGTGTGGGTGACTGGAGCTTCAAGTGGCATTGGCGAGGAGCTGGCTTTGCAGCTCTCTAAACTCGGAGTCTCTCTGGTGCTGTCAGCCCGAAGTGGGCAGGAGCTGGAGCGGGTGAAGAGAAGATGCCTGGGTGAGGAAACTCCCACCAACAGCCATGCTTCCCAGATGTGAGAATCCAAACTCAAGTGCAGCTGTGGGAGTGAGGGAAGGTGGGAGGACTGTCCTGTGTAGTTCACTCTGGCTCCAGGGCGTCAAGTGCACTGCTCACCTCCTCTTCTGTTGCCTCTTAAGAAGCCACACTTGTTTGGTTTTTTCCTCCTCCTCCTCCTCCTCCTCCTCCTCCTCCTCCTCCTCCTCCTCCCTCTTCTTCTTTCTTTTTCTTTTTTTTAAAGTTTTTCGAGACAAGGTCTCTCTGTGTAGCCTTGGCTGTCCTGGACTCACTTTGTAGACCAGGCTGGCCTCGAACTCACAGCAATCCGCCTGCCTCTGCCTCCCGAGTGCTGGGATTAAAGGCGTGCGCCACCACCGCCCGGCTTTCTTCTTCTTTTTCAAGACCAGGTTTCTCTGCCTTGGCTGTTCTGGATTTGATATGTAGACGAGGCTGGCCTCAAACTCACAGAGAGATCACCTGCCTCTGCCTCTTGAGCGCTGGGATTATAGGCATTGGCTACTGGGCCCAGCTTATTTTTTCTCATTTTTATTCATAAGTCTCTCTAACTTTTCTTCTAAGGCATTTTGTATCTTGTCAATCCACTTTTTATATTTTCCTTTTCCCTGTATCTCTAAAGTTTTTTTCTTTGAGAGAGTACAGAAACCCAGTGTGGGTATTAAGGATAAAATATGAATTACCAGGCTGGTAGTAATTATAATTGGAATTATATCAATCTCAGTTAAGTCTTTTATCTTTTCATTTTCTGCTTCTATTTTCAAGCCATCTACAGTAGCACCATACAGGGTCCTCATGCTGTGTATTATGACATTTCCTATCCTTCTGTCTCTCCTTGAGGACTTCCCAGCTCACTCACCAAATCTGATAGCTTCTTAGTTTGTCTGCAGCTAGCATGGTTTCTCTGTTATATGGTGTGGTCATGTCACACCGAGGAGCGCCATTTTTTTTTTTTTTAAACAAAATCTCAAACATTTGATTTTCCAATAAAGACTCTGGAGCCAGATACTGGGGTGAAAACCTGCTAGCTCAGAGAGGCAGAGAAAGCACCCAGCTGACCTTCCTTCTCAGTTGGTAGTCCCAAAAGAAGGGCGCTTCTTCCCCTCAAACTGAAAGTCCCCATACTTCCTGTGCATCTTCCTATTAGTCCCCTGACTTCCTCTTAACTCCCTATGTTTTGTGCATGTGTTTGTTTGTTTTGTTTTCCCCTATGTTCACTTCTTGTCAACTGGTTGCTTGCTCTGCCTTTTGACCTAGGCTTAACTTTATTTAATCCTGTTTACAATTCTTAAGCAGAAAGCTGTTATGTGTAATCTGGCAGAGGGCCTCAGAACTTGTACACGACCTAAATGAAACTCACCGAGCTAGCGCTTCGGTAAAGTGCTTCTTGGCTGGTATGAAGTCCTGAGTTCAGTTGACAGACTTCTAAGTGAGCTGTGAGTTTGTTGTTGTTGTTGTTTGGTTTTGGTTTTGTTTAGTTTTGCTGAAGGATAATCTTGATTTATCTCGCCAGAGTTCTTTCTCAAGTTTACCTAGATCCACTCATCGCTGTTGGAAGGGGCAGGGATGGCTGGACCTGATGAGAGCAGGAAAGAGCTTGATTGGATTGTGGCATGACTTTCCCACTAACGTGCTGACATGTCTTTATTTAGAGAATGGCAACATAAAAGAAAAAGATATATTGGTTTTGCCCCTTGACCTGGCTGACAGAAGTTCTCATGCCAAGGCTACGGAAGCCGTTCTCCAGGAGTTTGGGAGAGTAAGTAGCAATTTTTGTTGATGGAATGTGCATTGTATCACTTTCCCCAGCTTGGTTGAAATTTTCAAAGAGATTCTTATCTGTGGTGAGTCATTCAAAGAGATTCAAGCCTATGGAATGCATTGGTGGGTCAGGTCTATCGCTTGGATCTCTTGCTCTTGGACTTTAGGTCATTAGTATCCTCCTTATAAACTCTCAATTCCTATTATAGGCAAAAGAGCCAAAATTCACCTCCACTTTGATATTTATGAGCTTTGGTGTATTTTGTGAATTATTACTCAAACTGAATAGGTGGATTTTATTGATTTTTTTTGTCTTCTTTTTTTTATTGTTTGTTTGCTTATGTTTTGTTTTGTTTCAAGACAGGGTCTTACTGTACAGCTCTGGCTATCCAGGAACACATGTAGACCAGACTAGCTTTAAACTCACAGAGAGCTCTGCCTGCCTCTGCCTCCTAAGTGCTGGGATTAAAGGCTTGCATCACCACGCTTGGTTTGATTTTTATCTTCCTTTTGTTGACTTTAGAAATGCAACATTGCTGTACTGAATCATCAAATTAACAACATAACCACCCATCACTAGGAATTCCACAAGTCCATTCATAGACTGTCTCTAAGGAATCTTCTTTCTGATTTTGTTTAACTAGATTGACATTCTGGTCAACAATGGCGGAATATGCCATTGTTCCTTTGCTGTAGAAACCAACATGGATGTCTTCAAGAAGGTAATGGAGGTGAACTACCTAGGGACCATGTCCTTGACCATGTGTGCTCTGCCTCACATGATGGAGAGAAAGCAAGGCAAGATTGTGGTCATAAATAGCATCGCGGGGATTGTGCCTATGCCACTTTGCAGCGGCTACACTGTACCACTTTACAGCGGCTACACTGCCAGCAAACATGCTCTTCGGGTAAGCCTGCTTCAACCCAACTCTGTTGGCCTGGTCTGCGATGTGCATGAAGGATTTGTCCATCGGTGGGTGAGGTCAATGGAACCAGAGGGTAAATGTGGGGCTACGGAAACTTTGACAGTACAGCAACAGCAAATGAGCATAATTATTTGAGCTGTTCATCTTCATTACTTATTCAACAGTTTTGGTGTTTGTTTGTTTTTTTTTTCAATTGTGTACCTGCATGATGTTGTACACTGAGATGAACCCTGGGGAGAAAAATCAGTTTTGCTCTAGCAAGCATACATTGTCTTTTGCATTAGCCCTTTGCTACATTTTTTCAAGGCAAACTGAGCCAACCCTTTCTTACTTGGTTGTGTTCTATATCATGTCTGCCGGGTGATTGGTCCTGGGTTCTGTCTCCCTTCTAAGGAAACAAGTACTCTATTCATTCTGGTTTTCTGGAAAGAAAAGAAGCAAGGCAAAGCCTAGGAGAAAAGCCTGATCTCTTTTATCTCATGAGTAATAAGTATCAGAACAAATGAATTCTTAGGTTGATTTAAGAGTGAAACAAATCAGGGAGGTTGTGGTGCACGCCTTTAATCCCATCGGATGTCTAAATTCAAGGCCAGCCTCATCTATGGAGTTAGTTTCAAGACAATCAGGGATACACAGAGAAACCACGTCTCGAAAAATAAAAAAACAAAGAGTGAAACAAAGCAATGGCAAGGCTGGTGATTAAGAAAAGCATAAAATTTAACTCATCCCTTGAAGGTGAATCTCCCTCCCCCTTTTTTATTGAGTCAGTGTCTCTCGCATTTAGTGCATATTTGGCTCAAACTCTGTGTATCTGAGGGCTTGGACTCCTGGTCATCCTGCCTTCAGCTCCCATGTGTTGGTTGTACTGGCATAGGCTAACACACATGGCTTGAAAAAGATTTTAATAGAATATTTTATCACTGCAGTTGTATGATGCAGTGGTTCAGGTTGCGATAGAAATGAAAGATGTGGTCCAATAAGGACCCTCCTCTGCCATACAGAGCAGACAAGTGCAAAGTGATGAAGGGATGCAGCTCAGATGCTTTCCTCAGACTTAGTAATGGCCTTTCAATCAACCTTCTGTAGAGACAATCCCATTTCAGACAGACAGACACAGTCAAGATACAGACCTCACCTGTTGGCCCTCAGGCTTATAAGACATGTAGAATACCATTTGTAAAAACAAACAAACAAACAAAACAAACAAACAAACAAAAAACAGAAGAGCTTTCTCACCTGCCTTCCCAGGCTGTTTTAGTACTGTATTTAGTAGGCTAGCAAAAGGTGCCCAGCTGGTGGGCCTGTGAGATGGTGTAGCCAATAAAAACACCTGCCCTTCAGTGGAAGATGAGAGCCAGCTACCCAAAGGTGCTCTCTGACCGCCACCTGAGCGCGCGCTCTCCCTCTCTCTCTCTCTCCTCTCTCTCTCTCTCTCCTCTCTCTCTCCTGTCTCTCTCTCCCTCTCTCT
>OU015742.1:165990759-166010907 GCA_907169655.1 Acomys percivali | reverse complement strand
TGTGGGTATTAAGGATAAAATATGAATTACCAGGCTGGTAGTAATTATAATTGGAATTATATCAATCTCAGTTAAGTCTTTTATCTTTTCATTTTCTGCTTCTATTTTCAAGCCATCTACAGTAGCACCATACAGGGTCCTCATGCTGTGTATTATGACATTTCCTATCCTTCTGTCTCTCCTTGAGGACTTCCCAGCTCACTCACCAAATCTGATAGCTTCTTAGTTTGTCTGCAGCTAGCATGGTTTCTCTGTTATATGGTGTGGTCATGTCACACCGAGGAGCGCCATTTTTTTTTTTTTAAACAAAATCTCAAACATTTGATTTTCCAATAAAGACTCTGGAGCCAGATACTGGGGTGAAAACCTGCTAGCTCAGAGAGGCAGAGAAAGCACCCAGCTGACCTTCCTTCTCAGTTGGTAGTCCCAAAAGAAGGGCGCTTCTTCCCCTCAAACTGAAAGTCCCCATACTTCCTGTGCATCTCCCTATTAGTCCCGACTTCCTCTTAACTCCCTATGTTTTGTGCATGTGTTTGTTTGTTTTTGTTTTCCCCTATGTTCACTTCTTGTCAACTGGTTGCTTGCTCTGCCTTTTGACCTAGGCTTAACTTTATTTAATCCTGTTTACAATTCTTAAGCAGAAAGCTGTTATGTGTAATCTGGCAAAGGGCCTCAGAACTTGTACACGACCTAAATGAAACTCACCGAGCTAGCGCTTCGGTAAAGTGCTTCTTGGCTGGTATGAAGTCCTGAGTTCAGTTGACAGACTTCTAAGTGAGCTGTGAGTTTGTTGTTGTTGTTGTTTGGTTTTGGTTTTGTTTAGTTTTGCTGAAGGATAATCTTGATTTATCTCGCCAGAGTTCTTTCTCAAGTTTACCTAGATCCACTCATCGCTGTTGGAAGGGGCAGGGATGGCTGGACCTGATGAGAGCAGGAAAGAGCTTGATTGGATTGTGGCATGACTTTCTCGCTAACGTGCTGACATGTCTTTATTTAGAGAATGGCGACATAAAAGAAAAAGATATATTGGTTTTGCCCCTTGACCTGGCTGACAGAAGTTCTCATGCCAAGGCTACGGAAGCCGTTCTCCAGGAGTTTGGGAGAGTAAGTAGCAATTTTTGTTGATGGAATGTGCATTGTATCACTTTCCCCAGCTTGGTTGAAATTTTCAAAGAGATTCTTATCTGTGGTGAGTCATTCAAAGAGATTCAAGCCTATGGAATGCATTGGTGGGTCAGGTCTATCGCTTGGATCTCTTGCTCTTGGACTTTAGGTCATTAGTATCCTCCTTATAAACTCTCAATTCCTATTATAGGCAAAAGAGCCAAAATTCACCTCAACTTTGATATTTATGAGCTTTGGTATATTTTGTGAATTATTACTCAAACTGAATAGGTGGATTTTATTGATTTTTTTTGTCTTCTTTTTTTTATTGTTTGTTTGCTTATGTTTTGTTTTGTTTCAAGACAGGGTCTTACTGTACAGCTCTGGCTATCCAGGAACACATGTAGACCAGACTAGCTTTAAACTCACAGAGAGCTCTGCCTGCCTCTGCCTCCTAAGTGCTGGGATTAAAGGCTTGCATCACCACGCTTGGTTTGATTTTTATCTTCCTTTTGTTGACTTTAGAAATGCAACATTGCTGTACTGAATCATCAAATTAACAACATAACCACCCATCACTAGAAATTCCACAAGTCCATTCATAGACTGTCTCTAAGGAATCTTCTTTCTGATTTTGTTTAACTAGATTGACATTCTGGTCAACAATGGCGGAATATGCCATTGTTCCTTTGCTGTAGAAACCAACATGGATGTCTTCAAGAAGGTAATGGAGGTGAACTACCTAGGGACCGTGTCCTTGACCATGTGTGCTCTGCCTCACATGATGGAGAGAAAGCAAGGCAAGATTGTGGTCATAAATAGCATCGCGGGGATTGTGCCTATGCCACTTTGCAGCGGCTACACTGTACCACTTTACAGCGGCTACACTGCCAGCAAACATGCTCTTCGGGTAAGCCTGCTTCAACCCAACTCTGTTGGCCTGGTCTGCGATGTGCATGAAGGATTTGTCCATCGGTGGGTGAGGTCAATGGAACCAGAGGGTAAATGTGGGGCTACGGAAACTTTGACAGTACAGCAACAGCAAATGAGCATAATTATTTGAGCTGTTCATCTTCATTACTTATTCAACAGTTTTGGTGTTTGTTTTTTTTTTTTTTTTTTTTCAATTGTGTACCTGCATGATGTTGTATACTGAGATGAACCCTGGGGAGAAAAATCAGTTTTGCTCTAGCAAGCATACATTGTCTTTTGCATTAGCCCTTTGCTACATTTTTTCAAGGCAAACTGAGCCAACCCTTTCTTACTTGGTTGTGTTCTATATCATGTCTGCCGGGTGATTGGTCCTGGGTTCCGTATCCCTTCTAAGGAAACAAGTACTCTATTCATTCTGGTTTTCTGGAAAGAAAAGAAGCAAGGCAAAGCCTAGGAGAAAAGCCTGATCTCTTTTATCTCATGAGTAATAAGTATCAGAACAAATGAATTCTTAGGTTGATTTAAGAGTGAAACAAATCAGGGAGGTTGTGGTGCACGCCTTTAATCCCAGCACTTGGGAGACAGAGCCCATCGGATCTCTAAATTCAAGGCCAGCCTCATCTATAGAGTTAGTTTCAAGACAGTCAGGGATACACAGAGAAACCACGTCTCGAAAGATAAAAAAACAAAGAGTGAAACAAAGCAATGGCAAGGCTGGTGATTAAGAAAAGCATAAAATTTAACTCATCCCTTGAAGGTGAATCTCCCTCCCCCTTTTTTATTGAGTCAGTGTCTCTCGCATTTAGTGCATATTTGGCTCAAACTCTGTGTATCTGAGGGCTTGGACTCCTGGTCATCCTGCCTTCAGCTCCTATGTGCTGGTTGTACTGGCATAGGCTAACACACATGGCTTGAAAAAGATTTTAATAGAATATTTTATCACTGCAGTTGTATGATGCAGTGGTTCAGGTTGCCATAGAAATGAAAGGTGTGGTCCAATAAGGACCTTCCTCTGCCATACATAGCAGACAAGTGCAAAGTGATGAAGGGATGCAGCTCAGATGCTTTCCTCAGACTTAGTAATGGCCTTTCAATCAACCTTCTGTAGAGACAATCCCATTTCAGACAGACAGACACAGTCAAGATACAGACCTCACCTGTTGGCCCTCAGGCTTATAAGACATGTAGAATACCATTTGTGAAAAAAACAAACAAACAAACAAACAAAAAAAACCCAAAAAAACAAAAACAAAACAGAAGAGCTGTCTCACCTGCCTTCCCAGGCTGTTTTAGTACTGTATTTAGTAGGCTAGCAAAAGGTGCCCGGCTGGTGGGCCTGTGAGATGGTGTAGCCAATAAAAAACACCTGCCCTTCAGTGGAAGATGAGAGCCAGCTACCCAAAGGTGCTCTCTGACCGCCACCTGAGCGCGCGCTCTCCCTCTCTCTCTCTCTCCTCTCTCTCTCTCTCTCACACACACACACACATGCAACATGGTAATTCCAGTTTTAGAAAATGTGGCTGGTTGAGGATTTTTAAAAGTAGAGTACTACTTTTGTAGTTGAACACTGAGGTCAGGAGGCTCTTTGTAAAAAGCACATTTACCTTTTTCAATTTCTAGTAAGTTTTAAAGTGAATTTATTACTGAAGCGAATACACTATACTTGATGTGATTTTACACAAAGAGAGAGTTTAGTGTTTCTGCGTTGGCTGCTTGGTGTCTTGTTTCTTTTGCCACCGAGCACCAGAGGCAAAAGGGATGGGAGCTCTCCATACCTTCACCAGGCATTTCGTTTTGGTCCAGCCCTGGGTCAGGCACCATTAGACTCCGACTGGACTACAGAAGCCCTTACCATTCCTGAGCTGTATGGTGGGGGTAGGGGTGAGGGTGGGGAGGATGCCACATTTATTGGCAGCAAACCTTTCAATGTTGCTAAGTCAGATAAGGATGTACCTTTGGTAAAGAGAAATAGAATGGGCTAGATGTTTATGTCCAATATAGTTAAGAATGACTTCTGCTTGCTTCAGTTAAAACTTCCTTTCCTTTTACCTAGAAAAACAGACGATTGCAAACCCTTAGGAAAACAAATACACTACAGAAACCACTCAAAAACCTTATCAGCTTCTGTAAACAGGCTTAACTACATCTTTGTTTTTTTGTTTTGTTTTGTTTTTGTTTTTAGGTTTTCAGAGACAGGGTTTCTCTGTGTAGCCTTGGCTGTCCTAGACTCGCTTTGTAGACCAGGGTGGCCTGGAACTCACAGCTGTCCACCTATCTCTGCCTCTCAAGTGCTGGGAGTAAAAGCAGGCACCACCACGCGGAGCTGCTTAACTACATCTTAACTGCAACTTAACTATGGGAAAGCTGGCCATGAATTTCCAAGGCCACTTGCAGAAGACCACACAGACCACAACTTGAATCCAACAACACTGCCACAGTTAAAGTAACAAGTGCTGAAAAAGCTATCAGTTCTGTGTGAATCTGCCCTCTCCCCGCCCCCTGCCCCCCACTTCCTGCCCCCCAGCAGATCACTAGCTGGGCTGCTTTCCCAAATACCTTGGGTAAATGATTTGTGCGTTTCATTAGCTGGCCTTCTCTTAAAACAATGTGGTCTGGGAATAGTTCCTATTTTAGAAACAGATGAAGAAAAACCATATTTCTGTGTATTCACTCTTGGTTTACAACTCTCCAGTATCTTTAAGTCTGGAAGTTGGAACTATTCTTTTTAAAAACATGTTTGTTTGTTTTTTATCAAGTTCTCCCCCCCCTTTTTAGAATTTTACACGTGCACACAATGTATTCTCATCATATGCAGTCCCTGTAATTTCTCCAAGGTCATTCCCATCCTCCCCAACTTCCTTTTTCTTTAATAACTCACTGAGTCCATTTTGTGATTCACAGAGAAACTTCTCTAACGAGGCCCAAGAGCTGTACCAATGTATGGATACGTGTGTGTGTTTGTGTTTGTGTGTGTGTGTGTGTGTGTATGTGTGTAAATATATATAATATAATATCATGTGGGTGCTGGGAATCCAACCAGGATCCTCTGGAAGAGTGGCCAGAGATCTTAACTACTGAGCCATCTCTCTAACCCTAGACATACAAATTTAGAGGGCAATTAGATACTATGTCCATAGAGCAGAAATAATACTAGGTTTGGGGAAAAAAGAAAGAAAGAAAGAAAAAAAGAAATAATACTAGGTTCATTCCTGATCCAGCGTCTTTTAAAAGTCCATCAGAGGCAATCACATTGTAATCATGACTGACTGGGTTTGCACTAGTCATCATACAGAATATTTACTTCACATAAATTAATTCACCAGTATAAAATGGTAATACAAATTGAAAAATGAATTGATCTGTGTAGCCATTATAAAGTTTCATTCCTCCTTTTTTTTTTTTTTTTTTACTTCTTCTTCTTTTTAAATCTACCCAGGGAATGAAGAAACACCCCTTCACTGATACCAGGGACCCTCTGTAAAGCATAGATGAGAGTGGGGAGGTGAAGGCTGGTATGAGGAGGGTATACATGGGTCTTCAGGGATAAGTCCAGCTCCACTTGGTGCTTGTCTGCCACAGAAGCACTGAAGGCAGAAGCTGCTGTTAGCATCTACCGAACCCTTGGGATCTGGCAAGGTCTGAGAGTATCTGCTCTGGTTGCCTCTGTGCTAATGGCTGTTTGCCTTCCGTGGCCTGTGTGCACACCCCATGTCCTTTACTCAAGTATTGTAGAACAGTTCCTCAGATCATGAGACTATGAAAGGAGGCCTGTGTTTAATTTAATTTAATTTAATTTAATTTAATTTAATTTTTTCCCTTCTTTTTTCTATCTTTTATTGCCTATTAGGGTTTTTTACATACACTCCAAACTGAACTTTTTAACTATCCAGGCATAACAGTGTCTACCATTTGCCCAGGACCTGTGCATTCGAGTATTTACCAGAATTGTTTTACTGGAGAAATCACTAAGGTAAACATTTTTAGCTGGGAAATGGTTGGAATGTTTTACTGTTTATCTCATACTGCTGATTTGTATCGATCAAGGTTTCTGTCAGAAGTGGTTATGAATTAGCCACATAAGACCTCGTGTTATGAGTCACATTAAGTGTAATGTCCAGTCTTCATAAGGCTAATGGAATCATGACAGGATCAGCTCTAAGTTGGCCACCCTGTCCACTGTTGTGCCCTAACTCTATAGCTGCTAATAAAATCCTTCCTATCTTCTTCTACCTTTTCATTACAGATGGGTAGTAGGTTTTTCATGTGGTTCTTGAGGTGATAGTAATCCTTAGGCACTGTGGTAAAGAGATGAGGAACGCTGGTTTAGCCAGCACAATGTCAGCTGGTCCATGTAGGATCCCTGTGAGTCCAGGTGGAATATCATGGATACATATGACACCCACTGTCACCTGTAGAAACTTGTAAGGCTCCACACTGCATGAGTCCCACTGGCAAACAGCCTTTGGCTCCTACTTAACATAACATTTCTGTAAAATAGCTTGATAAGTCTATAACATCCTTTTCATTTTGAGCTTTTTTAGACTATGGTGAATAACACAAGTGACTTACCCAAAATGGCAACAAGCTGCTGTACCCAGCTAATACTAGTCTCCATAGCCAACAATTTGAAGGAAGTCTGGATAGCTTTTCAGCCTGTTTTGTTTGGAATATATATGTGGCAGTATATGCCAATCTTGGACTGGATAATTTCAAGGAAGACATGGAAGATCATTATTAAAAGCCTTAAGACTGATGTGGTAAGAGTGACTAACTTGTTTTCTAGTAGCCTGTGTTCCTCTTGCATGAAAATACAAAGTCTTCAAACACTTTAGGATAGTTTTTTTTTTTTGCTAATTTCCAGACCCAGCACACAGTATAGATACCAAAAAAATACATCAGAAGTTTTCTACCATCCCATGTAACTGACAGTTTACCATAAATTACTACTGGTCTAAGAGTTCCAGAAATTTTACATGTCAAGCAAAGGCTGCCATGTTTTCTTCTGCATTTACTGCTCGACAGTAGAAATACCAGAGAACTTCACTCTCTGTTCCCTCTCATCATCTCCTACCCAGCTTTCCCATATTAGCTCAGGAGTCACTTCCTTGAAGGGCTGTCTTCCCTTCTCAGCCACTTCCCCCAGGGGCAGGTGCCCCTCAGCCCCTGAGTTTTCCACTTTCAAAACAACACACTACACTAAGATGATGCATACATACTGCAGCCTGTATTTCCTCTGTCTCAAGCCCGGAGCAGCACTCTGCTCATCCCAGATGTGTGGAGAACAAGGCTGATTACCCATTCTTTCCTCATCTCTCCTACAACACCGAGGGGGAAATACTAATTGTTTCTTTAAATATATACATAAGAAAGGCTGTTATGTATTATTTTCATTGTTGAAATTGTTTCTTCTGTATACTTTGTTACAGCATTTAAAAAAAATATTTGTTTTTACTTATGTATTTGTGTGTATCTGTTACATGTTTATGGGTGCCTATGAAGGCCAGAACCCCTGGGGATGGTTGTGAATCTCCTGATGTGGGTGCTAGAATTCAAACTCAGGTTCTGTTGAAGAAGAGCAAGTGCTCTTAACTGTTAAGCTATGTTGTCAGCACTTGTTACTAAAAAAAACGTAGTTATTACATCTCGTTACTCCCAAGGAGTCTTGTAGGCTTAGAATTTTTTTAAAAAACTGCTTTATTTAGGGTTCTTAAACACGTTCACTTCCCTTTCAACCCACTGACCAAAGGTAGGAGAGAACGGAGGTTAACAGGAATAGGGAAACACCAAACAGCAGCCCGAATCAGTGTCAGTGGCCCAGTCCAGCAGAAACCGCAAAACTCCACCAAACTGGGGTGAGTAAGTGAACTTACCTGGAGCATTTCTCTCTGCAAAGTCAGGTGTCAAAAAATGAAGACCAGGGAAGCCATGCAAACCATTGCAAGGTGTAGCAATACAAACGCACTGTCTCACTGCCTGTGGGCTTCTATTCATTGCCTCTCAGGGTGCACACACAGGGGCCGGGGTGTGTGTGTTTGCAGCTGGCAAAAACCACGCTTCTCGCAGGACACAACATCGCGTGCCTTCTCACGGACAGCTTCCAGCAAAACATTGTGTGCCCTCTCATGCATCTGTTTTCTGTTAACAAAGGTCATGAGGCTGTCTCCAGTGGTGGATAAAACTGTCCCACATCCTCTGCTTGGGTCCCAAAACAAAAAACATTCACATGACACAACTGAGTCTTCAAAGAAACTAGAAACTTCCACTTCAGAGACTGGGACTAAATGCCTCCTGGGAGGCAGAGACAGGTGGATCTCTGAATCTGAAGCCAGCCCGATCTGTGTAGACCAGCCTGTTATACAATGAATTTTGAGTTCTCGGATAGCCGGGGCTACACAATAGAGAAATTATGTCTAAAACAACAAACAAACAACAAATCTAGCCAAGCAGCCAAACAACAAAACTCGATAAAAATCACTATAGAAGAGGACCATACTTTATAGATTATGTAATCTGCCAGTAAGTAAGCAGTCTTCTCTATTTGTTAGGCAGCTAATTACCTCTATCTTTCTATGTTGTAGTGAGAATGAATTGGGTAAGGGAAAGCCAAGAGTAAACTTTAACAAAATGCTTAAAGACATTTACATGGTATCCTAAAATGTAGGGGTTGACATGTCACCAGGAAGGCCCGTTGCTGTCTACCAGGTTGAAATATGGACCCGCTTCCCTTGTGTCCAGTCACTCACAAGCATTCTGGTAGTTCTGAATCTTGGTCATGTGAGATGCTTTAGGCAGACTTCATGGAAAGCTGCCTGTATTTTATGCATAATGTAAATGCTAAATAACATGATTTTAATGTTAGTATGATTTGATGGAGAATTTGATTATAGAATGATTTGATTTAAGTGGTTCTTTCCCCAACCACCTCTCTTTCTCCCTGCCCCTCCCCCAACCCCTGGCTCTCAGCATCCCTTAGTGGCCTCTAATTCTTTGTCTAAGGGTGAGAACTTATGATTCTCCTTTTCTACTTTACCATGGGTACTGGTGTTGCCCTTGCTCAGGTAGAGTTTTTTTTTTTTTTTTCCCCATATATATCAGTTCTAAAGTCTCTAAATGATTGTATACATTTAGAAGGACAGTCAGCGGGGATGTGATGGACTAGCCAAAAGAGTACCAATAAGAGAATGCATGAAATGCCATGCATAGACACACTAACCATTGGTATTTATGCCACATAGCAATTATATTAATGCTAAGCCCAGGGGTGATATTTGTGTGTCAATCTAGATTTTTAACTGATTGTTAAAATGCAGTGCAAGCATTTGAGCACAATTTTAAATATTCTTAATGGATATTTGTTAATGATGTAGATCACAGAACAGGACAACATTTCAAACACTGGGCTGAATAGGAAAGACTTTGACCTTTTCTTTTTTTTAAGGTTTATTTACTTATTTTATGTATATGCGTGCTCTGTTTTCATGCACACCAGAAGAGGGAATCAGATTTCATTACAGATGGTTGTGAGCCACCACGTGGTCACTGGAAATTAAACTCAGGACCTCTGGAAGATCAACCAGCGCTCTTAACTGCTGAGCTACCTCTTCAGGACCAGACTTTGACATCTTATTGTTAATATTTTACAGATAGTGGAATCCCTTTGAAGTCTGGAAGATTAAGGATGATGAAGGGAGCCCTAGCAGTTTCCTAGCCCAGAAAGGATGCTGGGAAGCGTAACTCCAGTGCTCTCCTCATGCACAGAAGACTGACTGAAGACCAAAGTACAATGCTATATTTGTTATCTTTCAAAAGAAGGTTGGCCAGGTAGCTCAGGCTGGCCTCCAACTCAGGGTCCTACTGCCACAGCCTCCTGAATGATAGCATTTTAGGCACAAGATCCTCTTTTGTGCTTCATTATAATCTTCGATCCTTTTCAACATGTAATAAATAAAAAGTAAAATATTGCCATGAATATTGAAAAAGGGATAATATATACTACACAATTGAATAAAATAACATTTAATTAAAAAAAATTTTTTTTTGTATGTATCTGTTTATGTTTGTAGACCTAAGGTCAATCTTAGTTGTTATTCCAAAACTACGATACACCTTGATTTTTGTTTGTTTGTTTGTTTGTGTTGCTTTAAAATTTTTTAAAATTCTTCTCTTGTACTTTACATCCTGACCACAGTTTCCCTTCCCTCCAGTCCTCCCATTGCCCCTGCCACCTTCCCTCCTCCTCAGATCTACTCCTTCTCTGTTTCCTTAAAAAAAAAAAAAAAAAAGGAGCAGGCTTCCCAGGGATATCAATCAAACATGCCATAACAAGTTCCAGTGTGACTAGACACAAACTTTCACATCAAGGCTGGACAAAGCAGCCCAGTAGGAAGAAGGGGGTCCCAAGAGCAGGCAAAAGAGTCAGAGACACCGCTCACTCCCACTGGTATGAGTTGCCCAAGAACACCAGGCTACCCCTGTATTCAGAGGACCTAGGTCAGACCCATGCTGGCTTTTGGATTATCACTTCAGTCTCTGTGAATCCTCCTTAGTTGATTTTGTGCACTGTTTTCTTGTGGTGCCCTCAACACCCCTGGCTCTTACAATCCTTCCTGGCCTTTTGCGGGGTTTCCCTAGCTCTGCCTAGTGTTTGGCTGTGGGTCTCTGCATCTGCTCCCATCAGTTGCTGAGTGACACCTCTTGTATGACAGTTGGACTAAGCCCTGGTCTACAAGTATAGCAGAATATCATTAGGAATCATTTATTGACTCCCCCTACCCCCAGTCATATTTGGTTCTATCCTGGGGTCTTGGGACTGTCCAGCCTCTGGTTCCTGGCCATCCAGGCAGTGTCAGGTATGGGCTGCCCCTCACACTGGGCCTCGAGTTGGATTAGTCATTGGCCACTCCCACAAGTTCTGTGCTACTATTACACCAGCAATCTTACAGGTAGGACAGGTTGTAGGTCAAGGTTTTGTGACTGGGTTGACGTTCCAATCCCACTGCTGGAAGCCTTGCCTTCTTATAGAATATGCTGGGCTCAGGGTCCCCATTACTAGGCATCTTCACTAGGTTCACTCTCATAGATTCCAGAGTTTCCATTGCACTAGGTTTCCACACTTCCCCACAAATGCTCCCCACCCCAATCCAGTTGTCTCTCCCAGTACTCTCTCCCTCCACTCCTGAGCCCCACCTGATCCCTCCTGATACCATCTCCACCTGCCCCTAGTCCACCATTGACATCTATTCTATTTCCTCTTCCCAGGGAGAGTCATACATCACCCTTGTTAAATTAGCCTTTCTGTGGATTGTAACTTGAGTATCCTTTACTTTACAGATAATATCTACTTATAAGTGTGTACATACCGTGTTTGTCTTCCTGGGTCTGGATGCATCCTTCAGGATTTTTTTTTTCTACCCAAAACATACATTTGCCTGCAATTTTCATGATGTCATTATTTTTAACAGCTGAATAATATTCCACTGTGTAAACATACCACATTTTCTTTAGCCATTGAGGGACATCTAGAATGTTTCTAGTTTCTGGCTTTTATAAAGCTTTTATAAAGACAGTTAAGCAAGTGTACTTGTCGTAGGATGCATAATCCTTTGATCTTTTTTAGTTGTCTTATTGTTTCAGTTAGAACTTCAATATTGAATAGATAAAGAGTTTTGTCTTGCTCCTGATTTTACTGGAATTGCTTTGAATTTCTCTCCATTTAATTTGATGTTAGCTACTGGCTTGCTGTAAATTGCATTAATTATGTTAAGGTGTGTCCCTTTAATCATACCTAATCTCTCCAATATTTTATCATGAAGAGGTATTGGATTTTTGTCAAAGGTTTTTCTGCATCTAATGAGATGAATGGGTGTTTTTTTCTTTCAGTTGTTTATATGGTGGATTACATGGACTCATTTTCATATTTTGATCCATCCCTGCATCTCTGGGGTGAAGCCTACTTGGTCATGGTAAAAGAACATTTTGATGTGTTCTTGGATTCAGCTTGTATTTTATTGAGTATTTTTGCATCTATGTTTATGAGGAAATTGTTCTGTAATTCTCTTTCTTTATTCAATCTTTTTGTGGTTTGGTTAACAGTGTGACTGTGGCCTCACAAAATTAATCTGGCTATGTTCTTCTTGGTTTTATTTTGTGGAATAATTTCAAAAGGATTGATGTTATCTCGTTCTTTGGAAGTCTTGTTGAATTCTGCACCAAAACCATCTAAACCTGGGATTTTTTTTGGTTAGGAGACTTTTAATGACTGCTTCTATTTCCTTAGGGATTGTAGGTCTAGTTAAATTATTTATCTAAGATTGATTTGATTTTGGGAAGTGATATCTATCAAGAAAATTATCTATTTCTCTTAGACTTTCAAATTTTATAGAGTACAGATTATTTATTTATTTATTTGTCTTATTTTATGTGCATTAGTGTTTTTCCTGCATGTATGTCTATGTGAGAGTGTCAGATCTTGGAGTTATAGACAATTGTATGCTGCTATGTGGGTGCTGAGATTTGAACATGGGTCCCCTGGAAGAGCAGTCAGTGGCCTTAACCACTGAGTCATCTCTCCAACCAAAGTACAGGTTTTTAAAGTATGACTCAATGATTCTTTGGACTTCATTGTCTGTTGTTATGTTTTCCTTTCATTTCTGATTTTGTTAATTTGAATAAACTCTCCCTGTCTTTTAGTTTGGATAAGAGAATTATCTTGCTAATTTCATTTGATTGATTTTTTTTATTGTTCTCTTTGCTTCTGTTTTATTGATTTAATCCTTCAGTTTGGTTATTTCTGACATACACATCTTACATTTTTTCCCTAGACCTTTTAGGTGTGCTGCTAAGTTGCTAGTATGATATCTCTTCAATTTCTTTTTTTTAACTAATTAATTTATTATTATGTATACAGTGCTCCGCCTGCATGTACACCTGCAAGCCAGAAGAGGGCATCAGATCACATTATAGATGGTTATGAGCCACTATGTGGTTGCTGGGAATTGAACTCAGGACTTCTGAAGGAGTAGTCAGTGCCCTTAACCTCTGAACCGTCTCTCCAGCCTCATCTCTTCAATTTCTTTATGTAGGTACTTAGTGTTATGAACTTCCTCTTAACACCACTTTCCATGTGTGCCATAAATTTAGGTATCTTGTGCTCTTATTTTCATTGAATTCTCAGAAGCCTTTAATTTCTTTCTATATTTCTCCCTTGACCCAGTGTTATTCAATAGAGAGTTGCTCAGTTTCCATGAGTTTGTAGGCTCTCTGTTGTTTCTGTTGTTACTGGTGTACAGCTTTAATCCATGGTGGTTTGATGTGATAAAGAGGGTTATTTCAATTTTATTGTGTCTTTTGAGACTTGTTTTGTGACCACGTGGTGGTTAATTTTGGAGATGTTCTATGAGGTGCTGTGAAGAAGGTATATTCTTTTGTGTTTGGTGAAATGTCCTATAGATAATCATTAGGCCCATTTGGCTCATAACTCCTGATGGCTCCAGTATTTCTATGTTTAGTTTTTGTCTGGTTGATGTGTCCATAGGTGAAAATGGGGTACTGAAATCTCCCACTATTAATGTGTGAGGTTGGGTGTGTAATATTTCTTTTACAAATGTGGGTACCCTTGAAATTGGGGGATAAATGTTAAGAATTGAAAGAGTATCTTGATGGACTTTTTTCTTTGATGAATACAAAGTATCTTTTCCTATCTCTTTTTATTAATTTTGGTTTGAAGTCTACTTTGTTATATATTATAATGGCTACACCAGCTTGTTTCTTAGGCCATTTGCTTGGAAAACCTTCCTAACCCCTTACTCTTTGATGTTGAAGCATGTTTCTTGTATACAGTAGAGGGATGGATCTTGTTTTCACATCTATTCTGTTAGTCTGTGTCTTTTTTATTAGGAAATTGAGTCCATTGACATTGATAGATATCAGTGACCAATGATTGTTAATTCCTGTTATTTTGTTGTTTTTGGTGGTGGTATTGGTTGTGTGTGTGTGTGTGTGCACATGTGTACAAACACATGTGTGCATGTGCTTCCCTCCTTTTATTTTGCTATGTGAGGTTATTTGTGTCCTGTATTTTCATGGGTGTAGTTAATCTCCTTCTGTTGGAGTTTTCCTTCTAGAATCTTCTATAGGGCTGGATTTGTGGATAAATATTGTTTAAATTTGACTTTATCATGAGGTATCCTGTTTTCTCCATGTATAGTGGTTGGAAGTTCTCCTAGGTATAATAGTCTGGGCTGGCATCTGTGGTCTCTTAGAGTTTATAAGAGATCTATCTGTCCAGGCCCTTCTGGCTTTTAGAGTCTCTGTTGAGAAGTTGGTTCTAATTCTGTAAGTCTGCCTTTATATGTTACTTGGTCTTTTCTCCTTGCAGCTTTTAATATTCTTTCTTTGTTCTATATGTTTAGTATTTTGATTATTATGTGGTGAGGGAACTTTCTTTTTTGGTCCAATCTATTTGCAGTTATGATTCATAACAGCAGAAAAATTACAGTTATGAAGTGGCAACAAAACAATTTTATGGTTTGGGAGTTAGTATAACATGAGGAACTGTATTAAAGGGTCTAAGCATTAAGAAGGTTAAGAAACACTGCTCTAGGGCTTTTTCTTAATTAGTGATTTATGGAGGAGGGCCCAGTCCATTGTGAGTAGTGCCATCCTTGGTCCTGGGTTCTATAAAAGGGCAGCAAGCCATGAGGAGCAAGCCAGTAAGCAGGACTCCTCCATGGCCTCTGCACCAGCTCCTGCCTTGAGGTTCCTATCCTACTTTAATTCCTGTCCTGGTGAACAATGATATGGAAGTGTAAGCCAAATCTTTTTCTTGCCAACTTTTTTGGTCATGGTGTTTCATTGGAGTGATCTTACCTCTAAATGCTGATACTCTCTCAGAGTAGTAGAACCATGGAAATAATAATTTGAAGAACCAAGTGAGAGTCATAGTGTCATTATTTGTTAAATTTCTGTAGTGTTCCATTTGTTGTATTTGACTTTCAATAATTACCTCATTTATTCCTTATAATAGCTACTAAGGTAAGTGAAATTTTCTCTTTCTTTTTTGGACTGAAGGAAGACACACCTAAGGCCTTAGTCTATTTTTCCTAAGGTCCTAGATATTACAGAGTAATGTATAATTGAACTTAGCTCAGGAGGAATTCACTATTAATTCTTTATTACTATTGCACTTAATTTTGCTTCAGTGCTTAGCACTCTACAGCAGAAAACAAGCATCACCCAAATCAACAGGATGTCAGAAAAAAAATCATATTCCTTGCTTACAAAAAGTTCAATTTAGCTGGAGTTAAATTAACATGCATAAACTAAAGATAGATTAGCTGTTGAACACACTGGGGGCCATTCTTGTCCTGTGCATGCGGAGTGAGACAGGGAGAGGCAGAGGGTACACTGTGAGAATCAGAAGTTCAGGTACATGGATGAACTGTACCACACTAGCTGCCTGCAGAAAAGAGGTTAGGTGTGCTTCACCAGGACTTTAATCCCAGCACTAGGGAAGCAGAATCTCAAAAACATCAAATACTCATCTTGTGAGAGAACATACCATGTGTCAGATAGTCCCTCCTCTTGTGGGGAGGGAAATAAGCATGTACCATGTCCATAGAACATAAAAAGAAAAAAAAAAAAACAAGAAAGAGGAAGCTTGCATAACCAGTGATAAGCATGGTACTTATGGTTGGTGTGATATGCCATGTCAGAAATAAAAACAAAAAGACCAGAATTATTCCAGACCATAATAAAACATGTCATGTGATATAGAAGTGATGTAAAAACCTATCAAGGGATGATCATAACTTTTTATGAACTTTACAGGAGGAAACTGAAATGATGAAAAGGCCGTAGAATGGTACCATTTCCCCCTATTAGTTATTGAACCGTCAGATCTCTAGTCCTTGATTGTAGGTATAATCTCTTATATATTATATGAATTTTTCTCTAGTCAATAAACAGCTGATTGGCCTATTGCTGAGGGAGGAAACAGGAGGGAGGAGTTCCGGTAGAGAGAATGAATGTTGGGATAGAGTGAAGCAAAGGGGATTTGCCACGGGACGCTGAGGAGGACAGGACAGAAGCAAGAAGCCTGAGCAGAGCTAACCAGCTACATGGCAGAACTTAGAATAGAAGAAATGGGGTGTCAGTTATGAGCAAGTCAGGGAACATGCCTAGCTATAGTGGCCTACGCATTTGTAAATATGTAAGTCTCCGAGTCCTTATTTCTGGGAACAAGGGCATGAGTGAAAAACACAGGTTGCAGAAAACCCCTGTCAACACTTGAATGCAATATGCCCCTGGTGTGTAGGTTTGTGAAGAAGATTTTAGGCAAAAGTTGGTTGCCTACAGAGTATTATGAATAAGAAGTGCCAATGGGCAGCCTTGGCACACAGGGTTAATCTTGGGATGAGATAGCAGTGTGCCAGTCACTGGTGGTGGCTGAATTCTCTTTCCCTGTGACTGACAGCCTTTCTATTTAGGATCACTGGTTGCAGTGAGGAACTCAAAAGCAGATGGACCTGAGATTTGAATCCTGGGCCTCCAGACTTAATGTCTGTTGCTGCCAAAGCCACGTTTTAGCTAATGTCTTTTATTGTCTAACAGCAGGCAGTTTTGTTTGTTTGTGTTTTATGTTTGTTTTGGTTTTTGGTTCTGGTTGTTTTTGTTTTTGTTTTTGTTTGGAGACAGGGGTTCTCTGTGTAGCTTTGACTGTCCTGGACTCACTCTGTAGACCAGGACGGCTTTGAACTCATGGAGATCTGCCTGCCTCTGCCTCCCAGAGTGCTGGCATCACAGGCAATCCAGCAAACAACAGCAAAAGCCATAGCAGGAAACAACTGCAGTAGGAACCAGCAGTATCAGGGGCAGCAAGGGGAGCAGCAGCTACCACAAGCCCTCTCAGGGCTCTCATATTTATATTCTCTCAAGTGTCATCAGAATTCCAAGCATAATCTAACTGGAGCTGGCAAAAATCACACCCCTTGCCCAGCGTGGTGACGCACGCCTTTAACCCCAGCACTCGGGAGGCAGAGGCAGGCAGATCGCTCTGAGTTCGAGGCCAGCCTGGTCTACAAAGTGAGTCCAGGACAGCCAGGGCTACACAGAGAAACTCTGTCTCAGAAAACCAAAATAAATAAATAAATTAATAAAATACAAATCACACCTTTCCTAGAGCATGAGACAAATCATAGCAGCCTTGGAAAATCTGAAGCAGACCCACGTCCTACACCTGGAATTAAAACAAAAACTTATTCATATAACATAACTGGTTTAAAACAACAACAACAACAACAACAACAACAACAACAACAACAAAATTCTTACTGTATTTTCCCCATTCTGTTAAGCCATTACTTGCACTGTGTTTATTGAGAAATTATAAGCAGAGACATTTTCAATGAACTAAACACTTTTTGATCATTAGGGTTCTTTTTTCTATAACCTGATTACTCATGGCTGCTCATGTCTGAACTGGCCCATACTTTTGCTGTGGAGCTTCACGCTAAGGCCCCAAAGCTGTTTCCTTGCAGGCCTAAAGTTATTGTGTAATTCAAATGCTGATTTCTGTATTGCCCATAATCTGGTTGTAATCCTTGTTCTGAGGATCTCCTGTCTCAGTGTCATGTAAACACTTCCCCCCCCAATTGTCCCGATATGTCAATAAAGCAGCTTACAGCTAATCACTGAGCAGGAGAGAGAATGGGGCTGGACTCCCTGCCAGCCAGGGAAGGTAGAATTGGAAGAGGAAGTAAGGGATTCAGCCATGGGAGAGGTCCAGGTGACATCATCAGAGGAGAGAAGCTACAAAATGCAAGTATCCCTGCTGGGGACAAAGCAGATTAGCTTAGAGGGTTAACAATAGAGTAATACTTGCTTTGTTCTTGTGCTGTGAAGTTTAATAGTAAACAAAGATAAAAGAGTCTCAATTATTTGTATGGTAGCCAGGTTAAGAGAGAAGCTGAGAAAACAGCAAGGTTTTGTAAAAATAACATTAACACTTCCTGATGGCAAAAAATATTGCCTTGGATGCCCCACTTAGGTCTACATTTATTGATCCAATGACAGCCCTTCCCAGAATGCCTGCAAACCCCAGGAAGCTTAGGCATTCTTTCAGAGAACTCATTGCGACTTCTTCACCAGAAACTACTGTATTTCTCACAGTTACCGCTGGAGACATTTTAAGATCTGAGGCTTTTAACAGGTTGGTCAGGATTTCTTTGTAAATGGCCGAATTCACTGCCATTAAAGCGTCAGGTATTTTGATATCGAAGACCTTGTGTGTCTACTGGGAAAGCTAATGGTAATCACCTAACCTTAGGCTGCCCCTCTGGTGGTGCAGTTGGCTCCAGATTAACCCTTTCTCTTGCAATGGGCTTTTTCTTCTCCCTCCCAGCTGAATATCCATCTCTCTACTCCACTCAGGGGCTGTGGAGACTTGAAACTGAAAAACTAAGGCTCTGGGTGAAGCCGCGATTGGCCTTCTAGCCCGGTTTGCTTCTGTCTTTCATCCTGCAGGAAGCTCTTGTTCTCCTGCCCATTCACCAGACTTGAGCCCTTTATTCCTCCCTTTTCCGGTGCTGCTCTCTTTCCAAGTGCTTCTGAAAGATCCCCGAAAGGAGCCCCTCACTCAAGCCTCGGGATGGCGCGCACCCAAAGACACACAAACGACCGTCTTGCTGTAAACACATGAGGCAGTTTATTGGCGGAGCTCCAGGTCGACACGTATCTCACGCAGGAGACAGAGGGGTCGACCCAGAAGCCCAGGGGCTTGGGGTTTATATGGGCAAGGGTGGGGGGGGGAGTGGGAAGTTTTGGCGCGGCCACACACGATTGGTTGTTTCAAACATTTGAACATCAGCAAATTGCGTAGGAGGATCTGGGGTAAGGTCAGACTTAATCACATGGGAACAGTCCTTGGTTCCTGTTTTTCTCGGAACCCGAGGGTAGATGTTTATCTGAGCTGACAACACATCTGGTTAAACTCAAACCTGGAACAAACCTGCGGGCCTCAAGGGGGATTAAGCAAACACCATAAGATCGGATGAGGGGTCTTGGCTAATTACTCACTCGATCATGTCTGGTACCTGTTTCTCTCAGGAATTTGTCCTGTGTATCCTCCCTGTCTTTTACGGCCAGCCGGTCCCTGGAACACTCAATAGGCCTTTGTCTCCTAGCTCTGCATTCTTTGTGACTTATCATCTGGGGCCTTGGGCTAGCATACCTGCCGACCTGCACTCTCAACTATTTGGGGCTTATGAGTTAGAGAGCTCTGCTGTTCTGGTTGCTTTAATGTTAATTAAAAATTCTCTTTCATTCCCCTCTTTTTCTACTGGATAATTCTAATCTTAGAATATCCTAATTTTTAAGTATTATTTTATCTTAGACTAAAAGATTTATACTCTGCCCTGTCGGGGTCTCTTATTGATCGGTATTGTTGTCTTAGTACCATCAGCTGAACAGCACTAATTTTATTTTTAATAAGAGCAAGTAATTTATTTGCCACACATGGGCCAAAAGTTAAAATGAAACAAATCACCAATACTGGCCCAGTTAAAACAGAAAATAGGGTAGTCATCTAGGGGGACTGGGTGAGCCAGGACTCAAACCAACCTTGTTGAGCTTTTCTGTCCCTCTGTCTTTTATCTAGCCTTTTTTTTTTTTTTTCCTCCTCTATATTGATCATCTCCCAAGTCTGTTGCATCGGGCATGAGGGTTGTTGTTCTGATTTAGGGTCGAGTCTGCGATGCAGATGCAGCATAAGAGGATTATTAGTCTTTTTCAGGCTCTATTTATCTTGACTAGTCTCAGGAGGAGCCCTTTTCACATGTGAAGCATGGACCCAGGTGGGGATTTCCTCTACCTTAACGGCAGTTGGAGCCATTAACAGTACCAGGTAGGGTCCTTTTCACCATGGCTCGAGATTCCCAGCTCGGTGTCTCTGTACCAAGACGGCGTCTCCAATCTCGAACTGATGAGGAGCTGTAGGGTCTCTAGCAGTGGAGGCATCTTTCAGCTGTTCCCAAATCTCTCGCCTGATCATCTCGAGAGCCTTTAAACAGGCTAAAAGATGGGTGGAAGGCACAAAACTGTCATCAGGACACACCA
>OU015742.1:165976557-165990749 GCA_907169655.1 Acomys percivali | reverse complement strand
GACCCAATTACCTTAGGTATCCCGAACCGGGGAAGGATTTCTTCAAGTATCTTCTTGACCACTACATTCGCCGTTTCTTTTTTTCTTTTTCTTTTTTTGTGGGGAATACCTCTAACAAACTAAGAATTTCTTTATTTTTAATGTTTTTGCCAGCTGAAGTCAGCAGCCCTCGTTGTCTATAAATTGCTCCATGGACATTAGCTGTTGCGAAAGCATACTGGCTATCAGTGTAGATATTGATAGCCTTTCCCTCTGCCAGTCTTAGAGCTTGGGTCAAAGCAATACGTTCTGCTTTTTGGGCCGACATTTCTTCTGGCAAACTGCTGGTCCGGGTGACAGACTTCTCATCCACTACCGCTGCCCCAGCCCTCCGCTTACCTTCCACTACGAAGCTACTTCCGTCGGTGAACCAAGTTTTTACCCCAGGCCACGGCCGGTCAGTGAGGTCAGACCCAGTCCCTGTTTCTTCAGCTAGTATCTCTTCACATTGATGTACTGGGGTCTCACCAGCTTCGGGTAGCAAGGTGGCGGGGTTAAGGATGGCGGGCGGAGCGAAGGTCACCCGCTCTGTCAGCAACAAGCTCTGGTAGTGGGTCATCCGGGTGTTGGTCATCCAATGGTCTGGTGGTTGTCTGATAATACTCTCGAGGGCGTGGGAGGCCACCACCGTCACATTTTGGCCCATGGTTAACTTATCGGTATCTTTTACCAATACAGCCATTGCTGCTATCGCCCTCAAACAAGAGGGCCACCCACTGGCCACAGGATCCAGTTTTTTTGACAGATAGGCCACTGGGTGCTTTCAGGGTCCTAGAGTTTGGGTGAGGACCCCCCTGGCAACCCCCTTCCGCTCGTCGATGTACAGAGTAAAAGGCTTGTTCAGATCAGGCAGTGCTAGGGCAGGGGCTTGTAGCAATGCCTTCTTGAGGATCTCAAAAGCCAATTGGTGTTTCTTAGTCCAAGTGAACTCCCCCCTTTCTCTTGTTAGAGGGTCGACCCCTCTGTCTCCTGCGTGAGATATATGTCGACCCGGAGCTCCGCCAATAAACTGCCTCATGTGTTTACAGCAAGACGGTCGTTTGTGTGTCTTTGGGTGCGCGCCATCCTGAGGCTTGAGTGAAGGGCTCCCTTCGGGGGTCTTTCATTTCTACCTCTACCGTAACCTCTCTAGTTGCATCTCGGATTTCTTCATTTCTGCTTGTAATATTTTCAATTGCTCAGCCATTCTTCCAACCTTTTTTAAATGGCATATAGGAGGAAGGAGGAGGAGGAGGAGGAGGAGGAAGGAGGAAGGAGGAGGAGGAAGGAGGAGGAGGAGGAGGAAGGAGGAGGAGGAGGAGGAGGAAGGAGGAGGAGGAGGAGGAGGAGGAGGAGGAGGAGGAGGAGGAGGAGGAAATAGCAAATCCCCTCTGGGAGCAAAGCAAGGGGAAAACCCAGCAGGAGTGGCTGCAATTAACTTTTTGTTGACCCCCTGAAACAGAATATCCCTTCCTTTGTACCCTTCTGCCTCCTCTACAGCATTAGAAACTAAATTTCCCGTTCTGCCTAGCCACATGTTTAGATGCTACTTGTAACCTGGCTTTCTATCTCTACTTTTCTATACCCCAATCCCTTCCAATTCCCCCCAACACTATGAGGTGAGAAAGAAGGTTAGAGGGAAAATGGGGCATAGACCTCTTTTTACTACTTCCTGCTGATTAGGGGGGTCAAGTTCCTTGGGGCAAGTCTAATCTTTGTGGTCAGACTATCTCCAACCAGCAGCCAGTAATCCATCGGTCCAGCAAGTAGCAATAGCAAAAGCAGCAGCAGGGACCAGCAGCAGCAAGGACAAACCTCAGCAAGGGCAGCAAATATTAGAGCACCAGCTTGCCACAAGCCCTTTCAGGGCTCTCATATTTATACTCGCTCAAGAGTCCCCAGTATTCCAAATGTAAACTATCTGCAGCTGGAAAAAAAACGCACCCCCTCCTAGACCACAAGACAAATCCTACTGTCTATGGACAATCAGAAGCAGCCACATATCCCACACCTGGGATTAAAACAAAAACCGAAAGTCTCAAAAGTAAACTTTTTAGCATCCCTTTTGTACATGAAGCACAGGCATATGTGGGTGCATATAGGGTTATAGAGCATATCTGTGGAATTAAAGTTTCATAGGAGGAACCTTAAGTGTGAAAGCTCCTCTAACAGGGACTCTTAGTGGAGAAAAGTATCTCCAAAGACTAATGGTTATGTGACAGATGAAGAAAAATTATAAAAGGGATGTAGATTACCCTAAAAAGTACACACAAGTTTGGAACAAAAATTACTCCCCTTTACATCCGTTGGTGGGGGGGGGCATGTGTGCGTGTGTCAAGTAACAACTAGATAGCATACTCATGTGAAACTTAAAAATCCAAAAGGGGTATGTAATGTTTAAAAAGTGCCTTCCTCTTCACAGTATGCCTCCTTGTAGGCAACCACTGCTCCATCTTCTGTGCCTTCTAGAGAAATTCTCCCCAATTCTAAGCATAAATCTTACACAGGGAACTTGAAGGGTGTCTGTTTATCTCTATTGTTCTTGGCTACAGCAAAGCCTTGGGTACAAGTCCCGAGTCTGCCACCTCAGTGATAACCAGATGAGTGTGGTGGAGAAAAAAAGACAAGGACATTCACAACAAGCCAAAAATACACACAGTCTTGGCCATCTGAGTGGCACGGGAAATGTTTGAGACATCTAACCCTACAGTGCACTGTCCAGACCCCACCCTGGCACCCTGTGTGTAGGCACAGGGGTGTAAGAGGAATGAGGAAACCTAATATCAGGTCACGTGAGGACAGGCAGCAGAGGCTGGATATGCTTGGATCTACAGAAGCCAGAGATAACAGGACTTGGGGAGGAGATGCCAGCTGTCTTCAAGTCTATGAGAGACTGCCATGCAGATGGAAGATGGGTTTACTCTCACTAATGCCAACAGGCAGAGCTACTGTCTGTGGCTTTCAGAATTAAAGGTGTGTGACATCAACAGAAGATGGAACTCTTGTAAATGCAAAGATCACTACTCTCTCATCTGCAGAGGAAGGTGAGAGAGGGGAGCCAAGACCAGAGTTGAGAATACCTGAGGGCACTGGCTCTATGTCTCCTTCCAACTCTCCAACTCTGCTTTGAGAAGCTCTTTTGAGGAAGCCATTGATTATGCTATATACCCCAGTGGGATTGGTAAACAGAACTCAGTGCTGCAGAGGGTAGGAAGGCAGGTGCCGTGTCTGTAGTTATCCTAAGGCAAACAGGAGCTTGGAGACTTTTGCCACTGGCTTGTTTTTCTTCTAAGGACAAGTTCCGTTTCTTCAAGTCTAGGATATAGCACAGTTGTAAAACACTGACTGTTTTTACAGTTAGGAGTGTAGCTCAGTGGCTGAGTACCTGCTCCATAAACATGGAGACCTATGTATCTTTTGATTGGGAAATTGAGTCTACTATAATGGCTTATTACTGGAAGGTGTATTAATTCCTGTGAAGATCCTGATTTTATAGTGGTTGGTTTTTCTTAGTCCTCATTCATTTCACAATTGTCTGAAGCAATTAGTTGAAGCTTTTTTTTTTTTTTTTCCAAAAAGTCATTGTTGGCATGGGGAACTGATCTGAACATATGTACACTGAACAGAGGAGAGAGAACCCTGATTCACCACAGTGGATTTAGAGACGAGGTAGGTTTGGAATAGTTTTTGTCCTGGACACCCACATGTTTTATGACTTCAGCTAAGCAGCTCTAATCTGGTTTTTAGCACTTGACATCAGATATCTAATAACAACAAGTTAGACATGTAAACTTTGTTTACATTTTCTCTGGTGCACGAAGCCGCCTGTAGCTTTCCTATTACCTTGGTTTTGCAGAGTGGGAACAAAATAACCAGAGGGATTAAGAGCGACACTCCCAGATGACACATGCAGAACAGAGTCACGTATGCAGGCCCATCAGAGTAGCAGCTGGTTTTTCGGTGGGAACCTTGAAAGCCAGAAGGGAACAGAAGAGTGGATATCAAGTTCAGAGAGCTGACAGCTGCCAACTCAGACTGTCTGTCAGTCTGAGAGAAACTATTATGAATTGGAGAAGAAGGAAAACCTTGCTGTGATAAGAAGAAAAAAAAATCAGCCTCAAAGTGGTCGCTGGCCACTAAGACCCCTCTACAGAGGACACAGGAAGGAAGTCTTCAGGCCACAGAGGAAGAGCAGCACATCCAACAGGCTACAGAAGGAAAGATGCTGGGACGATTGTGAAGCAAATGGACACTAAGAAAACACCAAACACTATACAGACCAATGTCATCATAGGAATTAAGACACCTTCTAATAGTCTAATAGTCTAACAGTAAGTCATTACCAGTAGTCAATAAGTGACTTTGTTCTCTCTTGTCACTTAAATTTTATTACTACTAGCTTGTGTATGTATGTATGTATGTATGTATGTATGTATGTATGTATGTATGTATACACAATATCTAAGTGTGTGTGTGGTATCTATGGTGTGTATATGGTCTGTGTGTGTGTGTGTGTGTGTGTGTGTGTGTGTGTGTGTGTGTTTAAGCCAGAGGAGGATGTCCGGTCTCCAGCTCTCTCATTCTCATTTTATTCCCTTCAGACAATTGTTTACTGATTCTGGAGCTGGGTTCCAACTAGTAAACCTCAGTGATGTTCCTGCCTCCACCTACCACAAGTGTTGGAGTTACAGGCACATGTAGCCACGCCTAGCTTTTTATGTAAGTGCTGGCGATTTGAACTTGGATCCTTACTGTTGTGCAACTTTATAGTTCAGTTGTGGGGACCCTTGGAGCTGAGTCATGGGTAGGTGTGATGAAGGTGGACCCAGTTTGGAGACAGAGTCTGTCCTGTGATGCCAGAGGTATTCAAGGATAGGAAGGCCAGGCACGTGTGCTTTGACCACACAGTACAGGGTGCTTGGTACAGGTAAATGTGTGCGGGAGGCAAGGTCAGAGTGGATTCTCTGCGGCAAGGTGTGGGCTGTAGGGTGTGGAGTGTTAATGTGTCTTCTGATTTCGCCAACAAGGTGCTCAAGTTGCTGTGGGATTATGGGCCAGAGACAGATGGTTGCAAGTCCTCTGCTCTCAGGAACCAGTGTGTGCACAGTGCCAGGAATGGAGGGAGAGTTTAGGCATTCTCTTACTTCATCAGCTGGGGTGTAGAATGTGGGAGGAAGCAATGGGTCCTCTGACCTAAACAGCTTACATTTGGGACCTGGCTTAAGAGTTCACCTGGGTCTGGGGTTGTGTCCTCTAACATCAGCAGAGTGCTTCAGGTGTGCCATGAGTGAACACTAGGGCAGAGGGGTTGCCTGCTGGTTGACTAGACCAGCAAGGGTTAATGTGGGGCCATGAGAGAAGGGGCATGGGGACTTAGAGGGGTGGCTCACAGTCTCTGGTTTCATAGCCAGGGTTATGTCTTCTGTTTTTACCAGGTCGGGTGTTCCTGGTGTGGCAGGAGTGTGTGGGGGTAGGGGATGAGGTGGGGGTAGGTGGGGGGTCAGTGTTAGGGAGGTGGAGTATGTTGTCCGCATGGCTTTCACAACTGATATTTTTCTGTGGGGGGTCCCTGCAGGCTCTATGGCTGGCAGCAGAATGATCTGAGGAAAGGCAAGAATGAAATTCGGCTCAGTACAACTTTAGCCAGCCACCACTGGTTCAGATTTCTGGAGCCTGACACCAGGTAGTTTATTTCAGTCAAATTTAAGCACAGCATAATTTTGGAAAAAAGTTTCCTGCTGACAATTAACTGAGTCCCAACCATACAGCGAAGCTTAAGACATGCTTAGATTGAAATTCTTTACCAAGTACATGTGGCTTTTTCATAAAGATGGCTCTGAGCTGGGCAGTGGTGGTGCATGCCTTTAATCCCAGCACTCGGGAGGCAGAGGCAGGTGGATCGTTGTGAGTTCCAGGCCAGCCTGGTCTACAGAGTGAGTCCAGGACAGCCAAGGCTGCACAGAGAAACATTGTCTCGAAAAACCAAAACAAACCAACCAAACAACAACAACAAGACCGTTTTGTTGACTTAGAAACAATGCTCAAGCTAAGTGTGTCAGGAGAATGACTGCAATCAGCACAAAGTCTGTAAGAGTCAGGACTGGCCTGGCCCTGAGATAACACAGACGTCACTTAGGCAATTGTGAAGTGCGAGTGACATTCATCATAAGGATGGGTTTTATTAACTTAGAAACAATGCTCAAGATCTAGGGGGAAATTCTGGGATTAAAAAAAAAAAAAAAACCATACAAGTCTGGGGGATTCATGTGAATACTGGTACTACACATAGCGCGCGCGCTCACACACACACACACACACACACAGACACCGCCAGGTTGTAAGTTACATCCTTTCCCAGGAGACGGGCAAGACTCCCCTTTCTCTGAAGCGACAAGCCTGCTTAACTTTCCTAGCTTCTACACCGTGCTCATCTGTGTGCACAGGGGCCTTTGACTCTCTACATTTTTCCTTAGAGAATAGCAATTTAAAAGCTCTTCCTGACCAAAGTTTCCATGGTGTGGTTAACAAAGCCACTTTCCAGGGCCTTAGTAGAGTTAGGAACATTTTTATCAATAGAGCGCTGTATTGCTTTGTCTGTTTGAGCAAACTCCAAGCTTCATCTGTCCTTTTTCCCTCAAAGGTGCTTAGGAGTGCACATAGTAATGTCAGGTCTATCATGGGTCTTTGCCATTGGGTAATTAGTATTTTTTATGCCTTTATAAGTAACTAATTCAATGTAGAACACAACATTTCTAAACTTTTATTTTCATGACATTTGTATTTCTCAAAAAAAGTTACTAAAAATAACATAACTTTGATAAATTCTGAGTTTCTGTCTTTGTGCCTCTGTCTGCCTGCCTTTTTCTCTGTGTGAGGATGCTGAAGATCAGAAATCAATGCCCATTGCCTTTCTATGTTGCTCTCCTTTGTTTGAGACAGTGTTGGCTCTGTTTCTTAACAATTAGACTTTATTATACAACCCAACTATCCTATACAGGAGGGAAAAGAGGTTAAAGGGGAACAAGAATAAACTTCTGGGAATCAGTTCCACAAGATTGATCCCTAGGTGTCTCCGGCCTGTGCACTGGTCCGGCTTGTTGGCTGGTCCTTTTCCTGATCCATGTGCGCTCCTGCTCTGAACCTGCAGACTTCTCTCCTCTCCTCTCCTGCGTGTCTGTGTCTCTGTCTCTGTCTCTGTCTCTGTCTGTGTCTCTTTGTGTCTCTTTCCCACCCCCCCCAGTGCAATGGCCGGTCCTCGATCCTGGATCCCTCCTCCCATCGATGTTCAATTAGAAACACCTGGCTGGAGAGTCTGGGCGGTTCCTCCCAGTCTTCAATAATGTCTATCTCAGTGGGGTATGGGTGGTGTTTCCAAGCAGTGCAGTCTGAGGCAAGACCCACCAAGACTGCCTTCACCTGAGATATTGTCCATAATCCTTCTACAAGGCAGGGTCTGTCATTGGACCCTGGAGTTTGATTTTCTCCTGGTGCAGCTAGCTAACAAGATGCTGGGATTTTCCCATCTCCACTTCACCCCAATATTGGGGTTACACACATACTACTGTGCCCAGCTTTTCAGAGGGTGTAGGAGATCTGAACGCAGGTCTTCATGCTTGTACATCAAGTGCTTTTCCCACTGAGCCATCTTCCCAACTCTATTATTTGTTTTTATTATTGCCTTATAGAAATTAGTATTGGTCTACGGAATCAACAATGACGACCCATTAGTAAGAATTCTGTCAGTAATTCCACAGACCATCTCCACAGGCCCCTTTCTAAGTTTATTTAACTGGATTGAGGCGCTGGTGTTAACAAATAATGAGAGACAACCCCCAGCTGCCATACGTTACCACCAAAGGCCACTCAGGCTTCCTAGGTCTGGACTGCTGCCTGGGGCTATGATGGGCAGAGCTGACTTGCCCCCAATGGCATGAGCACAGGTGACCTGGTGGGCTAACTGACTCAGGTACCACCTGGGCCCAGTCCTGTGAGGATGCCTCATTGATGGTGTAGCAGAAACCAGAGGTCTCAAGCCAGACCAATGACTCAGTGCAATGAACATTTGCAAGAAAAGCTGTTTGGGCAAAAGGGTACACTGTGTGACATACTGCAGCTTCCATGGCAAGGTGTGGGTTTTTTTTTTTTTTCTTTTTGGCAGGTGGGGTGGGAGGAGTTGCAAGGGTGGAGGGCAAATATGGAGGCATAGGGAGATAAGTGGGATTGGGGTGCATGAAGTGAAATCTTCAAAGAATTAATAAAAAGTAAAAACAAAACAAAACAAAACAAAACAAAAAAGAAGGTTCAAATTACTAAAACAAACAACCCCTCACCCAAAAGAAAACAAACCAAAATATTAGATGGGGAAATAGGATCGTTTTAGGATAACGCAAGGCCAAGGGAAAGCAAGGCTTGGCATTGTGTTAATGATAAAAACCTTCAAACAATTTAAAATTACTGTTTTGGGGAAAGTCCAACAATGTAATGCAACTCCTAAAAGTGACTGTTACAAAGAATGTTTGACCTCTTAAGAGTGTTTTTTATCCATGAGAAAAGATATAATGTTGCCCATCTAATAAATCCAATCAGATAAATGACAGCTGGATAGCTAAGCTAGCTTAGGGTGCAACATAAAACTCTATCTTACTACATTGTCACACCTACAGAAATTCAACACGGAAATCTCATAGATTACCTGAAATTAGTCCCAAAGTATCTTTTTAGTATGGATGAAATAACAGCACACTTTAATAAGCTCAGTCATTTCTAAAGATTTGTTTGTTTGTTTGTTTATTTATTTATTTATTTATTTATTTAATGTGTATGAGTAAGCTGTCTTCATGCACACCAGAAGAGGACACCAGATCCTATTACATATGGTTGTGAGCGACCATGTGGTTGCTGGGAATTGAACTCAGGACCTTTGGATGAGCAGCCAGTGCTCTTAACCTCTAAGCCACCTCTCCAGCCCAAGCTCAGTCATTTCTAAAGATAATGCATCTTAATCTTAGGTTTCTGGGAGCTCCTGCAGATTTACGATGGAACTCAAGTAAGGCATAAGGCAAGGCCCCATCTGAAGCGGTTCAGTCAGACCCATCACCTTTCTCCCCTTGTAAGAAACCGTGAATCATTTCCAGGCAGCAAGAGAATGAAAAATGAAATTCTGGTCACTTTATGGAAACTTCCCTCTATTTACAGTTTTCAGATCACAGACCTTCGACGACGCTGGGGGTTCCGCTGGGTGAATCAGTCACAGGAAGTTTTAAGGAGTCAGAACTGTGGGGTGGTCTCTGGTTGGGAGAGCACCCATGGTGAATGGGGAGCACTGTTTGTTTTACACGTAACAAAGGTCTTTGGAAAGGTAGGTAAGATTCCCCTGGAGACTGGGAAAGTATTTGCCATCTAGGCATGACAGCCGAGTTTGGTCATCCCTCATGTAAAAAGCCATGCATGGTGGCATGTCCTTCTAACCCCACTGCTGGGGCTCACTGAGAGAGATGCCGCCTGAGGCTGACCCCTGGCCCCCACAAGCATAGGTAGGCAACATGCACACCCCTCTCCCAACACAAAGAACAAGACTTAACTGGTAATATTTTATTTCCAGTTCTTACGGTTTCCAAACTGAAGTATATGAAAAATGAATACACTGAAAGAAACTATTCACACCATGTTAAATGTTACAATAGTACATTTGAAAATGCTAAAAATTAATTACATTTCAAATAAATATATGTACATGCTATATTAACCATTAAAAGATCCATTATTACTTAAAAACACTATTGATATGAATGTCTTAGTATTTAATTACACACCTGTTGACTTTTTAAAAGACAAACCACCTTTCAGACATTTTACAAATCAGTAAAAAACATGTTATCTTATATAAATGGCTCTAGCTACCAAAGCCAATCAGAACTCATACAGCACAAATATTGGCCAACTACTTTTACCCATGTTAGACACATAGGAGCTACTGTTTGAGTCATTCAGATGGTCGAGAATCAGCTTACAGACCTCAGGCTTTCTCCCAGACATCCCTGGGGCAAGAAGAAAGTCTAGTGAAACCACATAACTTAAGACTCTTAACTTTTCAGCCAGTGCCTCCTGTGACGTGCTTGCATTTGGATGTGAACATGGACTAACACAAGTGTATCGGGAGAGGTTTTGAAGAGAAAATTGGATATCCTAAGGGAGGGTCAGCAGCTTGTATAGTGAGGTTCCTCAAAAGAAGTGGGTGAGCTTGGATACTGTAACGTTCCTCATCATCGTTGGTGGCGTACAGCAGTTCCCACGAGAGATTGGCCCACTGACCTCGAACAGCCTCAGCGTTCAGCTTCCCGATGTGCAGGGGCAGCTCCTGCAGCGTCAGGACCCTGGCGGTGTAAACACCCTGGAAGTGTAAAAGGGGAAATGAAAGGTCACCAAAACCACAGCAGACAAACAACAATAGAGATCCGTGTTTTCAAATGTCCCTGGGTTGCTTAGCGTTAGGATCAAGAATCACCTCTCTTCTCTTAGCTCTCTAAATAAATCTGGGAAGAAAATTTCCACTTTATTACTATGATGACAGAATCTCAGTTACTCAGTCTTTTCTGACTCTGACCTGTCATTTCATGTAGCGTTGGCAATACACAGCCTTAAGTATTAGTGGGTAGATCGGCCATTTTCTCATTGCTGTGACAAAACAGCTTAGACAAGGGCGGGCTTGGCAGCAGGAACATGAGGCAGCTGAGCATATGGAGTCTGGAGAGAGGAATGCTGCTCAGCACCCCTTCTCCCTTTCAGCTAGTGTGTGACCCCAACCCATGCCACAGTGCCTCCTTCCCCGGAGAATGCGCCTTCCCATCTCAACCCAACCTAAAATTCCCTTATGGTCATGCCCAGAAGTTTGTTTCCATGGTGATTCTAAGTTCTACCAGGCTGACAATCAGGATTCACCACAGTGGCCCATCATCCAGTTAGGCTCCTTTCCAGAAGGTTTTAATGAGATGTAGCTAGATTTCCACACAACTCGTTCACTTCAACTGCTAATTTATAATCCAGCAGCCCTTGGACATTCGCTGAATGCGCAGTGACCACCGCACTAATCTGAGAAGAGTTCTCACGGCCTCACCGAGGAACACTGAGCTCTCAACTGTCACTTTCCTAGCTCCTCCTTCCACACCCCTAAGCAACCACAACGACTTTGCATATTGAACCACGCTTCGCTCCTTTCCATGGGTACAGTTGTGGTATAAAATACCCATCTCTTGTTGCACAACTGGGCCAACCAATTCTGCCTTTTAGCAATTACAAATATTACATATGAATATTTGTGTGCAAATTTGTGTGTCAGCTACACTTTTGCACCTTTGCAGTGTAAATAGCCCCATGACTACTTGAGAAATGACCAGAGTGTTTTCCAAAATGACTATATTCCCAACATTGGCATATGAGGCTTCTAATCTCTTCGCATCCCTGCCAAAACTTATTGACTTTTAATTTCGCCATCACAGTAGAGTAAAATGTCGTGGCTTTTGTTTGTCTCCTGGGTAGTGTGGGAGATCAAGCTCGAAGCCTTGCACATGTTAGGCAAGCACTTTTACCACTAAGCTACACATCTCAGCCCTAATCATGGTGTGACTTGTTTCCCGACATCAATGATGCAGAGCACTCTGTGTGTGTGTGTGTGTGTGTGTTTGTGTGTGCACGCGTATGTGTGTCTATTGGTCACTGTGTGCCTTTACATTAGTGATGCAGAGCATTTTGTATGTATGTGTCTACTGGTCACTGTGTGCCTTTGGAGAAGTGTGTACAGAGCTGTTGCCCATGTTCAACCAAATCACCTGTTTTGATTAGAGTCTAAAGTTCTTTATTTATCTTTTGAGATGTGTGTAGTTATCTTTCCCATCCTAGGTTGGGTTTTCTCTTTGACAGTATGCTTTGACATATAGTTTATTTTTTTCAATACTGTTTTGTTTTGAGGCAGAGCCTCACACAGCCCAGGCTAGACTCAAACTCTGAGTTCTGTGTAGTAAAGGATAACCCTGAAGTCTTGATCCTCCTGAGGATCTGACTGTGTGCTGGCCCTTCTCTCTCCTCTTCACACATACACAACCCCCGCCCCCCAAACCAACACAACTTTGTTCTATTATTTTATGTGTTACCTGCATGTACTCAGGAAGGCCGAAAGAGGGAACTGGACCCCTGGAACTAGAGATACACATGGTTGTGAGCCACCATATGGGTGCTGGGAGTTGAACCCCAGTTCTCTGTAAAAACAACAGTGCTCTAAACCATTAAGCCATCTCTCCACCCCCCACCTTGTTTTGAGTTTGAGACAGGATTTTATGTGGCCGGGATGGGATAGCCACAGATGTAAACTCACTGTGGCAACCTCTGTCAACCAGGAATGACTATTCTGCTGATGTTACAGACGGGTGACGTTGTGAAGAACTTTAGTTTTGGTCGGTTGGCTTTTGTTTTTTGTTTGTTTGTTTGTTTTGTTTTGAGGGCTTGCTTTGTAGCCCAGGTTGGTCTCCAGCTTGTGGCAATCTTATCCATCAGGATCCTGGGTCCTGGGTATAGTAAGCCACCAGACCAGAAAATATAGAACCTATTATCTTTTTTGTTTTTGTTTTTCCTTTGCTAATCCTGGGGATTCAACCCAGGGTTTTGTGTATATGAGGCAGTCTACCAATGAGCCACTTTCTCAGTCCTGGTTAACCTAGTTATTTGCTTTCTTGCTTTCTGACATAGCCTCACATAGTCAGAATGAATGAGAATGTCCATCATAGCCATGGATAACCCTGACCTTCTGATCCTCTTGCCTTTACCTCTTGAGTGACAGAGTCCTATGCTGCCCTCGCTGGTTTTATGTGGTAATTGAGTCGAGGCCTTCTTGCATCTTATGCAAGCACTCTAGGAACCCTAGCTCCAATGTTTTACTTAATTTTATTATTTTCAATTTATAAATGTGTGTGGATGTTTTGCTTGAAAAGATATCTGTATACCATATGCCTACAGTGAGTGAGAAGGCCAGAAGAGGGTGGTGGATCTCCCTGGACTGGAATTTGAGATGATTGAGAGGTGCCATGTTGGTGCCAAGAATTCAATCCTGGTCCTCTGGAAAAGCAGGCAGTGCTTTTAACTGCTGAGCTATTGCTCCAGCCCTTAAACATTTTCTTTTTAATGATGTGGTTTCATTTGTTTCTTATACTTTTTTTTTTAATCATGTCTAAGAATTTATTCTCAAGTTTGAAGTCAGGAAGATTACTCCCACGTTTTCTCCTAAAATTTTCATGGTCTTAGCATTTAGTTTTTTGCTGCAATCAATGGAGGTTGGTTACTTAATATGGTGTTAGCTGAGATCTTCAGTGGGTTGGATAGCATCTTATAATAAAGGAATGTCAGTCCTAGCCACAGGACCTGTGAACATGGCCTTTGCTAGGATGGGTATGTAATGGTGTAACTCAGGATTCTGAGATAAGGTCATCCTGGCTTAGGTGGATTCTAAGCTAATGTCTTGTGTCCTTATAAAAGAAAGGAGCAGGAGAGCACCCCACTAAACAGAAGTCCATGTGAAGATGGAGACGGGTGCTATAGCACCACAGTTGAGGACCTGAGGAGCCAGGAGAAGCAGGGGAGACTAGGGGAGAGCTGGGAGTTAACACATGTGTTCCTTAAAGTCACCCAGTTTGTGGGGATGAGTAGCAGCTATGGGGAAATGACATCTATAATCCAATGCTTCTCTCTCTCTCTTTTTTTCTTTTTCTGAGAGAGGATTTCTCTATGTTATCTTGGCTGTCCTGGACTCGCTTTGTAGCCCAGGCTGGCCTTGAACTCACAGAGATCCGCCTGCCTCTGCCTCCCAAGTACTGGGATTAAAGGTGTGCACCACCATGCTCAACTTCCAATGCCTGTCCCCCCACCCCCTCTCCTGAGACAGGGTCTCTCTGTGTAGCCTTGGCTGTCCTGGATCTGCCTGCCTCTGGCTCCTGAAGCCTCTCTTAATCGTGGACATTCACCTGTCTCAGTACCACTTGCTGAGTGTTGTCTCTCAGATGGTCTTGCCACCCTTGTTCTTATTTCCATTTCACCCTCTTAAGCGCTATCGTAATGCAGAACCAGCTGGTCCCAGGCATGCACGGTCCCAGGCACGGTCCCAGGCAGGGTCCCAGGCACAGTCCCAGGCA
>OU015742.1:165944718-165966408 GCA_907169655.1 Acomys percivali | reverse complement strand
CACACACACAAGGAGAGCTAACCATAAATTCACACACACACAAGGAGAGCTAACCATAAATTCACACACACCAAGGAGAGTTAATTATAAATTCACACACACCAAGGAGAGTTAACCATAAATTCACACATACACACACAGCTCACACGCACACATGGCGAACACACAGAAGAAGAGCTACAGATACAGAATAGATACAGATGATAAGGAGGGTGGGACGGAGACTGGTCATTAATGTTTCAACATTTGGGACGTTGAAAATGTTCTAATGCTATCACAGTGATGGCTGTACTACTCTGAATATATACCACGGAATAAAACACCTTCTAACGGACGAGTTTTATTGTGTGTAAAAATATCTCTCAACAGAGCTGTTAAAAATACACTTACCAGCAACAGCCTGATTCCCGTGTCAAGGCTCCTGTTCCACCAGCAGCCTGCGTCAGACACCATGTGCACTGCTGATACAATCACAGTCTCTAATAAGGCATTTTCTGTGTTCTGCCACACCTACAGTACACAAATTATCCACTTTCAGGGAGAACGCAATAATCTAAGCAAACTGTTAAATAAAAACCACAATTACACTCAGCCACAGGAGGTGCTTTGCAGTGCATGCTGGGATTACCGTTCTGAAAGCCCTGGTGAATCCAATGCAGACAGACACAGAGTGCAGCCCATATAACGAGCTATCCAGGGCAAGGAAGGCAACCATAGCCAAAGGCGACACTGAAGCAAAAACAGAGAAAGGCTGTGTGAGCGTGATTACTGCAGAAACCGCTTCCACCACAGTTTATCTTGGCAAACTGCCTATATGGGCACATTTAAGCAATTAACTGAAAAAGTTATGAACAACAACAAAAAATCAAACATAAACATTCTATATACCACATAAATGTGAGGAGCCTTTCCTAAGCACAGCTTGTAAGAGTTAACAGACTGTACCTTCCTACCTAGAGTTAGCAAAATCCATCTGACAACGCCAATCTTCTGGAGCCTGTTTTGCTTGTCAGCGAATACAGACACAGCTCGTACATCCTTCGGATAGAAAGGGTTTCGGAAAATTCCAAAGATGTAGATGCTCTGAGTTTCTCTCAGTATGCACAGTATTGGCAGCAAGGCCATCAGAACATAGCCCACGATGGCCTGAGAGCTGCTTCTGGAATCCCGAGAGAAGCTGGCGTAGTGATGCAGCAGCCCGGCTTCCAGGAGAGCCACACCCAACACCATGACGCATAGCAGGCACTCCTTCCACCTGAACCCGTGTCCCGGGATGCCTGAGAAAGCCTCACGCCTGCTTCCTGCTCTGTGCCTGGCCACACCAGGCCTGAAGACCAGACTCAGGTGACTTAGGTTAAGACTCAGTATGAACCCTAATCCAGTCATGAGAAGAACCAGGCCGACGGTGCTGGGCATGAAGTAGGACAGGATTGGTGTTCCCGCAGAAAGGAGGAACATCACCAATAACCTACAGGAGAAAAGAGGACAAAGGTTTACTTGCAAGGAAAGCTGCTAGATCACAGCCAGCAGGATGGCTCAGCGGTAAGGGTGTTCCTCTGTAGAGCCCACAGGGTGGAAGGAGAAGACTGACTCCTCTCAGGGCTGTTCTAGCACATGAGCACACACTTACTTACCTTCCATCTCACAATGAAGAAAAAAAAATGCGAGAAAGTAAAAACAGAAGTTCTATCAAAATTTTTTAAAATGTAAGAAAAAGTTACATTAAACTTCACAACTCGAAACAAAACAACAACTTACCGTAGGTGAGTTGACATGGATGAACCCCCAAGACCAAACACTAAAACCTGCTCCACTGCCCAAAAGAAAAGCGCATCGGGTGGGGGCAGAGTCCCAAGTGCCCACAGGAAGGGTAATAACACAAACAAGATGTGCAGAATCTGATTCGTCTGCTCTAGGGCTGGAATATTTACAACAAACCTACAAGAAAAAGGAAATGCTTAAATCATACAAAGTCATAAACCCACAAATAGCATATATCCTGAGAAAGAAAGCTTATGCGAAAGGCCCTACTCCCAAATGATCTGCGTGTATGCCCTAAACTAGTAATTACCTCAGTGTGCAAAGCTTTACAGAGTATATGGATTCAAACATGCACAGAAGCTGGGCGGTGATGGCCACACCTGTAATTCCAGCACTCAGGGAGGCAGAGACAGGCCAATCTCTGTGAGTTTGAGGCAGGCCAGGTCTACAGAGTGAGTCCAGGACAGCCAAGGCTACAACAAAGAAACTATGTCTCAAGCCCCACCCCTCCCCCCCAAAACAACCCCAAATATATAAAGAAAGAAACTATTACAGGCCATCTGTAACTTTGAATACAGAGATTTTAAAATCTGAATAGACAAGGCCAGAACATATTGTCCCCCTAAATCTGTATTGGCTGAAATCCTACCAATGGCTTTTAAGACTTTTTTAATCTTGTAATTTTATAATTTAAAAATGTATAATTTAAGGTTGCAAGTAACTTCGGAGCGCCAAAGCTGCAGCAATGTGGAGCTTCCTTCTTCTCTCTCCTATACGGCCTTCTCTTAGGTCTCAGAATCTGAAGGCTCTAGAGATAATAGCAGTGACAGCTGAGGCTATGGCTGGGTCTCCCTGGGTCGCTGAGAACGTAATTAGCATTAACAACACTCTTTTGTTTTGATTATCAATGCTATGTACGGGGTTAAGTCATATTTGTACAGTCCTATCTCCTCAGAGCCGGGGTGACCCCTTTTTAAGTGAGGAAACTGATACTTGGTAAAACACTTGGAGTTAAACATAACGAAACTGATTTAAATTGTTTAATAAAAATTTAAACCATAGGAAAACATTCTCAACCTACTGTTAATTTTTCAGATACACTTAGTCAAGCAGTGTGTCAAGGGGCCAGAGTGCTAATGCAGTACTAGAGACTTCGAAGGGAAAAAGCCAAGGCTCACACTTCCAGCAGGACTGTTCTCGAATACTTAGAACCACAGACAACTGCAGGATTTGAGCTTTAAGAGTTTTCATGGTCCAAATGCAAACACACACACTGCCTGTGGTGTAACTCACTCATGGGCATGCCTGGCCTGCGCCAGCCAACACACCACTTCACACTGCATGTCTTTCGAATTATTTCAAGCAGAGAACAGATGAGCGAGCATAAGTTTAATATATGGTGCTAAGTTAGAGGACACTCCGTTCTGAGAATAAATGTCCAGTTAACAGGAAGAATCAGGCAACACGTAAGAACCCACAGGTAGAAAAAGACAACCGGTTAGTGAGGTTTCCAGACAATCTTCCTCCCCAACTACTCGCAAGGGCTCATTGACCTTAGAATGACCACGCCCAGGAAATGGTTTACAAATAAAGCTATAACTTGAAAGTTTTCTTCTTAGTGGGCAGCGCACAGCAACAGTATTTATAGGACATTATAAACAAAAATAAGGATACTATATAAGTAAATATAAACTTTAAATTAACAAAATACTGATTATTTTTTTCCATCTATAACTTGACCCCCAAAAGATGATTATTGTAGCTAACTACTTTATATGAAAATTCTTAATGTTTCTGATAATATAACAGAAATGTCCTAGGATTAAAAAAAAAATTTAACAAGTGTTAGGAAAAACCATGTTTGAAATTAGCAACTAAAAAAAAAAAAGTCAAATTCTACACATCTGAAAATACATCCCATACAGTGACTAAGAGGCCATAGATGTTTGTCATTTGCTCAGATAATTCCCAAGACTCTAAGCTAAACACTGCAGAGTTATCACTTGCTTTTCATAATATAAAATTCACGGAAAGCTATTTACCAGTAGCACAACACAACTGTACCATGGCTACATCTCTCCAGCCTTCTTTGGAGATAGAGCTTTGAATTGCTTTGGTGTTTGGACAGAAACACACATGCCTTTTACTCAGCAGGTAGCTGTGTCCTCATACCTACTACACAAACACTCTGTCTTTGCTATCTTTAAGCTGTTTTATAAAAATAAAATAAAATGGTTAGCTGGACTTCATTAAAATTGTCATTTTATTCTTTAAAAACAGATGTGAGGCTTTCTTTGCCTCATGCTTTAGTCATAGTTAAGAAAAAATGTTTTTAATTATAAAACTTTTAAACATTAAAATAGTATATTAAATATTTTATGCACTTTTATTTATAGGAAAATAATGCTGTCTTTAAGAAAATAAACTCGATGAAAGAACTGGGGACTTTTTAAAAAGCAGAGATATGGTACAGCAGGTAATTTCTGACTTCAGAAATTTAATAGTGAGATAGTAACTTACAAATTTTTATCTGACTCAGGAGGTGTTAATCCCATAGATGTGGGGAGAAAGACCACCAAATCCAAGTCATGGCCAAATTAATTAAAGCAAGCTTTATTTGTGTACACTGGCTGTTGCTCCAGAAGGCAGGGTTCAAGACAGCAGCATTAGATATGGGCAGGGTTTTTATAGCTCAGGGGTTGGGGGGGGGGGTTGAAATGGGGGATCTGGCCAGCACATGAGCAGGGGCATAGAGGCGGAACAAAAGCATCACAAATTGGTCATAACAACTTGAAACAAAGGCCTGGTTGCCATTTCCCGGAACAGGGAGTTCAGAACCATTCGACAGTCAAGGTTACAGGTGGGGCATTGTCCAATCCTTGAGGAACCAGATTTAATCATAAATAGGTATGAACCTAGTGTGTCTTTACCGTAAGATGGCTTTCAAGCCCAAGATGGAGGCAGGCTAGTTTATCAGAGGCAGAGGCAGGAGGCTGGTTTATCAGAGGCGGAGACAGGAAGATATCGGTGAGTTCAAGGCTAGCCTAGCCCACATAGTGAGTTCCAGGAAAGCCAGGACTACTCAGACAGACTTTGTCTAAAAACAAAACATCCCCCACCCCCAAACCAAATAAAAAGCACAAACAAACAAACAAGGAAAAACAAATGCAATAACAACAAAAAATGTATTCTGAAAATTCTAAGTCTTGTAAACTTGGATTTTTTTTAAAGGGTATATATACACATTCAATTTTATAGCTAACTTTAAAAAACCAAGCATTTAATTATAACTTGTTAGTAAATGATGGACACCAATTGAACCATTTATCTTCCTCTTAAATATTTTATTAGGTGAAGAACTGCATAGGTCTCACACTGTCATCTGACCTGCACATGTAGCACAGTTGGAAGAGATGAAGAGTTAAGGACCTCTGAGGTCAAGCTCAGCACACAAACTGATAACTTCATTTGGTCCCTCATCACACAGTACAATAGACTGGGTGGTTTAACATTATAGAAATCTATATTCTCGAAGTTGAGAAAGCTGAGAACGCTAGGAGTCCACGATTACCCAAGATCGAGAATGAGAGCTCTTCCTAGCACTGCAGACGAAGCCAGTCGGCTGTGCCCCTTCTTCTCCACCATACCAGGCTGCATGCTCGGGACCTGGTCACCCTCAAAGGCCTTACTTCTAATCACACTATATTAGGGTTGGGCCACACACAGCTTAGTCCATATTTCATTCTTGACCAGTTACACACAATGTTGGTTCTTCTTGAATAAAAAATGAGGGCATGACAGCTCCAAGTTATGGTTGAGGAGGTTTATTGTGGATATGAAAGGGTAAACAGTGTTAATCCCACCAGTTGAGAATAAGACCATAACCACAGTTTAAAGCTAAATTTGAAGCAAGCTGTAATTAAATACTGCCCAGGTTGACAGAGTCTCTGGCCAGGTCCATCTCTGGGTTCCCAGAAAATGGCCATGAGTCACACCTTGCAGAGGCTTTAAAAGGCAACCCCACACGGCCACTGTATGTCCCATCAGGACCAATCATGTATCCGGACATATTTCCTGCCTCCAAACCTCCTGCCCACATGTGATCTGTGGTAGCACATCTGGTGTAGTTGGATCAACAAACTTGTTTGGGGGAATGAAAACATGTGACTTGTTATCTCCCATAAGTAATAGCCTCCAGCATCTCAGGAAGTATCTGTCCCTGGGCAAGGGGCTCACAGGTAAGAGGCATTTTTATTCATGGATATCTTAGGCACAGTAATTAAAACTTAAAAAGTAACTTTGGCTCCTACAACAACCAGAGGCATTTGGAAGGGTCCAGACTGAACTGGCCCATGAGGTGTTGGGGGAAGGGGAGAGAAAAGAGAAAGAAAGAAGAGAGAAGGCCAAGAAAGGAAACAGGAGCCAAGAGGCCAAGAGGGCACCTAGCCAAAATGGCTGAGTTCCATAGAAAAGGGAAGCATGGGGGAGGGAAGGGAAGCTCAGGGGCTGAAGAGGCCAGGATGACCCTGCAACAGGTACTTGTGATACCGAAAGTCTTGTGGGCAGTGTCTACTTTGATGTTAGTTACATAGGCACCTCAGCTAGCCATTTGTCCTGAGTTTCTCTAAGACCTAATACTTATCAAGTACAAAATGAATTTTTGTCCTAATGGTTCCCAAAGTCTTAACTTTTTCCGGCATTAGTTCTAAAACTTCATCTAGGTATCACCCAAATGCCCACCCTAAATGTGCCTAATCTTATCTATGTACCACCTAAATTAGCTATGGGTGAAGCTCAAGGTACAATCCTGGGGCAACCTGAAAACTAGGTTAAGTGCTTTCCACACTGAACGGCGATACAGGGTAGGACAAACACTCGGTAACAGATGGTGGAAGGGAAGAGAAATAGGTGACTGGTTGGCTTCAAGGAAGTACAAAATACAGCTAGGCAAACTGCATCAATCTTTCGGTTTGGGAGGAAGTCTTTCTGCTTCTGTCCTTTGCTTTCTCAGACCCTGGAGTGGCTGTGACCAGCACAGCTCCACACTGATCCTCCTGGCTCTGAAGAGAGATCCTGCCCCCACAGCTCTAGACAGCGGCCATCTGAAGCGGTCCCGATGATTTCAGAATCACACTGGGCATCATTCTCCACTTTATTATTCCAACACACCCTCCCTTTTTATCACCCCCCACCCCCTTAACTCAAACCAGCCTGTTCTGGTTTAAGAAGTAGCGCTGTAGCCTCAGCCGTGTGTTCTCATCAGAATTCATTATAATACAGACTAGAATTTTCCAAATTTCAAATTCTACCTCTTTTTTCCTGATATTTTACCTCACTTCTTTTGTATTTTAATGTAAGTAGTCAAAATGAATACTGTTCCTTCACACACTTGTTTCAAAATTTCTAAGATAGCCTATTTTATCATTTACAAGTTTTACCTTCCAAGAAACCTGAGCAGTTAGTCAAGTTCTTTTGTTAGTTTATTTAAAAAGGTCTCCCTCTAAGATCCCCTTAGCTTTATTGCCTCAATTTCTAGCTTGCACACTCCAAATCTTTGAGTGTCTACCAATTGCTCAGTTATGTTGCCTCCATTTTCTGTTGAGGTATTTGTCAGCTTGAGGTGACGTAATATCACACACTGGGCAACCTAAATGCTAGAATGTGTTTTCTCATGGTTTTAGAGTTGGCAGTCCAAAATCCAGGTGCCAGGATGACCATCTGGTGATGACACCCACCCTGCCTTACTGATAGCTACTGTTGCCTTGCACGTGACAGAGACCAGGCCCTCTCCTGTCTCTTTTAAAGGCAACAGTCCTGTCAGACCAAAGCCCAGCTTCATGATATCATCATCTCTCACAGGCTCCACTGTGAAATGACATCACACAGCTTAGGGCTTTAATAAATGAACTCTGCCACACAAACATTTGCTCCATCACACGCCTGGCCACTACCCTGGTAGAGGGAGCTTCAATCTACACAAAAGAAACAGAAACCAGATTTAGAAAAGACAAAGAAAAAAGAGTATGAAGTGGTTTTGTAAATTACGTTTGCTTGAAAATATTTTGCATTTTCCTTCTACAACTAATTTAAAAACCATCATTCTGTCTATATTTTAGTATTATTATAAAAGTATAAATCTTCTATCCATTAAATTTGTCCTTTATATAATAGTAAGTGTATACATTTTAAGTGATCCACACTGCTAGAAAGGTCCACTTCTTTCCCCAGGTTTTACCCAGGTTATCTCTTATATTTTTGGTTATGAGCCTAGCCTTTGACAGCAGAACCATCTCTCCAGCGCCCTAGGTTATCTCATAGACTTCTTTTTAAAAAGTAAACTTGATTTAAAATGACATACAAGACTTATAAATTATGTATCTTAAACTGTTCCTGCTATGTTTTGACTCTTCAGTAAGATTTGCTACTTCCTTATGAATATTTTATAGAGAGCATTGCTAACAGATTAATCACCAAAACAACCTAATGACACCAATAGTTTAGTCTTAAGTTTTAATTCACTGATTCATCACTTGCTAACACTAAGGAAAGCTCTCTTGTCAGGTACACTTAAGAACAAAGCAAGTCATTAGGCATTCTGTTAAGTTTTTACCTGTGTGCAAGGTCCACAGAAACAAAGAGAAAAATATAAAGTGGTCTCATGAGAGGAGTGATTTCATAAGTATCCTGGGTCTGAAAGGTCGCTGTCTCTGTGGCAGTGTTTACAATTAGTGAGTATTCTCCTATGCAAAGTGTTATCCACCCAAAGACAAAGAGCGCAGCAGTGGCCCCGGGGCTGCCATACAGTGCGGTAACTCTGTTTGGGAGCAGATACCATGTTCCAAGACCACACACCAACCCAGCAAGAACAGAATGAAAAATTGTATTAGCTACGTATTTTTTGCCAGGAATCAGAAATTTGATGGTCTCAGCACCAGCACAGCTCGTAAATTCCTGCTCGTCTTCCTCTGCTAAGATGTCCCTGGCTATGATCCTTCTGACCAGCACCGACTGGCGTTTGGCATACACACTTATGAGCTGGATGACAGACGCGGTGAACACCATTAGCCCCCCGGAAAGGGCTGCTGCTGTGAAGTCTCTCAGAATGTCCAGCTGGTACAGCAGAGTTCCTGTTCCACCTAAGGCCCATGGCATCAGGAAAAGCACAAGCTGGTTAACATATATGTAAGGAGGGGCCCAGTAGCCTAACTTGAGTCGAGGGCCTCCAAGAACGGTTTGTGGGAAGCGCTTCAGCAGGAAGTCCTGTTTGTAATCGTTTAGCAGAGGGACATCTAAACTCATACTTCCCACTCAGGGTTGATCTGGGAGTCACATCTTCTTTATGATCAGCAATATCTGTGAAAGAGAGAAAACAAATTACTGTTTGAAAATACGACTCAGAAGACTTGGAGGAAATACAGCCCACATTTCTATTTATTTCCGTAGTTTCTTTACAAGCAGGATTTCTATCCTTGGTTCTTTTTAATACTTCACAACATAATTGGTACTAAGTTTGTTCTCTCTCCAAAATAATCACACTACTTTTTAAAAAAGAAATCTTATTCTTTATTATTTATTGAGCATATAATCCACAATATTAGATTTTTAACTCCTAGTTTAACTTCCGAGGCCACAGGACTACAGAAGGTTAATTCTCCTCACTCAGATCTGCTGGCAGGTCTATTACTTTCCACTGAGTTTTGCTATTGGTCTTTTCCTTCTACACAGGGCCAGCAAACTGTCTGTAAATGGCCAGATTGTAAATATTTTCAGCTTGGTGACTTCTATTATTACAATCCTATTTTTTTTTTTTTTTGCTGTACCATAAAAGCAACAATACAATACAATATATAAATGAATATGGGTGATTGTATTTTATAAAATGTATAGTATGTATCCAAACAGGCTATGTACAGACTGCCATTCACCACTCTCTAAATAAGGATATTTCTCTATAATTCTTTGGGGAGCAAAGTAGAAAATAAAACTAGATGTTACGCTTATTACTTAATAATTACAATAAATTTAGGATTTCAAATAATTTGTCAAATCTTATTATATAAAATTAGTAGCATTTCAATAAAAGCCAATATGGAAAGTGGGAGTTCAAATATAGTAGGGAGCCAGATCTCTAATCCTTGCATTCAGAAGGCAGGGGCAGGGGCGAAGGCAGGCAGAGCTCTGAGTTCAAGGCCAATTTTATCAGCCAGGGCTAGTGGTGAGAACTCGTCTCTACATCCTCATCATCCACCTGTAAGATGCAGTAGAAGGAAAAATAAGCTGGAAGTGAAAGAATTCAGAGTACATGCTTATTTTTAATAGCTACTTGAGAATTCCTTTTTCAGTCTCTCTGTTCCACAGTATGCCAGAAATAACCAGTACACCTTTGTGTCTTTTAGTACAGGTTGCTTCCACTCAAAGGTCATAACAATTTTAAGTATCAAGTACAGTGCATTTTTTGAGACAGCTTATTCTGAAGATAAAAACTAAACAACAAAACCAATTGTCTGATATAAGATCAGCTAGAAGACTATTACTTCAGTGGATCATTTGTTAGGCTAGAAAATTTAACACCTTAAAATAGCCCTTTAAATAAGTCCATTGGCTAATCCAGTCTATCTAACCAGCGTCAGGCAATGCCTGTTTGCTATGCTGTTAGGATGGTCTATAAAGTGTTAACATCTGTGTGCTTACACTTTTAGTCAGCTGCCCTTAGTCCTGTATACAACCATGTGTAGCTTTTACTTACGTAGCAGCCACGTGCGTTCACAAGCTACCAGAGCAGCAGATAGGGAATCCTGGTGATTTGAATGAAAATGGCCCAAAGGCCTATAGGGAGAGACACTATTAGGAGGTGTGGTCTTAATGGAGTAGGTGTGGCCTTGTTGGCAGAAGTGTGTCACTGGGTGTTGACTTTCAGGTCTCAAATGCTCTCAAGCCAGGCCTGGTGGCACTTTCTTCCTGCTGCCTGTCGATCCTGACACAGAACTCTCAGTTCCTCTCCAGCATCATGTCTGCCTGCATGCTGTCCTGTGTCCTGCCATGATGACAATGGAGGTAAGCCAGCCCCAGTGAAATGTTTTCCTTTATAAGAGTTGTCATGGTCATGGCATCGACTCACAGCAGTGGGATTGACTGAGACAGGAATCTTAACACCCTAAGCTTTTCTTCACGTGTTCATTCATTCGGTTTTTGTTTTGTTTTGTTTTGTTTTTTTTGTTTTTTGCCTTTCTCTCTGTAAGAAGCGTATCTGCCTCAATGATTTACCCTTAGTGTTCTGAAATAGACTCCTAGTGTCACAGGGTCAGAAGGTCACGTTCTTGCAGATGGGGGTAAACATGCCAGTATTAGTTATCTATGGTAGATGCCATTAGAGAGCGTCATTGGATCGTCAGGATTGTAAAGCTTTCTCCATGGAGTTGAGAGAAGTCAGAAAACAAGATAGAGACAGACAGAAAAGTGATACCATGGGAAGCTGTTACGTTACTAAGCACATTTATTTTCCTTTTAGTACTTCTGAACCTGTTGCAATACTCTATTGTTGATAGTCTCGAAAGATGCTCCTGAAATACCAGACAGTAAAATTCACACATTGTTCACTGCGTCTGCATTGAAAGTGTACACCCCTGTGTATTAGAAAGCTGGCTATCACTTGTGCAGGTATTGAAAGTTTTATTAGGGATACCAAGGAAACGACTTGCTACTTCTTCAGATTAAGCACCTTCCACAACTGTTAATGCCACGTCCTGCAAACACCCGGTTCCCCCGGTGCCTCCTCTCATGTCCTTTGCTGTGGTGTTTCCCACCTCTAGTCAGTAGTTTCAGTCAACTTTCACGACTCAGTCTAAGCTCCTAAAACTCCGGCAACACATTGGCCGAAGTGTCTCACTTCTCTCTGTACCTAAAACAGCTCGTCTGTACCACTCATAATGTGCACCAGCTCGCGCAAGCTCAGAGCAAGCTCTTCACGTGCTACCTTTACATATGCATAGTACATAGTAATACATTATGTGTGGTGAGAAGCCAAGTCCAGAGATTCATTTGATCCCTCAAACTCAGCAGAATACATTAGCATGCAGAAGCATGTATTATGTTAATGGCATCGCTTAAGTGAGATGTGTCAAGTACAAAAACATGATACCTTCATGTTTAAAGGGAGGGTGAAGAATTTAGCCCTTCTGAGTTTCTTATATTTTGTTCCATTCAAAATATTACATCAATAGGTTGCTTGTTCCCCATTTTAGGCCATGGAAGGTGGCTCCAGTTATCTTTACTATGGAATAAGTACTGATTGCTTCTGATGGTATGCTTAGCAGAGGAATGACCCTGCCTAGGAAGGTTATCCAAAAATAACAAGAGAACAGGACTGGGTGTGAGGACATTACACAGCTAGTGCTCTCTTGCGGGCAAGGAAACCACAATAGTAAGATGCTGGAAAGTAATCCAATTTTAATTCTTTCCTTGTACTATATTACAGTTCAATCTCCTCATCAGGAAAGGAGAAACTTTACACTGACAAAGCAGAACCAGAGCAGGATGCACAAAAGTCCAAATGAAGTAGGAATAATCACGAACTAAGTGAGAGCACCAAGAACTACAAAAGGAGAGAATGCAAACGTGGACTTGCTCAAAAAGCCTCAGGGAAAAGGAAATTTACTGAGACGATGACTTTAGTTGGGTATTTAAATAAAAGCTGGAAGGACACAGAGGGCTGCTTGACTCGTCAGTGAAGCCAGGGAGAAACTTCACAATAGACGGTCATCTTAGAGAGTCGCAGTGGTTATCAGCAAGCCAGTTACTTTGAGAAATCATTGAAATTAAAGACTATGGCAATAAACCTCTTTAAAATGCATCACTAAAGATGTCTAAACTTGTTTTGATCACAGAGCCCACTTTTCTTATGTTATCTAGTAACAGAAAATGCACTTAACATTTTATAGAAACTACTTTGAGACCTAGTGGCCTATATTGATCAGAACCTTTATGAATCAGGACAGGAAGAAGAGGAATAAGCACACCAGCCAAGAGGGAGTGGCATGCAAGCACACCAGCCAAGGGTGGGGGGGAGTGGCATGCAAGCACACCAGCCAAGGGGGAGTGGCATGCAAGCAATCACAACAGAAAACTATGAGATCTGACAGCTAGAATGTCAGAGCAAAAACTGATTTTCATCATAAATATTTTAAATATTGTAAAGATGTTTTAAAAACTGACGTCTGCTTCCTAACAATTCACTAATGGTCAATAGGGCAAAAAGTATATAATCAGCTTGTACCAACTAACTTCAAATTTTCATTCTAGATCATAGAAGTTTAAAACTATTTAAGAATTTAAAATTGTTTTTTTGAGGTACCACCAATTACATTTATGTGGAGAAATATTCTAAAAGTTAACATGGTTTATTTGTAGAGATCTAATCATAACAACTAAACGCTTTCCCCGAGTAACAGTTTGGCATATGCTTCTGAAGGCCTGTTAGTTTCTGGAAGGACAGACAACATGTATACGGTTGCTACTTCTGGCATGTTCAAAGGAAAATAGCTTAAGCCTAAGGAAACAAAAGCTGTGAGGAAGATGGCACTACAACACTGATTTAGGCCATATGCTCCCTTCATATGCTACTCTGAAAGTAAGCCAACAAAACAGACTCTGAGATGTTGCTGTATTTGGAATCTGAGTCATGGAATTCCCACGGGGGTAAGAAATGGTTCCAACTGGCAGTCTGCTGCCAGGGAATTCTTAGTTACCAAAACTACAACTCATCAATCATATGATAATGACTGAAATCCCTTGAAACAAAGAAAAATACAACAAAAAGTAACAAGTAGTAGTTGAATGCATGCATGCCCCTGCACATGCATGCACACGCCCCCAACCCATTTCTCACAAGCCGGAAGAAACAAATTCCTAAGTAGCACCTTTGGCAATTGTCTGAAATTTACTTAGGCTTGTTTAAAATATGCATCAGATTATTATTCCATGAATATAACAGACATCCTCCTACAATATATTTCATAAAATGTGAAAGAAAATATACCAAAGTTTTACTTTGCAAGCATCACTGCATTCACTATTTTTCCTAAACAAATACTTTACAACAAGTACAGAAGTAAAACAGCCCATACCGCTGCAATCAAAACCATGAAACAGCTCAATGCTCCACTTCTTAGGTAAAAGTCACATGTCCCCACTGGAGCCACCCCAGCAATACACAGATGTGGTGACTGTGTTTGGGAGACAGGTGTAAACTGCTGAGTGCACCAGCTGGAACTCAGAGCTACAAAGACAGATGCCACTCTAATTTTGTACAAACACTAGGGATCTTAACTAAATGCCACATCATGAATAAACACTAAATTCCCAAAGAGCCTTCTAAAAGACACGTGGTGTGTGCGAACACACACACGGTGCACGTTGTGACTCCCTTCTCTGTCCACTACGGAAAGCAAATCGGTCCAAGCACATGCAAAGGGTCACCACATTTCTCTGAACCTATAAGATGGCATGTATTAAGACTTTGGGAAGGTCTTTTTTTTTTTTTTTTTTTTTTATTAATTTATTCTTGTTACATCTCTATGGTTATCCCATCCCTTGTATCCTCCCATTCTCCCCTCCCTCCCATTTTCCCCTTATTCCCCTCCCCTATGACTGTTCCTCAGAGGGATTACCTCCCTCTGTATATGCTCATAGGGTATCAAGTCTCTTCTCGGTGACCTGCTGTCCTTCCTCTGAGTGCCACTAGGTCTCCCCCTCCAGGGGACATAGTCAAATGTGAGGCACCAGAGTACATGAGAAAGTCATATCCCTCTCTCCACTCAAGTGTGGAGACTGTCCTGTCCATGGGCTAGATCAGGGTAGGGGTTTAAATTTTACCGCCTGTATTGTCCTTGGCTAGTGCCTTAGTTTGAGCGGGACCCCTTGACCCAAATCTGCCTATCATAATGTTCTACTTGTAGGTTTCTAGGACCCACTGGACTCTTCTACATTGCTATTCTCCCATGGTTCTCTCATCTAGAGTCCCAATAGGATGTCCTCCCCTCTATCCCAGTTTCCTGGTAAGTGAAGGCTTTCGTGGGACATGCCCGTTGGGCTAGTATGCAGATATAAGTGAGTATATACCATTTGAGTCTTTCTGCTTCTGGGTTAACTCACTCATTATGATCATCTCTAGCTCAATCCATTTGTCCACAAATTTCGGGAATTCCTTGTTTTTAATAGCTGAGTAGTATTCCATAGTGTATATGTACCACAGTTTCTTTATCCATTCTTCTACTGAGGGACATTTAGGCTGTTTCCATGATCTGGCTATTATGAATAAGGCTGCTATGAACATGGTTGAGCAAATTTTCTTGCTGTGTGCTGGTGCATCTTCTGGGTATATTCCAAGGAGTGGAATAGCTGGGTCTTGAGGAAGCCCTATTCCCAGTTTTCTGAGATAGCACCAGATAGATTTCTAAAGTGGTTGTACTAGTTTGCATTCCCACCAGCAATGAAGGAGTGTTCCTCTCTCCCCACATCCTCTCCAGCATGTGGTGTCGCTTGAGTTTTTGATCTTAGCCATTCTGATGGGTGTAAGGGGAAGGTCTTTTGAAGAGTTTTTGTTTGTTTGTTTGTTTTGTTTTGCTCCCCTCATTATATATTCTAAATACAAATCTCTAATTATAGCCTTTTACCGTTCTGAATGTTTCACTTCCCTGATGGTGAAGACTCTACAACACTCTTTTGCCAGTGTTAGGTACCAATGCCGTCATTGCTAGATATCAAGTTTTACATTTTTATACTTTATATATTCCTTTCAAGTCTACCATTCAAGAATCATCTCTACATACAGGGCAGTGGTGGCGCACGCCTTTAATCCCAGCAGTCAGGAGGCAGAGGCAGGTGGATCTTTGAGTTCGAGGCCAGCGTGGTCTACAGAGTGAGTTTCACGACAGCCAAGGCTACACAGAGAAAACCCTGTCTCAAAAAACCAAAAAGGGGGGAAAATCCTCAAGACAAAGTTTGGTTTCATTTGACAATAAACTGGTATTCTTCAAAAACTCAGCTTGCCACTTGTTAACATTGTACCTTAGTTGTCACATAATATCATGAGTTTTCACCTTTGAATAAAATTATTTCTGGCTATTTACATGAATATCAGACTTTACTCCAATGATACCTTAATGTGAGAGAAAAGGTTGTCAACCCAGTTCAACTATTAGTGTGGTAGCGATATGGGAGGATAATTAGAATCTTCAGCCGTTTCTTTCCATTTTAATATCCATGAGCAGTAGAATGCTGTGCTGTCTTAAATCTATGTCTGCTAGACACAGGCTGGGATCATCAGAGAGGAGGAAATTCTGAATTCCTCTATAAGATTAGCTGCAGACCAACTTATGATTGATGGGTTGGCCTATCCCTGGCCTGGTGGTCATGGCTTCCATGAGAAAGCAGGCTGAGCAAGCCATGGGGAGCAAGCCAGTAAGCAGCACCCCTCCGTGGCCTGGGATTCAGCTCCTGCCTCCAGGTGCCTGTCCTGTGTGAGTGCCTGGCCTGACTTCCTTTGATGATAAACAGTGATACAGAAATATAAGCCTCCCCAAGTTGCTGGGGTCATGGTGTTTCATCACCGCAGTAGTAACCCTAACTAAGACAGCTGTTAATAAATATTCTGGTGTTGTACATTGGGGGGGGGGAGTGAAACAGAAGGAACAACTCATCGTACTACTTGTGAGGCATTGCCAGTTTGAACTAGCCTCCTATCTCATCATTTTAGGTTGCTTTTTTCCCTTGGGGGAGGGGCTGGGCTCCTAAGAGCTAAACATAAGGCCTCATACATGCTTATACGTATGCTGTCACCGAGCCCTTTTCCCAGACCTCTTTTTTACTTTTCAGAAATTTGAAACAAGCTTCCAGTAAGTTACCCACAGGCTAGCCTTGAACCTGAGATCCTCATGCATTAACCCCCTGTGTAGCTGAGCTTAGAGACCTATGTCACTTAGCTTAGAGATATTTACTATTTATTTATTTTTATAGACTGCACATAGACAATTAGCATACGACATAGCTATTCCATGACCAGGTATTATACTGGAGACATGAAAACATGCCTACACAAAAATGTATAGAAAATTTCCACCGCATATTATTACTGGCAAAAAAGGAAACAACTCAATGTCTATCAATGGCTAAATAAAACTGGACACACCTACACAATAGACTAACAACAAAAATGAATACAAGCTCCAACATGGGTGTACTTGGAAAACATTACTCCCATGTGAAAGAAGCTGGATGCATGCACACAAATCACACATTTTAAAGTTGTTTATCTAGAACATCTAAAATAATTTTGTAGAGACAAAAATAGATTAGTGGCTACCTACAATTAATGTGGGTAGGAATATCAGGGAAAACAGCTGAAAATATAAGGTTTCTTTCGGAGATAATCATATTATTCCAAAATCGACTGTATGATGGTTGCACAATTCTGTTGATACACTCAAAACCAATGAGTTGTCTACTTCCAGAAAATGAGTTGTATGTATCTCAAGAAAGCTTTTACAAAGTAAGATGAAAAGGTTCCCTGCCCAAGATTTTCCACTGTAGTTAACAGCCAACAGCCATTTCTTTAGGCAAGGAAGGTAAAACTTGTGAGAAATTATGGGTGAATTGGTGTGGATTGGGGCGGATATAAAATAATCAGAATGCTTTCTCTAAATCAGGAACTTAATGAAAAAAAACAAAACAAAACAAAACAAAACAAAAAACCTTAGTGAAAAAATTGGTAAGGGCAAAATGAGAGGCACAGAGGACGTAATTCAGAGACCTAATAAATAACGGGAATGGGATTCATTTAAATAAATTCTGGTTTTAGACACGCAAAGGATTATAGAGACGGAGAAACCTGGGAAACGAGCTCCACATATGCAGGAAGCCAAGAACGAACAAATTTGGGGCGGAAGGGCTTGAGACGTAGATCAACTAAGAAACAGTGAACCCTACCAAAGTGGCACAGACTGTGAATTTGATTAGGGCAACATGTCCATCCCTCATCTGGGCCAAAGGGCCATTCTCCATGTCACAAAGGCCTCAAAAGAAATAGAACGCAACCCCACCGGCTGCAAAAGTATTCTCAGTCACGTTAAAACCGCACTGGATCATAACCTCTATCAATTCAGTTCCCTCTGTATATTAAAAAGAGCAACAGTTGCATTTAAAAACTTTCTAACAGGGAACGGGAAGATGTTTCTTGTGGTAATAAAAGCTGAGGGAAGCGGGCAGTACCCAAGCGCGGAAACTAAGGCAGCAAAGAAGGCCCAGATGTGTCGGGGACGGACATACCTGGAGTCACCGGAGGGGAGAGGTGATGCGAGGGCGACCCGGGACCACATCTCCCTCGGTGAAGTCGCCCGACGGTGGATGCGACTGTACCAGCAGCTGACTCGAGGCCTTCAGGATAGCTCTGGTTTCCATGGCTAACATCAACTGCGCTCCCGCCTCTCAGGGGCCAGTGCGCACGCGCGCTCGGAGGCGGGGCCGTGCGTCTCGCCCCGCCCCCGGCGCTGTGGCTCCGCTGGAGGCGCGTTCACGTGCGCCGCGCGGCAGAGCGGGGTGGGCGGTGTCTCCTCCGGGTGGGGCGGGGCGGGGCGGGCTGGACTAGAGCTACGGGTGGCGCCAGGACCCCCCTATGGCTATAGTCTTTGCCTCTTACGTCCAGAACGTGGTTGCCTTGGTGACAGGACGTCCCTCTTCTAGGAGCCTCAAAGCTGGATAGATAAATGCCTGACCGCCATTTTGGGAACCTAGGAACTCTGAGGCCCCGCGGTGGCTCACTCGGGGTGTAACAGGAGTCCAGTCCCTTAGGGTCCTGATACCTCCATTAATGACCACAAAACTAAGGCCATTCAACAGCCTCTGGAGTGTGAATGCTTTTAAATGGTAACATGTGCCCCTTTCTCCTTAGATTTGAAACCAAATACCTTGTTTTCTCACACTACTACATACTACCTTTTCCTGTTTACAAAATGAAAGTTCATGGCCACCCAGACGCTAGCAAGTCTTGGTACCATCTTTCCAACCTCAGGTGCTTATATTTTGTGTCATATCTTAGTGCTTCTCAAAATATTTTAAACTTAATGTGTACATTTGTTACAGTAAACTGAGTGCGATTTTTTTTTTTCTCTTAATACAATATTTTGGAGACATTATAAACTACTATTCGTGTAATAGTGAACTTGTCAGTGGCAGCGGTCCAGGGCCCAGGGACACAGATTGCACGTTGCCACTTTAGTAATAGAAGTTCTAACGATCTCTATTCAGGTGAAGTAGGGATTCTTAAATTTGCCACAGAAAAAAATAACAGGGTGAGCCTTTATGAAGCAGAGTTGGAGTTTACTAGTGATTTTTATGTAAGCTACAGGGGTTAATATAAAGTATAGATGCACTCAATGACAGCGTAAAGGGATTTTCCTCTTTACATAGTCACATACATGACTGTGGTAACATCTGAGGTTACATAGAAAGCTATGCTAAGTAAGTTGCCTGATATCAGGAAGCTCCTCATGTTCATTGGGTCTGATTACAGCTAATAACATAAAAAGACTGTTTTGAAAAAACATGTTTATAGCCTTGTTTGGAGAGTCCCAGAAGTTTTCAGGTTTGGGGAAGGAGTGGGGTCATAAATACTCAGGCCTTAAGCATGGTTTGTAGATATTTTAGCTCTTTTATTCAAAACGCTTTTACATAAAATATTGTCTCTCTGTAGGCAACCTCCACAGGAAAATTTAACTGTGCTGGGATTCTTAACTTGCTGAGCTATGTCACCTCAAGAGAAAACACAGCTACAACTCTTTCACCTCCCCACACATGTGAAGGTTTATACTGTGGATTACTAAGTGTACACCAGCATTATAGGTAAAAACAATGTGCGCATCTTAATTACAAAACACTTCCATACGGGGATGGGGAGGTGGATCAGCAGAATTCTGGACTCTCAGCTGGTAGAAATTCAACCAAACTCTGGAGTGAAAGGCTTCTTTCTCTTACTCTGCCCCCTTAGTTTCCCCTCTGTAAGATGTCTCAAACTTAAGTGATAAGTGTATTTTGACAGTTCTTCAGATTTGTTGATTTTATTTTTTTTCTCTCACTTCTCCAGCCTCTTCCTTTCTTGAGACAAAACAGTGTTGGATTTTGGCTAGTTGATAACTCTAGAATGATCTCCACATGAGCAGAAGAGTTGCATGCCTCTCACTTTAAATTGAAAGCTAGAATGACTAAGATTGGTGAAGCAGGCATGCCAAAAGCCAAGGCAGGCTGAAAGCTAGGCCTCAAAGACCGACCAACCAAATCATAAATGAAAAGTTCTTAAAAGGAAATTAAAATGCTAAGAGAAGATAGAGATAAAAAGAAACAACCGGTTAATGCTGATGTGGAGGAAATCTCGGCGGTCTGGATTGAAAACCAAGCCAGTCACACTCTCTTCAGTTCTCTGGGGCAGAGGGAGGGAATTGAAGGCACAGAAGTAACACTGGAAGCTGAAATAGGATGGGTCATGATGTTGAAAGGAAGAAGCTGTTTCCATAGCATTGCAAGGCTAGGAAAAGCTGCAAATACCAAGAAAGCATCTCCAGTGAGTCCCCTGCAAGATCTAAGATCCTGAAGGTGGTCACACTAAGCCTGGACACGGGATCGAGGCACGTTAATTCCCTGGCAAAACTGCAGTGATGAGTAGCTGCATCTTAGGGATGAGCAAAGAACGTGCTTTTATAGGATGGGGTCTACTCCTGGAAAAGATGCTAACCATAGTGTTCAAATGTCAACAGAGGATTTAGGATACCTAAGTGTGCTTGATAAAGTCATAGCAAGGTTTGAAAGAATCAACTCTTAACTTTGGGAGAGGCTCTGCTAGGGCTAAAATGTTATCAAATAGCATGACATGAAATCGTTTGTGAAAGGACAGTGCAGGAAACACTGTCCTAAGAAATTGCTCCAGCCACTTCAAAGCTTTAGGAGCCACCACTCTGAACCAGTCGGCAGCCATTAGCGTTGAAGAGAGAACTCTGAAGTGTCAGATGGTTACTAGCAATTTATTATCAATGAAGTAGTTGTTATTTTATTTTAATTATGTTTCTGCCTATTTCTGAATACGAATTTGTGCATTTGAGTGTAGGTGCCTGTAGAGGCAGGAGGAGGGTGTCACGTTCCCTGGCACAGGAGTGGCAGGTATTTGTCAGCTGTCCACTGTGGCTACTAATTGTGAAGAACCAGTTGTGAGGAACTAAACCCAGGTCTTCTAGAAGCACAGCAAGCCCTTTTTTCCTCCCTGGTTTTTCAAGACAAGGTTTCTCTGGAGTCTGAGTTTCGGAAAAGTCAAACAAATGAAGTCTGGAATTGAGGCGCTACGCCTGTCTGTCTTCACAGTTCATCTATGATGATGAAAATACGGAACAGCTGTGCCAGCCAAAGAAAATGTACAGATAGCTCTAATCTTGATTCAGGTTTTGTGTGATGGTATAGTGGCAATGCCAAGGTTTAGTTCTTAGCCGAGTGGCATAGGATGTGGAAAAGTAATGCAGAGATGCAGTGCCAGGAATAGGGGATAAAGGTTAAAGAAAGACTGGGCATTAGGAAACTGAGGTTCTCAGACAGGTAGGTACAACTAGTTGGAATGGAACGTGACTGGACTGGGCAGGAATAGGGAGAATCAAGAGGAGAAAATGAAGATGGATCCAGAGTTCAAGTTCGGTGTCCACACCAAGTCTGAAGTAACATAAAAGACACATGTGAACAAATATGTACAGATCAAATAAGTTAGAAAGAAGAGGCCCCATCTTGAGAAGGAAGATAACGAAATCAATTTGAGATGTATCCAAAGGGCTTGTGAGATATTCAGGTGCCTAAAAGCAGCTAGAAATACGGATAATAACTGAAATCGTGAGGCTGGAAAAGATT
>OU015742.1:165878824-165935959 GCA_907169655.1 Acomys percivali | reverse complement strand
CACACACACACACACACACACACACACACACACACACACACACACACCATGTAAATTACATATAATCTGTATCCAAAATTGTTCTATGTACTTCATTGCAATGGTTTAGAAAGGGATGAGGAAGCAGAGCGCCTCCCACCCCCCCAGTGTTAGAAATAAAAAGGGGGTCTAGCGTACAAAATAAGAGCCCAGTGCAATTAAAAATTGAGTTCATAGAGCAGCTTGATAAAGAATCTTAAATGTCATGAAATTATATCCTGTATTAAACTGAAATTTGTGATTTAAAAATCTATACTACTTGTGTATTTTGTGTGTGTGTGTGTGTGTGTGTGTGTGTGTGTGTGTGTGTGTGTGCGCGCGCGCGCGCGCCTTTCTTTTCCTTAGTCCCCAGGTAGTAGCAGAAGATGTAATTGTGAGACTAAAATGGACTGTGAGTATTCAGTCACAACTTTAGAAGTAAAAGATGTTTGCAGGGAAAGGAAGAAACTGGGGGTCCAGAGAAGTTAGGGTTATATGACTACATACTAATAGGCCTGTCTGCCTCAGTCCCTTGATTTACAGTGTTATTTAGACTCTATACCATGCCACTCTTAAAAATCATATGAAACATTCAGTTCTTTCTTCCTCACCATGAGATTATTTTATCAAACATAAAGTTTTTGTACAGTTGCTTGTATTTAAGGCTCTGTTTGGGGGATGGTATTTTTATATTTTCATGAGTTTCTTTTTCTCATCCCTTTGATATTAAGAGAGGTTGTATTTTCTTTACTTTTAAGAATAATATATTTTGCTCTAACTTCTAATTCCTTTCTCTCTCTCTCTCTTCACTCTTTATTTTCTCTCTCTCTACCCTCTTCTCTCTGTCTCTCTCTGGGGTACCCCCTTTCCCCTTTTCCTTCTCCCCTCATGCCCATTTAATAACCTCTGTATAACATAAAAAAAAGAATAATATATTTTATAAATTTGTTTTACATCTCTCCTACCACACTCTTATCTTAAACAATATTCTCCAAATTACTATAAGTGAAACTCAAGATAAAAGTGGCGCTGTCCTTCTTACCCCAGACTGAGGTTATGGATCACACTAGGAACATTTTTGGTTGCAAATGACAGCAATGTTATTGCCCCAAAGGAGCTTCCTGGCTACCTAACTGGGGAGTCAAGGGGCACATCTTAAGACATCATTTGGAGACTCAGATATTACTGTCAGTGATATCACTTTGTTTTCATTGCCTTATTCTTTAGACAAGCTCTTCTCGTGGCAGGCAACTGACTGCCAGACACTTGTGTCACACCCTCCCATGTACCAGTTGTCAAGAAGGACATAAAAACAGAAGAAATCATGGTCTAAGTTTATATCTTAGTGGCGGGCTGGGCTGTGTGTGCCCACTCCTGTGACTAGTAATCCCAAAGTTAACTCATAGAACAGAGGTAGACATTCAAAGAAAACAAAACAAACAAAACAAAAAACAAAACAAAGAAATAAAAAACCCAAAACCCAAAACCCAAAAACCAATCTGAAGGAAGAGGCTCAGAAATTAGGCATAACAAAAGAAATATTTCTCTGTCCGCTGAACTGGAATTTTCTTACTTTATAATGAAATGAAATGGCTTCTTTAGTCAGATCAATAGATCACTACTGCTCCTATCCAAGCCAACATAATATTTTGTGTCATTTAATGGATGGCACAAGTTATTTTCCTAACATGTGAATTCCTTCTTTTATGGAACTTGCCAGGAGAAGTTAGTGGGAAGGCAGACCATATTCTCTGTTAGGGAAGCTGAAAACATCAAATGCTCTTCTTTAAGTGCTGTTAGGGTTCTGGTAGGTGGCCTATGTTTGCCCATCTTCCTGAGGCTTTCACATGTAGACAGGCTAGGAAGCGTGAAGCTAGAAACAGCTCCAGGTTGTTCTGATGGCAGCTAGTACTGCTGGAGCCTGGAGCACCCATGCAGAGTGCACTGTGTCTGGGACAGTGTGAAAGGTACTGGCAACCTGCCATTCAGTTCCTTGAGGTCTCATTCTAAAAGCCAGCTTCCCAGCCTTTCTGCTAAGTCAGCTATCTAATATGACACACATAAAGTAATCTTTTCTTTCAGCCCAAACCACTGATTGGTATATGGCTAATTCTTAGTAATTATTTTGAAGAATAATGAATGTCTCCAAGTTGTTAGTGATGGATAAATTAAGGTATGATTCATCTTTTTCATGTATTTAACTGCTTCAAATTCTAGAATTTATTATTCTGTTGCTCCCTGTATGATGATGTTAAATTTATTAAAACCACAAACATATTAATACATTTAAGAAACATTTTTCAAAAATATACAACTCTTCTGTCAACTAATTAAAGCCATTTAATATTAATACTTCTATGTTCCATAGGTAATATGTGACATCTAGTTTGATTCTCTGTTTCAGATCTGTAAAACTATACACTTATACCTTTGCTATTAATATAAATTAGCATCTTTTTAAGTGGAAGAGGTTCAGCATAATTATGATGATTATTATAAAGTTGTGAGAATTTACTAGACTATGTGAGCTATATTATGTTTTCACACATGCAAATAAATGCACATGAGTATGTTCATAAAATACCAGGTGTAAACTATGTTCTTTCAACATTCTAATGGTGGCAGTTTAAATACTATTTTGTTGTTAATAATGGCTCAATACCTAAAGTGCCCTTCCAAGGTAAATTAACCAGGAAATGCAGTGGGTTTGACTTCACTGTTGAATGTTCATGTTCATCCTTTTAGATTTAGCTCTCTGTTTGCTGTTCCTTGGCACTCTCTATAGAATCCCAGCTTGTTCTGCTTTTCACCTGTCTTTTAACAGTTTAACATAGATGGTTGGATCAAGTCCATTGCTCCAATTGTATGAAGCTTAAAAAGCTCCCCAGTGCCCCAGTCTCCCATTGTGCCTGGCTTCCCTGAGTGCTCTGCGCATGGCATTTCACTTGTGCTTTCTGTTTTCTAAACCCATTTGTGCCCATTCTTTCTGAAGACACTTGCTCATCTGAGATCTCAAATTGACTTCTCCCTATTCTGTGTCCTTAAATAAAGATGCACCATTAACGCTGACTGAGCCCTTGCAAAGTCCCCCATAAAGCAGGAAAGGCTGTGAGAGACTGTGCCACAGTGTTTGCAAGTACCTGTCTGAGCCAAACTGAGAGAAATGAGAAATAATTTGAAACTTAAAAATTATGTGTGTGTGTATATATATATATGTATATATATATATACACACACACATATGTATATATATATATACACACACATACAGATTAGTCTTTTTTGCTTGTTCATAGAGACAGTTCTGAAACATTTTGGAGGGAAGAGAGAGGAAGCACTGTGTTACAATTAAAGACAGAGCAAAGAGTAAAGCCAAATCAATAAAAGTAGCAGAGAATTTCTGGAAAAAGACAAACTCATTTTACAGCAAGGAAGATGTGAAGCACACAGGCCAAGGCTATAGCTACAGCATTTAAATGAAACCAACCCGATTATTTTTTAAAGTGAAGTACAGCTGTTGTTATTTATGATTTACGCAATAGTAAGGTTTCTGTTTTTTCTTTCTAGAAACAACTCCTAGTGCAGCGTACTTTTACACAATTGGAAACTAATTAGAATCATAAAACCAAAAATTAGAAGAAAATATAGAATTATGGGTTTACAGTTGTAAACCCATACATTTTAATATTTGTGAAAAAACACCTCACACCTGTTTGCAGTCTTGTGTTTGGTAAAAATAGAATTTATTTAAAAATGTACTGAAATGTGTTATCCTGGTGCACTTTGCAGTCAGGACACATGGAAATAAATCCTGTCCTGGTTAGAGCTGGACCAGAAAAGAACGTGTGTTCTAATGTGCATCTCTCTCTTTTGTGTAGTTCCCGCCACGTTGCCAGGCTGTGATCACTGCAGCCATATGTGGAAAAGGACAACGTTACTAAGTGGGTTTATGTTGATCAAAAGAGCATATACTTAAGGTGAAGCCCAAGGAAGCATAAAAGGTAACTAATTTAATTTCAGGTAATTAATAGTTTCAAAGATATGTCTACCTTTCTTTGATTAGATTACAAATTCTTATAGCTTTTTTCTATTAAATCACTAATTATTTATAAACAAATATCAGTACAAAAGCAAAAATTTAAGATAAAGTGCATAAGCTGACTCTGAGAGGTGTCTTTTGAGTTGTTTACAAAGTATGGTAAAATTTAAAAATTAATGCTATAGGTAATATTTTTATTAAAAATGTGTAGCGGCAGACTGTTTTTTAGTAAAACAGCAATGTGTTCCTGTCCAATCTGGCTCTAAGAAGCAGCTGAGAATTTAAACAGCAGTTTTCATTAGAAATATTCTACTAATGAAGCAAAGTATGGAAGACAGTGAAGTGTTTCAAGGTGGTCTGAAATCTCTAGGGTTTTGGCAGAGACAACTTATTCTGATGAAAAAATCAGTTTTGAATCCATAAACAAAGGGACTTGATTAGATTCACTTAATATCCAGAGGAATTCAACCATAGGTGCTGCCTCTCCTCAGAGAACTAAGGATAATTTATTTCCTATTATATCAGTAATATTTAATTGATGCTAAAATGAGATCTAATATTTTAAAATTTTGAATGCTTCTCATAATATATAATAGCTTAAGAGGAAGTAACAGCATGCATGTTGCATATGATTAGTGCCTGGAAACATACATGTAGTGCATACACCTGTACACACAGGGCATCATGTACATTTTAGACAAATATTCACAACCACAGTTAATTCAATAGAAGAATTTAGGGTTGCAAAAATAGGAGTAGGTGATAAGATCCTTACTGAGCGATTATAATTACAGTTAGTTGTCACATGAAGATATCGGGAGATTGGCTTGCCAGCTCTACTTTCAGTTCGGCATAGGAGACTCCTGATCTGTAATTAAACTGTGTTGATTTCTCACATTCAGGTTGCTGTGGAATCGAAAATAAAGTCATAATGCATTTGATTGAGTGCATGCAAAATAAGTCTACTACCAAGAACAAAGAAATACTCTCTTTGTATTATAGAAATTATAATGTTTAATCTACACTAAATATATTGGAAGAAAATGAAATCGTTTATAGTTTTATGTAGATTAGCTATATAGTAAGCTAACACTGCTGGCTAGACAGCACGTGATTATTAATTGCTAATTCATCTGTATTTGAAAAAGCAATGAATTTGAGTGGAAAACATCTACGGTCAGATATGTCATATGCCATCCTTTTAGTAAGCCACCCTTTCTGTGAGATGATGCATGGCATGCTTACCTGGTACATGTGTGCCAGGAACCGAGGGCAGCTAGCATCACTGCTACAAGAACGTCACTTGCAGTGCATCATATTTTGTTTGGTTGGTTAATTAGGAATGGATGGAGACAAAGGTACTATGACCTACTTGACAGTCCCAGGGGCCTTGTACATCATGTCAGTGACATCTGCTGTGATGGCCGAAAAAAATTACAATCTGTTGTGCCAAACAGTGTTCAGAATCAGCTCCTTATTGTTTTCATATAAAAGCATTTCTGTGATTTATATGAGACGCTAGCCACTGCATCTTGTACAGCACCTGGCAGTGCCTAAGCTCATGTTTATTATTACTCTGTGTGTCACTATCAAATTATGTATTCAAATTATTTTACGTTCAAGAAGAAATTCAGAGGTAATTAAAAATATTTATAAAATATCCCAAACTTTTAGAAAATGACATAAAATTAAATATAACATTTATGAAAAATCTGTAGGAGGAAAAAAATCCCATAATGTTCAATTTGTGTGGTATTTAAGTTATTCTTTTCTGCTTTCTATTTTCTGTTCTTAAACACTTTTCCCCAGAGAAAACATATCACACTTATTTATCCTAGTATTTTAAGAAGATACTTTATTATCAAAATTTGATATTCATTTTAAAATCATAAAAGAAAACAAAAAGCACAGAGTCCTAGTTTCATACCAGGCACACACTGTCAGCCCCTATAGCAGTGTCATACCAGGCACATACTGTCAGCCCCTATAGCAGTGTCATACCAGGCACACACTGTCAGCCCCTGCAGCAGTGTCGGAACCACAGTGCAACCCAGACACCTTCTGGACAGCTTAAGAACTGCACAGTTGGGTCTCTGAACAAAGGCCCTCTGAATGGAATAGCTATTGAAAAAACACACTTTAAGAAATGCAAAATCAATCTGTAATTAGGTTTGAAATTTAAAATATTACATGATTAAATTACAAAAGCCAGCATTAAAGACTAAAAAGCACAAAGTTATTGCATGCACATTGAAATGATAGTTTCCAAAATACCTCCAGAACTATTTTCAGGTAGATTATAAGATATGAACAGTCAGATTAAAAACCCGTTATGTTTATGCAAGGAACATTATAATAGTATGAAAATTATATGCAATGTGGAACAAATTTGAGTATAAGGTACTTTCTGAATTGTGTAGCCTATTTATATCAAATATAACTGGTAACTTAGTGATCATTTTTTTTTTCTGAGACAGGGTCTCTTTGTAGTTCAGGTGAGCATCAAACTAGTCCTGCCTCTATCCCCTGACAGCTGTGTGCCACTGTGCCTGATTTATGCAGGGATAACTATTGAAGTCAGGGCTTTGTGCACGTTAGGCTAGGCAAGCACTCTCCCAAATGAGTCACATCCCAGTCCATTAGTCATCAATTTAAAGACTAGGAAGCAGCTGGGCATGGTGGTACACCCCTTTAATCCCAGCACTCAGGAAGCAAAGGCAGGTGGATCTCTGTGAGTTTAAGGCCAACCTGGTCTACAAAGCAAGTCCAGGACAGCTCAGGCTATCACACAAAGAAACTCTTGCCTTGAAAAACAAAAAATCAAAAACCAAAAACCAAAACAAAATAAAAAGGAACCAACAGTGTCCATAGTTGGGTACATATAGGAATAAGCACGGATTTCCACTTTTTGCATTGATCTCTAAGTAAGTTTGACAGTTGTCCTGGGCTTCTTTTCTCCCACTGCAAAGAAGAGCCCTAAAAAGTAACCAGTGGCAAAACTCAACTAGCAAAAATCACTTTGGTTTAGTAATGGTTGTGTTTGGCCTGCTGTTCCTAGTCTTACAACAACAACAACAACAACAGTAATAACAGAGGAGTCTTCCTTCCTATACAAGCAACCATGCCTGTCCCAGTAGGCATGATTTTACAAGCAGTCTCAGGCTGAAGAAGACATGCTCAAACTGAGCATCATGAATTGAAACGCTGATGAAATGGAGTTTCATGTAATTCTAAAGGACTAGTCACTTAACAAACCAAAAGTCTCCACAGTCAGGCCTCAGTGAGATCTTGTAACGGCTTCTGGTGCCAGGAGCAAACATTTGGGTCTCTAGCATTTGTTTCATGCCATCACTTTTATAGTCTCAGATTCTTGTACACTATAATGAGCAGCCCACGACTGTTAAAGACACTGGGTCAAGCAACTAAAACAGCCCTAAAGTTTAAGACCAATGGTATTAAGTCAGATTTAACCAGTGCCTCCGCCACATCAGTAATGTGAGCTTTTCTACCTGACTACTGTCTGCTGGCCTCTGCCTGACGGTTCAAACAAATGTTTGCTGGTTCCTGCTCATTTATTTTTAGGTAGTTACCTTTGAGAAAGTTACTCTCAGGCATTCTGTAAGAAACAAGGTAGGTGTGAATCACAGAATGGCCACTTAACAACAGAATGGCTCGCAGGGCTGAGGCTGCGGTGCAATGCATGGCGTCTGCATTCATTTCCCAAGAGACAACTAGGCTCATGACTAGTTAGACATCATGTCAGCTTGAAGACTCACTAAAACAACTGACTACAGTGAGGGAGTCGGCGAGGCAAGCTGGAGCTGCAGCTAACAAAGAAGTTGGAGGGCTGGCAGGGAGGTTTTCACCAGTGGAGTAGACTCCAGTGGAGCTCTAAGGGGGAGGGTCTTCCGACTGAGCTGGGTTTGGGGGTGGGCCAACATTGGACCGAGGCAAGCTAACAGGGTTTGTCAAAGAAAGCTCGGATTATTTACAAAATTCTCTGCCTTTACAACGTCAGGATGCTGAACTTATTTGGTGTTAAAAACACAAGTGAACTGCACTACGCCCTCCATGAGCGCAGTGAGTCGGAGGAAACACAGAACTGGTTGCTCCGTAGTTATTTCGACGTTTTCTCACTAGGGAGTACTTCCGATTTTTCGAACACTGTTCAACTTTCATTAAACCTCATTAAACCTCTTGATTTATTATACAAATCTATGAGATTTCGCAAAGGTTTCATGTATGTGGAAAAGAAAGCCCTATGGTAAGAGCTTTTTCCAGTGAGCAAAGAACGCTTTAACAGTGTATAGCTAAAGTCACTATTTTTAAACACTGTTAGCAAATTGGGAGGGTTTTTAAGTAGAGAGGAGTGCTAAAGTACACAGATAGCTGTATTTTCCTTCATGGTGAGGGAGCTGTTCACTTATGCACTTGGGTAGCCATGTTCCAATGTGATAAAAGAAGAGGCGAGGCATTCCCCGCCCCTCCCTCCCAGCTGCTGAAGGCTAGTTCTACACAGATGCTCCAGGGTTATTTTTCAGAATGCCTCTATTCTTGGGATTTCTTTTTTCTTTTCTAAAATTAGGAATTCAGATAGTTTTAAATTATAAAATAATGAGTAAAGTTAGGCTGCCCCTGAGCTCAATACATGCTATATAGGTTTTACAATATGAATTTCAAATTTCAAATAAAATATAAAATTAGGTCGGGAATGGAGACACAGCAAGGCTGGAGGGAGGAGAGGTTGGGGGCCAGTGTGGACTACATAGTAAGAGCCTGCTTCAAAAACAAACTAGGCGTGGTGGCGCATGTCTTCAGTCGCAGCACATGGGAGGCAGAAGTAGGCAGACCTCTGTGAGTTTGAGGCCAGCCTGGTCTACAGAGTGATTTCCAGGACAGCCAGAACTATGTAACAAGACACTGCTTCAAACATCCCCACCAAAGAAAAATTAAAAGATTACAAAATTGCCATATATTACTAATACTTAAATTTCTGTAAACTAATCAGATTGATTGTAGTTGTTTTAAAAAAAAAAGTAGATATCCAGACCTGTGTGAAAGTGACCATATTTTTCAAATTAAATATTTGAGCAGTTATAATCAGAAAAACAGCAGAGTAAGGATTTTTTTTTTCTCCAGAGAATCCTAAAGAAATGCTGACAAATCTTGAAGGAGGATATATGTGAAGAGAAAGTTACGAAGATGAAACCAGGACTGGGTTCCTGAGAATCAGAGAGTCGGAGGAAAAGAAGGACTAAACAGACACCTCTACAGACATTTCACTCTCAAAGAGACGAGAAACAAGTTGACAGGTCCAATTGTGTGTACAGTTGAATCTTTTGGAAAAAAAATACTCATGATTAAAATCTTACTGTCATAACGATGTACAAGTATGAAAACTAAGACAAATACCACAGCAATAAATTATGCTGAGTCTATTTATTACATCTGGGGTGTGTGTGTGTGTGTGTGTGTGTGTGTGTGTGTGTGTGTGTGTGTGTGTGTGTGGTGAAGATAGGGGTGTGGATGGTGCATCCCACAATGAGTGTGTGGTGTTGAGAGGACAATGCTAAGGCGTGGTTTTCCTCCTCTGTCCTGTGGGTCCCAGTGATCAGACCCTGGTCCTCAGGCTTGGCAGCAAGTGCCTTTACCTGTTGAGCCATCTCACCAGCCATGGTTTCTTTTAACAGGCTGTCCTATAAATATTACAGACATGCATGGTAATCTCCTACTCTTAGTAGGCTCCAGATACTTTTATAATTATTTTGGTGATTTTTAACAAAACGGGGAGTTAAAAGGAATGGAAGAGATTCCTTCTCAAGCAAGAACCCCATCTCCAGCTGTTCCAAAACAGAGCGAGTGAGGAACTGCAGTTTGGGAGGAGGCTTCTTCTAAATGCTAATTAAGATGAATATACTAAATGAAATATTATCCACGTCCTATTCTTTTAGTGTCCTCCATCCACTAAAGCCCTGGCTCTCAGATGCTTCATCAATTCACTGATAATCCCAAGGAAAACATGGTGTATGTTTTAAATTGTCTGATTTTTACTTTTAGCAGAATTCATCACTGAACTGGTTTTGGTGGTTTTCACTATGACATGCAGAAAATGTAAAAATTTTGAAAGAAGTCAGGAAATTCTTGTCCTCACCGAAAGTGGATCAGTCACAACCCGTGAGCAGTTAAGTAGAATACATAATATACTAGTTTTTGAAATTGGCACAGATAATCTGACAAAACATATAATACTAAGAAGACAAATTAAACAATGCACTTTCAAGTAACGTTTGAAGTCAAATGAGATGGCTGTTTCAAATGAGGGTTTTTGTTGTTGTTGTTGTTTTTTTTATTGTTGCTGCTGCTGTTGTTTGTTTGTTTTTACATTTTCTCTGAAACTCTTTGTAAAAATACCTTCAACTTCAGGAGTTAAGGTGAAGTCAGGTCCCAAGAAATGGCTAAATCCAGCAGGCAGAATAACATTTGTTATTTTAATGGGAGAGGCTTTAACGTGGCACAATGACCCACCATCCGGAGGAGAGTTGGTAACAGGAACGAACTACACAATAAAATAAAACAAGTAAGAACATCTTACCTCTGAAATCGGGACAGATAGGTTTAATACTTACCATAAGCCCCAAGGCACAATAAACTTTAAAAGGCACTTTCACATGCTCACCTAAGCTCGGGATTGGTGGCTGTCCTTCAGTCTTAGGGTCTGGCTTCTTTACACTACACTGCACTGTTAGAAGCCAGAGCGTGGTGTCTCATCCTACTTCCAAAAGCTCGTAGTAGGGAAGATGTTTCCTTTGTAATGACTCTTTTTCTTTTTTTAAATATTTATTTTCACTTTGTATGCGTGAGTGCCTTGCCTATCTCCATGAATGTATGTGTACCACTTGCATAGCCTGTGCCAGCAGAGGTCAAGGGAGTGTTGGACCCTTTGGTATTACAGGCATGTAGGCCACCACATGTGTGCTGGAAACGGAATTGCTTTCTGCAGAAATGTATGCCTGCTCCACATTCATCAAGACCATGAGCTTGTTACAGATACGAATTCTGAACATACAGTTCCACTTACTTCTAGGCTCAGGCCTTTGGTATTTCTGTAAACTAACCGACTTGACTTCAGCGAGCATTACCAAGAACGCAGGCTTTAGTGGGAACTGAGTTCTGTAACTAATGCTGTGTAGTCCCAAGTTGCCCAACAGTTCATTTTTGGGAAGTTTCTTTCTGTTATTAATATGGCTCACTGTCACCTTTTCTTCTTAAAGCCAAACCCATAACACATTTGGGTGTAAATGTCTGGAGTTCACTCTGCCCTTCTGCTGTTAGAAGAAACAACAGCAGCAACCAAAATAAAGAAATCCAAACTGAGAAACTTGAAATTGTTTCTATCCTTGTTTCTTCTGAGTAGCTAAAAGAAATAATGGCTCAGTTTTGTTCTAACCAGGAAAGAGTTATTATTGAACCTTAAAACACACTTTTTTTTGTAAGACAAACATTTCAAATACTTCATTGCTTTAAAATCTAGCAATATTACTTTAAAATAGAACTTATACATTTTCATTAAGCAAAGGTTCTTTGAAATGCCTCTATGGAACCCCACACATGCAGGTGGGTAGGCGCATCTTCCCCCAAGGATGTGGAGTAGCCTCACCTGAAACTCTATTGAAGGCCTTACCTTACACGGCAAAGGAGCTTGCAGGTGGGGCTGAGACAAGGACTTGGAAGTGGGGATGTTGCTCTGGACAGTCTAAAAAAGAGGGAAACAGAAGGGTCAGCATGGGGCGCAGGAGCTATGGTGAAGGAAGCAGAGCTTGGGGTGATGGCACCACTGGCTGAGGGCCAAGAGCCAAGGAACCCGGAAGCAGAAAGCATGCAGACCCAGCGCTCCCAGAAGGAATGCAGCTTAGCCATGCTTCCAGCTAAGACCCATTTCAGACTCCTGACTTCCAGAGCCATAAGCCAGTCAACGTGTGCTCTGTTAGGTCAGTAAATGTGGGATAATTTGGTGCAAGAGCAACAGAAAACTACTTCATGGGGCATACGATCTTTCAAGAAATGTCTTGAAGATCAAAAAAGGGAAAGAAGGGCTTAAATCCCAGAACTACACTTCATCTGACTTGTTCTCTTCTGGAAGAGTGAAGCCCCATGACAGGAATTTGAGTACAGGGTATCAGTACTCTACGTGAGTGCCTAGAACCCAAAGCTAGGACTTAATTTTTTTTAAACCTATAGATAAATCTGGTTTGTTTAAACTATTTTTTAATCAACGTTGAACAACTATGAACATCAAGGTCTCTATAGACACTCTAACTTATTCTGGAAGTGCCTTTATACAAACATGTTAAGATTAATTTTTAAAAATTGGAGTTAGTTAAAAAGTCAAGAAATCATTAAAAATTGTAAGGAGGAAGAAAACCCACAGAATCAACTAACCTGGGCCCATAGGAGCTCACACAGAGACTGAACTGCCAACCCGAGAGCATGCGTGGGACTGAGTGAGGCCCTCGGCAACAGTTGTGCAGCTTTGTCTTCATGTGAGACTCCTGACAGTGGGAGCAGGAGTTGTCTCAGACTCTGCTACCTGCCTTTGGGACTCTTTCCTCCTACTGGGTTGCCTTAACAGGAGAAGATGTGCCTAGTTTAACTGCATCTAGATATGCCAGTGCTGGCCTGGCCTTTCCTGAAGAGAAACAGAGGAGGACGAGGAGGAGGAGAAGGAGGAGGAGGAGGAGGAGGAGGAGGTGGTGGTGGTGGTAGGGTACTGGGAGGAGAGAAGGGAGGGGAAACTGTGGTGGGAATGTAAATTACCTACCTACCTAACTAAATAGTAAGTAGAGATAAAATTGATTCTGAGTGGTAGGACACTTGCCTAGTGTGACCTGTGTTTGCCCCTCAACATGACAAAAAAGAAAAAAAATACATAACACATATTTATCTTTTAACAACATTTCAAATTGTATGCATTTGATAAAGAAGGACCCTCCTCACACCTTTTCTGGGGCAAGAGGTCAGATACCCTCTGCCAAGGATGACACTGAGCTTCTGATCTTCCTGCTCTCGGAGTGCTGTGCACACCACCATGCCTGCTGAAGGCCATTTTCTAAAACTGATATTTTATCTGACTGTCCTTTAAGATTTTACTTATAATTTCTTCTGCTGGTATCTTTAAAACAGCATTCATTCAAAGATATGAAGAAAATTTAGAGACAAAAAGTTGTCTAGATTTAAAAATTAGTTTTCCAACATGGTTTCTCTAAGTTTGTATCTTTTTTCCTGTGTTTTATTGTTTGTTTGTTTGACATTGTGTGTGCATGTGATCACTCTTTCCCCAGACTCTCTAAAGTATTGAGTTTGGTTTTTCATGTTAATATAGAAATCGTAATTTAAATTTTAAACTTGTTTCATCTGTTGACTTACTATAAAAAACCACGTGGCAGGCTTTTGAGAAACGAAGCCATCTTTGTGTGAGTGTTGCGACTCTGTTGCTGAAGGGAGAAGTAAAGCCAGAAGAGTGGACTAGGATCAGAGGCACCATTTGTTCTATGAAGGGCCTGAGGAGGATCTGCTGGTCAGCACGTATTGATCCAGGAGTTGAGTGAAGGCCTAGTAGGAAGGCATGTCTGGAGAACTTCATCTGTTTCTCCTTCAAGATCCTGTTTTTTGTTTGTTTGTTTTGTTTTGTTGTTTTAAGACAGGGTTTCCCTGTGTGGCCAACACTGTTCTGGAACTTGCTCTGTACACCAGGCTGGTCTCAAACTCAGAGATCTGCCTCTCTCTGCCTCCCAAGATCCTGTTCTTATGTAACCTTGGATCCTTGACTCTAATATCCTTGGATTTTTGCTTCTAGTTTTGTTAAAGGCTTCCCACCTGATCCAGGTCTTTGTAACTTCTCTTGGATTACCTGTTGGCTTCCCTCTCTACTTCTTCAAACTTTGCAAAGGCTCGACTCTACATCTCTGTTAAAACCATTGTATTTCTGTGTTCAATTTAGTCTTTTAGAGGATGGTTATGAACAACAAAAGCGGTTAATGATAAAAATCCTAGAAGTCTGTTTCAGTTGTTCCTTCCCTCTATAATTTTGTTTGTATCGTGGTCAGGTCTGTTTTAGGCCTCACGGATGAAGAAGCTAGTGATCCCACACAACCATGAGAACAGCCGCACACATCTCTGTGAGGTGGACAATGCTGACCAGAAAGTTGAGATGAAAACTCCCTGCCTTCCTCTCTGCCCATCTTATGGTCAGTTTCTATAAAAATGGCATGTCTAAGTTCCTTACCTTCTAGCATTATCTGAAGTACTGAACAAACACGTATTAAATAATTTGTCTTATATCAATGTATTATTAGGAAAAAGAGCTTCCTTTGATAGTAGTCACCAAGTAAATACTACAATTTACAAAGCCACATGTGCTTAAACATTTAAGTCAAAATGTACATGATCTGATGCTCTTTTACAATGGTCTACGGTAAAAAGAAAAGTGTTAGCAATGTACTTACTAAATTTTTTTTTGCTTGTAGTTCAGAGAAATGAAACTCAGCCTTTGCCTTATCATCAGCATTTATAGGAATTCCATCCAACATCTGTAAATTAGGCAGGCGGAATATGAGCACATGGCGATGAATCATTTTTCTACAAATCTAAAGAAAAGTAAAAATAATAGTTTATTCCCCAAATAACTTTAATTAAAAAAAAAAAAGAAAGAAAAACCTTTAAAAGAAGGCAGTGGTGGAAAGGACACAAAGATGATGCGGAACAGCTACTTTACAATACTGGCTGCTACAGGCAGGACCTTTTTCTTGGAAGATTTCTCAATCTTCTGTAATGCCAAATACAAATAGAAAGTGTTCTTAAACTAAGGCTACCATTCACAGGTTTAGTCTTTCTCCTCTGCTTTTTCTATCCTTTTCCTTTTCTCTCCCCTTCTCTCATCCCTTCCCCCCCTTTTGTCTTTCCCCATCTCCATGTATCCCAGTCTGGTTTGAACAAATAATCCTTTTGCCTCAGCCTCTTCAGTGATGTGATCATGGGGTGTGCCCTAGAGCATTGGCCACTAGATAGGGAAAATCTCAACTCATGGGCAGAATGATATGAAAGTTCATTTATGTGTAATTAGTTCATGTGAGAGTTTCCATTTCATTTAATTCAATATCGTCTGGTCTGTATGACCCATAGTGTTAATCTGCTCTCAAAATATTTTGCATATGTGCATAAAAAGGTAGGTAGAAAGACTTAGAGTGGCCCAAGGGTGTTGACTTTTAAAAGATCCTGCTTGCGAGGATGGCACTTCCCTGATGTTTGGTACTTAGACTTGGGAATGCACTTATCATTCCTTGGTTGATAAAGGTAGTTGACTACGTGTTAGTAGTTACTAAAAATAAAAGAGGATTTATAATCAACCTCTTTTCCATCTGGAATTTGGATTTAAATTATTGATTGGGAAAAGGTGGCTGTGTAATCAACTTCCAATTTTTGAATGCTAAGCCTCTAAAGGGCTCCCTTGTAGAGGAATTTTAATCCAGCAACATGGATGCTCTGGCAAGGGATCACATTCAAAGACCTAGGTCTGTGTGATCCAGCTAGAAGACATAACCTTTGTGCACACCTTTAACCCTCTGGCTGGGATACACATCCTTAATTCCTATAGCTGGAACTTAGTACACATCTTTAATGCTAAACAATGACGTATATTGAGGGACTGACAAGGTCAGAGAAAGATTCAACAGAATGAGTCAGAGATAGGATTCATCCAACAGACAGGAAAGAGAAGTTACTTAAGAGCAGCTCAGAGAGAGTAAGCGGGGCGGGGGCGGGGGCGGGGTGTATACTCAACTCTTATGAGAAGAGACAGGAAAGAGAAGTTACTTAAGAGCTGTTCAGAGAGAGTAAGGGCGGGTATACCTATCTCTTATGGGAAGAGACAGGAAAAAGAAGTTAAGAGCAGTTCAGAGAGAGTAGAGGGGAATTTGTAGAGATGGTATAGTAGAGTTGTGGAGCACAGTTTGGCTTGGTGCAGTTCAGTTAAGTGCAGTTAAGTTCAGTTGAGTTCGTGCAGTTCCATTCAGTTCCATTTAGTTCATGCAGTCAGTGCAGTTCAGTTCAGAGGCAGTTTTCCTGAACAGAGTAATTCAGTGAGAAGCCAAGAATCAGCCTGTTTGAATCAGTCAACTTGGGGAGGAGTTTCGAGCCAGCTGAGTTGAACCTGCCAGCCAGAGTTCAGAAATAACTAGAAAGGGTGAGCTTATTCAGGAGGAAGTCTTGGAGACTGAATATATTCTAGGCCTAGGTCAGTAGATGGGGGCTGGAAGCTGAAGCCTTCAAAGTCTGGACTTGCAGAATATTAGATTGTATGGAGACTAGAAGCTTCCAGGCCTAGGGATAGCTAGAACAGAGATAGAAATGCTCCAGGTTCAACCCAAGCTGTGCATTCATAAAGCTTGGTATAGCTCACATCTCACTCCTCAATATCTGAGGAAAGACATTTACCCTCCCCTGAATAAGAACAACACCTAAGAAATGCCATTTCTGTGGGTAAATGAAGAGTGTGCTCTGTGTCTCCACCACTGGAGAGAAAGTATGAGGAAATATACATAGAGATTCCTCTGGATTCTACCTTTCTCTTCTTCCTGTCCTGTGACTGTGTTTCCTTACTGTGTCATTGCAATTGATCTTAGCCACAAGGAAAACATTATGTTGACTGAGTCTCTCTCTCACATCTTTGAATCTCAAGGACTCCTAATGTAGAGAGTACACAATACTATCTCCAATGGCAAAGAGCGATGAACTCTAGGAGGCAGATGAACAAGCTGGGCCTGGTGGCTCATGCCTATAATCCCAGAATGCTGGATGTTACAGAAGGAAGGTTTCATGAGTTAGTGGCCAGCCTGGCTTATATAGTGAGTTACAGAGGAAGCTGAAATTAAAAATTAAAAATAACGGAAATGACCAAACTTCTTGAAATGAATATGGTAGGGGGACGTTCAGTGATAGAGACAGATCTTTAATACATATAACATCCCAAAAAATCACTGACCATATTCTAGGTTACACAACAATTTTCTTAAACAGCAAAGAACACAGAGCCTACTTCCTCTGACTGAAGTGCTCCAACACTAGAGGAAAATGATGAAGACACAACAAGAAATATACCATATATTTAAAACAAATAAAAACATATGCACAGTCCTCAGTAATTTACAAATGAAAACAGTGTCCTTTGAAAGGTTGAAGATTTTGAGATATGAAGATTAGTAAAAACAACAAATATAAAAACTTTCAGGACATTGCCAGAGCAGTACACTATAACCTAGAATTTATTGATTCAGAAATATGTTGAAAATTGTTAATTTAAGATGATTAAGATGAAGAAATATGAAAATTGAGATATTTTTGAAAAATTTCAAGGAACTAAAAGGAAATGAAATCAAAAGCAAGCAATGGCCTTGATGAAGAAAATCAAGATGCCCTAAAGCACTATAAACAACACTTGAACAAGATTTATCAAGAATCAAACACAAAGCAAAATTGATGATCTTAGGCAGAGAGGGGTGACAATATAGAAATGGTGGATATTTGAAAGACCATTCTGAGCTTACTATGATAGCAATACATTAAGAGTTTAGATAAAAGATCAGTATCTAGAAAAACTGACTTCTCAAAATGAGTTTCTGAGGAAGTAGAAATTATGATGGGATTTATACTCATGAAGGAATTTGAGTAAGCAAGTTAAAGTGTAGCTTATAAAATAATTAAACCACAGGGTTTTAGAGATAGGGTCTAATTAGTTTTCAGGACTGTATGAGTCTTCAAACTAATCTATAGAGTAGGAATAGAAGTGCTCCAGAATTAATCTTATAAAGCAAAAGACTTGTGCCAGATTTAAGGGCATTGTATAAAGAGATAGAATTAAAGTTCTTATCTGCCAGGGGTCCCACTCAAACTATGGCACCAGCCAAGGACAATACAGGATGTAAACTTCAAGCCCCTACCCAGATCTAGCCAATGAACAGGACATTCTCCACAGTTGAGTGGAGAGTGGGGTCTGACTTTCACATGTATTCTGGTGCCTCATATTTGACCACGTCCCCTGGATGGGGAGACCTGGTGGCACTCAGAGGAAGGATAACAGGCTACCAAGAAGAGACTTGATACCCTATGAGCACATAAAGGGGGAGGAAGTCCCCTTCAGTCACAGTCATAGGGGAGAGGAATAAGAGGAAAATGGGAGGGAGGGAGGAATGGGAGGATACACGGATGGGATAATCATTGAGATGTAATATGAATAAATTAATAAAATAAAATTTAAAAAATGAAAAAATAAAGTTCTTATCTGCATAGATGCAGTTATGTTACATTGACTACTATCAGATAGAATCCAATAAAATATAAAACATGGACAAATAACATTCACATCAGGAACTTAGAGATAGTGTCACTCTACTAAGTCTATCAATGTGATTTGCTACACCAGTAAATTAAAAACAAAACTTTATAACCCATCAGTCAAAACCTATGTCCATTTCTTATGAAATAGTCAGTTGGACCTGCAAAGGCACTTCCTCAAACCATTGAAAGTTACTCTCCCACAATTCATAGCGAACATCAACAATTTGGAAGCATTCTAGATTATTACTAAGTGTTTCTGTTCAGTACTGCACTAGAGCTCTTAATCAACACACTGAGAGAAGCATAGAAAATAAATATCTGAAGATTAAAAATACTAGATATTATTTACAGATAGCATGATGATATGCAAAGGAAAATCCAAAAGTTTCTACAAATCATTAGAACTAAAAACATGGCTTCACAAGCTGCACAGAAAAAGAACAATATACAAAAGCTATAATTTCTTTATTCCTACAATAATCAGAAGAACAGAAAAAAATGAATTATTTAAAATGACAATAAATCCTATCCAAGGTGATTTAAATCTTTGTGGGAAAATTATAAATCTTTTTCTGTGTGAAAGTAAATATCCTTTCTGTAATATTTTAGATTAATTTCTAAAACATACATTAAAAACAAAAACATATTCATGGGTACTTTGTGACATAGTACCCTCACATTTGGATAAATGTATACCTCATATAATCAGGTGAAGTCACCTCATTTATCACTGTTTATGGAAAAAATATTGCTTTTTGAGATACACAGTAACTACTCTGGACTTACCATCTTATTCAATAGCACACTACAGCTTCTTGTCCCTGGAAATAAGGTTATTACTGAGAGAGTGTTCGACTCCTCCAAGAGATGTCTCCTCCCACACAAGTTTCCATCAGGAGTGTCCTGGCTCTTTGTAATCAGATTGTACATTTCTGTAATCTGCCAGTGTGTCTACTTGGCATTTTCAAGGTAGGCATCCAGCCTGACCTGATTGAGCACCGTCGCCTGGCATAGTAATCCCTGCAACAGTTCCCAAGAAGTCCTGACCAATTTCCCCATCACAGTTTCTCAGCATCATAAATAAACACAACTATGAGAGCAATGTGTGAAACTTTCCAACTAGATGCTACACCAACAGGCATGTACCTGGCCTCTTTGGTATTAGCGTGAAATGAACTGCTCTGGCTTGGATGAAAGACCCTGTGTCCTTCCATCATATGACCCTCTCCCCCACCCCCGCCTCACTGGTCTTGCTGCTGTTGGCTTCTGTGCTTCTGTGAGATCCTGGACCTGTCTGCCTCATGGCCCCTTCAGTCTTACACCTTCTGCTGTCAGATCTTTTATGCTGGACTTTCTGGACACTCAGTACACTGAACAGAAGGCGGCCATCTCGCCATGGTCATGGTTTTCAGTTTGCTTAGATATTAAATGGGCGTGGGTGCTATTTATTGGATGCCTTCAAAGACTCCAATAAGAAGAGTGACAAATGTCTCCCAAGTTAACTTAAAATAGGTGCAGTTCCAATTAAAACACCAACAAGAGTCTTCTTCAACTTAGTTTCCTTCTTAAAATTCACAGGAAAGTGTTAGGTGCCATGAACAGCAGAGACAGTGAAGAAAGCGGAGGATCTAATGAGAAAGAAGATATGAAGAAGAGAATAAGGAGAAACACTCTCACAAGGATGAAGACAACATAAAATATTACAAATGAACACTGCCTAGTATGATCAGCACAGCAACAGGCAGGTTAGCCAAAGGGTGCAGCGCAGAATGCGAAACACACATGCTTTACATTTGGCAGTGATGGTTTGCAGCACAATCATGTGGAGGTGACGCTAAGCCAAAAACTGTGCTGGGTTGACTAGCTATGTATATAGACAGAGGAAAATCGAATCACTTTCTCATATCATATAAAACAAATTGCATACGACTATTGGGAAATGAACTAGTTATAAGGGTAAATAAACACTCACCGGATTGCCATAGACAGTAAGCTCTCTGAGAGAAGGGATAACATCAAGTTTTTCCAGTTCTGCGATATCCTACGTAAAAGGCAATGGATTGTCAGTGGGCTTGCTTACCTCTCCCAACACAAACTACTCCAGAGTCAGTGTGTGCAAGCTTTAGGTTTCAAGTAGCTCACACCTGGAACCTCTACTGTGACCCTGAGGGAAGACTGCAGACCCCTAACACACGCCTCCCAAAGGTAGCACTGTGATGTGGAAAGTGGGCAGAACTTGCAAGGTAACAGCAACTTTTTCTAGGAAGAGTGCTGAGCCACCCTGGGACTTAGATGGCGACAGCCTTGAGAAGAGAGCACCGTGCGATGTTGGTTGTACTCCGATACACTCCTGTGAAAGCTAGACGGATAAAAATTTCTGGTTAAATGTTTTGCCCTTCACCCTGCACAGGACTATTGATCATTATCCACTTAACATCAGTGTAAGGTTACCATATTGTAGTTTTAGCAAAAGTTAAAAAAAGATTGATTTGTATTTAATGTGTACGTGTTTTGCTCCACTGTATGTTCAGATGTTACACAGAGAATCTGGATGTCAGACAGAAGAAGCACCTAGCCACGGGGAGAAAACAGAGATCTTCGTTTGTGTTGTAGTGATTCTTTTTGTTTGTTTGTTTGTTTTTTGTTTTGTGTGGTGATTCTTAGAAGCAAGGCAATAGGCCACATTTTTCTCAGTCTACATAAATGGACATATTGGGGGAAGTAGAAAGCTGGGCACTGGGGCCTGCAGGTCAGCGGCCCTTATCCGGACCTACCAATGTCTGAAGCACTAGTGTTTAGGTAATGTTTAATAGAGTTTTCTCTTGTCCCATCATGCCTAGCTAGCTCACAATTGCATTCTTAGTGTGCATTCTTACTGTCCACTTGTAGAATTGATCCTGGCATCAGATTGCCCAAGGTGGCATGGACAAAAGTCTCTCCCCCACAGAAAATTTGAATGGACAGCCACGGTTTTGAAAGAACATGCATTTTAGAGGAATTCGGCTACGTTTCCAACTCACCCTGCCTCCCCAGAGTTCATTTTCCCTCTCTAGTTAACCATAAATGATCACTCTAGGGTACAACTGCATCCACCACCAGCGTAAGTTCAGCAACAACCCAGCCAAGCCCAATGCAGAACACCATTTCAAGGATAAAGATAAAAGGCTAAAATCATTCAATGACCAATAAAGCTCAGTCATTTTTTTTTTCAATGATGCATGCATAGTCTGTGATTTGTCACACAGGTTACTGTGTGGCTGTATCCAAGTTTGATAGTAAACCCCACTGAGCATGATTCTGTTGAAGTTGCTGAGCAGGGAGCTATCATACAAAGTGGATGCATTTCCTCTTGTCCTTATGAGGAACAGGTGAGCAAGGGCATGCAGGGGAAAAGCTGGTTGCCGGGTGTAACCTCCTTTAAGTATGCTGCTACCTGGGTGTCCTGGCAAACAGAGAAGTGGCATTTTCCAAGAAGGCCCATACCCATGGCATTCTCCTAGCAGATCTCTCTGGATAAAAATTATTTACAATCCACCGAATCTATGGAATTACAAGCCATGGCCTCTAATAAGACGCGGCACAAGCTTAAGCATAGGATGGAAATGTTTCAGGAAACTCCCCTATTCTGAGACCACTACAAAATCTTTCTTGGAGTCCGTGTCTTTTATTCTGAGCTAGATAGACTGTGTGGTGTGGGAAGAAAGTAACCAAGAAACCAAGAAAATGCCCAAGGCCTCAAGTTTTGGCTCTCAGAATGCTAAGCAAGACTTAATACCAGACAAGGTCGTTGATGAATGTATGGAGGTTTTATTTGTTTTTACTGAGTTTGTTTAAGCTCAGGCTTTGGGCATGCTGAGCACATTCCCCACCACAAAGCTGTTCCCCGCAGCTGTAGGTCTTATTTGTTAAGGTCACTTACTGTTGCCAGAAATATTTCCCATAGAATACCATTTTCCCCAACTGAATACAGTTCTGGAAAGATTACCAGTTTGGCTAGGCTTTCCTCAGATCGGTACGTGAATCTTGATAGATCACGTGTATGCTATTTTTCTCAATCTGTATGCCTTACTTGGTAAGATAGAGGAGATGGTTCCCTCTAACATTGGAAAGGGATTTCATATTATGACAGAAAAGACTTTACGACTTACAGCAAAAAAAAAAAAAAAGCCTCAATAAACACTTGCCAGGGGTCTATGGTGCGCCACATGATATACTAACATAAATATGGACAAGATGGACACAGCTCTTGCTTTTGCAGGGGGAGTGTACAGTTCTGTCTCTTTAAAACTGCCTTACAATATGGATGGCAGAAGCAACTTTGGTAAAAGTAGGTTTCTTTTACCTACTTTTGATACAAACATAAGCTCTGTCAGGTTGTATCCACTCTCGTACCTATATATATCAGGAGACAGTCTAAGAAAGCTTTAAAAGACTACACATGGCACATGCCTTGTGAGGCACCTGATATAGAGAGGTGAGAGACAGCGGCCACTCTGCACTAATTGGCGTGTTTTAGGAGTTCTGTGTTCAGATCCCAGAGGATTTCAAGCATGCAGACCTCAAAATGATAACACCCCCAAATAACTTTACCTGGATCTTGTTATATCCTAGGAAGAGCTTCTCCAGCTTAACCAGAGACTGCAACTTGCCCAGCTCCCGCAGCCTGTTTTCTTCTAGGTGGAGGGTCAGCAGGGAACTCGGCTTGGCGAAAGCACTGTCATTAAACGCTCGGATGCGGTTGTGGTCAACCACCAGCTCCTGAAGGACGACCAGGTTGTCCAGCCCTTCCACCTGACTGATCTCATTTCCTAAATGGGGATGACACGCTGCATAAGCCCCAACTCTCAGAAGAAAATTTATCTGTGTACCTTCATTAAAACAGTCAACAGTTGATTTTTTAAAGCTAAAAATGTATATATACTTTTATGCTTCAAAATTGTAACACAAACTGATCTTTCCCCAACCTTCAATTTTATCTGGCCTTAGCAATCCATCCTCTCCTTTAGATATAGCTAATTAGTTACTTGGTCCTAATAGTTCTTCCTTTACAACGGCCTTTTAGATCTACCACTTCTAGTGTTAGCACCGTGGGCCAAGTCACTATTAGTATATGTTAATACATATTATTTTATTCAGTCTGGATAAAAAGTGCATATGCTTTAGAGTCATACAGATTGGATTACCACAAAACACTAATGAAAACTTGGTACATTACTTAGCCACAGTGAACTGGGAACACATTAAGCAAATTAAGGTAGTCTCAGAAAAACCAACTCCATATTTGGAAGTGAAACTAAGAGAACAGAGGGGACTGACTACTGAGACAGAAGGAGAAGACAAAGGAGGTACAAAATACACTCAGCATAAAATATATACTTGTATGAAAAATGTCCCTATGTAATATTGCTAAGTACAATGAGTACATACAGTTTAAAAAATATTTGATAATATGCAGCTAAACTAAGTAAAAACATTTGTGATTATTAAGTTTTTGTTGTCAGTGATCATTAGAGTAAAATTTCATGCTTATACTTGCTTGTCAAAGCAAGATGATAATCGAGTTTGCCTTCGGGGTTTATAAAGAACATGTCTACTCACTCACCTTGTAGAAAGAGGAACTTTAAGTTTATTAGTCTGTTAAGTTGTAGTTGAACTAAGTTACAAATTCCATTGTATCCCAAATGAAGAACTTCTAAACTTTGCATTATTGGAGGCAAGTTTTCGTTGCTTACTGAATCTCTGAAACACACAGGTAAGTTTGAGGTCATACATTGGATTTAAAAGCAACTTTGTCACAAAAGGTGATCTGAAGTGTATACATCATAAAGTGAAAGTAAGATGAACATGTATAGGGGTTTTTGTTAATAATAATAACTTTTATCTCTTAAAAATACTTATATGGAAAAGAATAAAGTACAGGAAGTCACAATGAAAAGTAAGGAGAAGTATATTCCTTTAGAATTTAATGAGTACAGTTATCTTTATTCAAAAAAGACATATGCCTGTATGTACTACACTCTGATTTACTAAAAAAACTACTTGAGCTAACAAATTAATTCATCACAGAAACAAAATAAAATAATTAAATGGCCTGATAGTCCAGTGCCAGTAATTAAAAAATGTAAAAATAAAATTAAGAAAACACTCCTTTCTTTCATTTTTTTACAATAGCATATAAGAAAATAATTTCAGAACACTTTAGAATAAGAACATAAAATTTATATCTAGACAGCTACACACAACTGAATGAAGTCAACTGAAGTATCGGTAACTGACATGTTTGTGGATTAGAAGTTTGAATATTAAGATGTCAATTCCTTCAAACTGATGAGTAGACTCAATACAATTTCTATCGAAGGCTCATTATGAAAAAATGAACTGTCTTAAAATTTATAAAGAACTCTGAACATCTGAAACAATATTAAAAAAGAAAATAAAGTAAGTGGCTTACATTAGTATATTCTATATATAGAAATAGTACATAGCAGTGTAATGAAAGTAACTGCTAGTCCTTGCAATGACAAGAGATAGGTATCAAAAAGTAAGCTAAGCGAAAGAAGCCAGACACACGCACACACACACACACACACAGACACACACACACACACACACACACACAGACGGAGGGCTTGGAGGTGGAGGAAGGGGAACAGTGGGAGGGGAAGCAGGATATGATATAGGGGGTTGAAGATAACCAACAAGTATTATATGCACATATGCTATGCTATATTATTTTGTAAATTAATAAATGCTAATAAAAATGAAAAAAATCACTATGTAATTCCAATCTTACACAATTCTAGAAAGAGGCAAAAATATAGGGAAAGAAAGCAGACCAGGGGCTATTGCCAAAGGCTGGGATGTGGGTTAAGGGGATTGCAAAGAAAACTGAGGCTGGTTTGAGGGGGCAGTTGCTTCACACTGAGGTTTTAGCCATGGTTACAGGACTGAACACAGTTATCGGGAATCATTAAATGTTACACTGAAGTTAGTAATTTGTTACATGCAAATTGTCCCTCAATAAAGATGGTAAGATAGGAATGTTCTTCATTGAGAAAACTGAAAGTGAAAATATTTTGGTGATACACACACACACACACACACACACACACACACACAGAGAGAGAGAGAGAGAGAGAGAGAGAGAGAGAGAGAGAGAGAGAGAAAGAGACAGAGAGACTCTGTCCATCTGTCTGCCTATCCATCCATCCATCCATCCATCCATCCATCTATCCATCCTTTCATAAATGTATAGGTAAGCAGGAGTTGTGTCTTCATCTTCACAAATTATATCTTTTCCACTAATATAAGAAGCAGGGAACAATGACAAAGACATAGCTCATCTTTTTTTATTTGTGAAGTTTATTTTTGACCTATAGTTTGTTTAATAAAACAATCCTTAAAATTAGATAAATACATGCACTAGAATGTGTTACTTCTTTGGTTGTTTTTAATGTGAAAAATAAAAGACCTTTAAAAAGTACCTGTTTAGTTTTGAGGCTCCTTGCTGCCCATAGCCACTTGAGGGCACTTTCTGGTAGAGCAGCTGTCTGCTGCTTAAGTGGGTTTGAGGTTTCAGTCTCGGCATGATTGACTCAATGTGATTATAGTTGAGGGATAAGACCTACAGAGAGAACATTTTGTTAGTCAAACATCCTATGAACTATTCAAGTAGTCTGACTAATGCTTGGTTAAAGAACACCATTAGTAGTATCGTGTCATGAAAAAGAAAATAATTTATCTCAGAGTATTGAGGTTTAGCTTGGGATAAGCTTCTAATGCTCTTGCATGTTGGAGAATCACTAATATAAAACACCCAAGACACTAGCTAGCTGCTGAGCTTTCTCAATCTGCACTCCTGACTTGTCTAGGCCCAATACAGATGAAATAATTGCTTAGAAGGTTGTTGGTTTCTGTGTTTACGTGCCTTCAATTGATGCCTGAGCCGAGGCAATGAGACTGTTCTGAGGGCCACCTCATTCTCCACTTTGTTTCATATGTGCTCGCTAAGACTTGGCCTTTCATCTCCACGGAGGAGTAATATGTGCGTGCAAGTCAAGGACATAAGACAGACTGATAAAAATAAAAAACATCAGAGGGCAAGACTAAGAATCTCTCTAACTAGTGAAAAACAAAATAAAATACAATTGAGGGAATAATTTCGACACCTTAATAAGGAAATACATTTTAGTGTAAAGTGAAGATTAAAACTTGTGCTGAAGTCTTTGAGGGCAAATACAGCTTTGCGGCCACGTGCCTTCACGTTGGGCAGGTAGATGAGGCCACTGAATGAGGTGAGGTTGTTGTTCTGGAGATTGACGTTGGTCACATTCCTGAAGTGGTCAATAGGAATCAGATCCACAGTCCTGAATTAGGAAGCAAACACAGCCATTGTTTCAATGGGACAGGTGAGTTCCTCCATACATGACTCCCAAAGCCATTAAGGAGACTCACAGAACACATTCTATGTAATATCTATACTATGCATATGTTTTTGTTGCATGGGGATGAAGAAAATGGCATAGAATTTTATTGATTAAAAAAAAAAGCCAACCAGAGAGTTGCAAGATGGTGGCGCCTATCAAACACTGTACCTGATCTAATGCATGGAGACCAGGGACCGGATTGGGAGCCACAGACTCAAGAACTGGAGAACACTAGGTGAGTGGGGTCCTGCACAGTGCAGACCACAGGCGGGCTTGGCCTTGGGACAAACAACAGCCCACAGAGGACCTGAACCCACTCTCAAGGCTTTGGAATGGAACCCACCTGCGGACTGCAGCCGAACTCTATAGCCCAGGCTCAGTGGAACACTGGAGCTCCTGGCCTAGGGAAATCTCAGGGAAACAAGGAAATCTGTCCTTGGACACCCCCACCTGCCCCACCCCAGTCCACAAGGAGCCCCAGAGGCCACAGAGAAGCCCACTGTGCCCAGCAACAGCCCACGTGGTCTGGGCAGGTCTGGCCAGAGCCAGGCAGACAGCCTCAGCAGACTAAGCCTGCAAAAGTGGGCTAATAGAACCCAGCCAGGACAGTCTCCATGGCCCAGCAGGACTCCTATGCTCGTGGGAGAAGCTGGACTTCCCTGAGGGTCTGGAAGGGGGTCTGAATTGTGGTCACAGTGCAGTGGGACTGAACCGCCAAAGGTGTGCAATCTAGACTGGTCCTCTACCTAGACTGGTCTGGGTAGGAACCTGCCTGGGGGCAATAGCAGTCTGGGCCTGGACAATCAGGCCGATAAAACCACAGTCCCTATGGCCCACCAAAAGTACACAACTTAGACTGGTCTGCTATCTAGACTGGTCCAGGCAGGAACCTGACTGCAAGCCACAGCAGTCTGGCCCTGGACAACTGGGCAGTTAAAACCTGGCCTGGCCAGTTCCCAAGGCCCAGCAGGGTCTCCCACATGCTTGGGAGAGGCTGGACTGTCCCGAGGGGTCAGGACAAAAAAATTAAACAGTGGTCCCCAACACAGCTGGTCTGAATGCCCTCAGTAGCGTGAATGGGATCAGGCAGAAGGCTACCTTTGCTGACCAGTTAGGAGCTTAAGGTGTAGAACAAAGTCTTGTGAAGCAGAAACCAGGTCACCTGCTGGTTTGAGGAAAGAACTCCCTGATTCCCACAGGCAAGGGCACATGACCTATAGTCACTCACCAACTATTCACTCTCAATGACCAGTGAAGGACACCAGAAGCTACCACCCAATATCAAAGATAGCAAGATGACTAAAGGACAGTGTAAGAAGACAAACAACAAAAACCAAAACAACTTGGCATCTTCAGATGCCAGCTATCCCAAAGAAAGCAACCGTGAGAACTCAAATACAATCGAAATACAAGAAAATGACCTCAAATCCTTAGTAATGAAGATGATAATGGAGGAAATAAAATCTGTAATCAAATGCAGGAAGACCCAGCCAAACAGGTGGAAGAAATAAAAGAGGCCTATAGAGAGGCACTGGAAGAAAAATCAGGAAAATACAAACAACCATAATGAAGGAAATCAGTAAAACAGTTCAAGATGTGAAGATGAAAATGGAAACAGTGATAAAAGCACAGATAGAAGAAAAACAGGAATGAGAGACCTTAGAGAAGAAAGTAAGCAACACAGAGGTGAGCTTCTCTAACAGAATCTAAGAAATGGATGAACGAATCTTGGGACTAGAAGATACAATTGTAGAACTCAAAGCAACCATAAAAAACAATGCTAAATCTGAAAAATTCCTGACACAAAATATCCAAGAAATCAAGGACACCATGAAAAGACAAAAATTGAGAATAATAGGCATCGAGGAAAGAGAATACACACCTGACACTAAGGCCCAGAAAATATCTTCAACAAAATCATAGAAGAAAATTTCCCTAATTTAAAGAAGGTGAGACATATAAACATACAAGAGGCCTACAGAACACCAAATAGAATCGACCAGAAAAGAAAATTTTGTCACATAATAAAAACACAAAATATACAGAACAAAGAAAAAAATATTAAAAGCAGCAAGAGAAAAATGCCGAGTAACATACAATGGCAAACCTAGCAGAATTACACCTGACTTCTTAGCAGAGACCATAAAAACCAGAAGGGCCTGGACAGAGGTCCTGCAAATCCTAAGAGACCACAGATGCCAGGCCAGACTATTATACCCAGCCAAACTTTTAATAACCATTGGCGGAGAAAACAAAATATTTCATGACAAAAACAAATTCAAACAGTTACTTTCCACAAATCAAGCTTTACAGAAGTTACTAGAAGGAAAACTCCACCCCAAAGGGACAAGCCACAACCAAAAATATACAGGAAATAGATAACTACAACATCACAAAAACACAACCACACAAACTCTCTACTGTGCCCAACATCAAAAATTAAGGGACTTAACAGTCACTTGTCATTAATATCTCTCACCATCAATGGTCTCAACTCTCCAATAAAAAGACACAGACTAACTGAATGGATGTATAAACAAGATCCAACATTCTTCTGCATTCAAGAAACACATCGCACCCACAAGGACAGACATTACCTCAAGTAAATGGCTGGAAAAAATATTCCAAGAAAATGGTCACAGGAAGCAAGCCGGTGTAGCCATTTTAGTATCTAATAAAATAGACTTTCAACCTAAATTAATCAAAAAGGATGAGAAAGGACACTTCATACTCATCAAAGGTAAAATCAATCAAGATGACATCACAATTCTGAACATCTATGCTCCAAATACAAAGGCACCCACATTTGTAAAAGAACTATTAACAAAGCTTAAACCACACATCGATCCCCACACATTTCACTGAAGGATAGGTCATCGAAACAGAAACAAGCTGAGAAATAACATCACTAACAAACACCATGAATCAAATGGATCTAACAAATATTTATAGACCTTTTCACCCAAACACAAAGGATTATACCTTCTTCTCAGCACCCCATGGGACCGTCTCCAAAATTGATCACATAGTAGGTCACAGAGCAAGCCTCAACAGATACAAGAGGATTGAAATAATACCTTGTATCTTATCAGATCACCATGGTCTAAGGCTGGACTTCAACAACAACAGAAATAACAAAAAGCCTACACATACATGGAAACTAAACAATTCTCTACTTAATGACACCTGAGTCAGGGAAGAAATAAATAAATAAATTAAGGATTTCCTGAAATTCAATGAAAATGAAGGAACAACATATCCAAATTTGTGGGACACACCGAAGGCAGTGCTAAGAGGAAAATTCAAGAAATTAAAAAGAAATTGGAACCATCACAATAAGCAACGTAACAACATATCTGGAAGCCCTAGGAAAAAAAGAAGCAAAGACATTCAAGAGGAGTAGATGTCTGGAAATAATCAAACTCAGGGCTGAAATCAATAAATTAGAAACAAAGAAAAACAATTCAAAGAATCAACAAAACCAGGAGCTGGTTCTTTGAGAAAATCAACAAGATAGACAAATCATTAGCCAAACTAACTAAAAGACAGAGAGACACTATCCCAATCAACAAAATCAGAAATGAAAAGGGAGACATAACAATAGACACTGAAGAAATACAAAGAATCATAAGATCCTACTTTAAAGGCATATATGTCACAAAATTTGAAAATCTAAGTGAAAATGGACAATTTTCTTGATCGATTCCACTTGCCAAAATTGAATCAAGATCAGATAAACAAATCAAATAGTCCTATTTCTCCCATAGAAATAGAAGCAATCATTGATAATCTCTAAACCAAAAAAAAGCCCAGGGCCAGATGGTTTCAGCGCAGAATTCTACTAGACCTTCAAGGAAGAGCTAATACCGATACTCTTCAAGCTATTCTAAAAGATAGAAATCAGTGGAACATTACCAAATTCATTCTATGAGGCCACAGTCACATTGATACCTAAACCCCACAAAGACCCAACAAAAAAGAATTTCAGACCAATTTCTCTTATGAACATTGACACAAAAATACTCAATAAAATACTCGCAAAACAAATACAAGAACATATCAAAGATATCATTCACCATAACCAGGTAGGCTTCATTCCAGGCATACAGGAATGGTTTAATTATGGAAATCCATCAATGTAATCCACCATATAAACAAACTGAAAGAAAAAAACCACATGATCATCTCCTTAGATGCAGAAAAAGCAATTGACCAAATCCAACACCTTTCATGTTTAAGTTTTGGAGAGATCAGGAATACAAGGCATATACCTAAACATAATAAAGGCTATATACAGCAAGCCAATAGCCAACATCAAATTAAATGGAGAGATACTCAAGGAAATTCCTCTAAAATTGGGAACAAGGCAAGGCTGCCCACTTTCTCCATATCTCTTCAATATAGTTCTTGAAGTTCTAGCCAGAGCAATAAGATAACAAAAGGAGATGAAAGGGGATACAAATGGGAAAGGAGGAAGTCAAATTATCCCTATTTGCAGATGATATGATAGCGTACATAAGTGACCCCAAAAATTCCACCAGAGAACTCCTACAGCTGATAAACACCTTTAGCAAATTGGCTGGATACAAAATTAACTCAGAAAATCAGTAGCCTTTCTATATACAAATGACAATCATGCAGAGGAAGAAATTAGGAAAACTACACCCTTCAAGACAGCCACAAGCAATAAAAAATATCTAGGAGTAACTCTAACCAAGCAAATGAAGGACTTACTTGCAAAAATACTTTAAATCTCTGAAAAAAGAGATTGAAGATGACATCAGAAGATGGAAGGATCTCCTTTGTTCATGGATTGGAAGAATTAACGTAGTAAAAATGGCCATCTTACCAAAAGCAATTTACAGATTCAATGCAATCCCTATCAAAATACCTACACAATTTTTAAAAGATAGTGAAAGATCAATTCTCAACTTCATATGGAAAAACAAAAAACCCAGAATAGCTAAAACAATCTTATACAATAAAAGATCCTCAGGAAGAATCTCTATACCTTATCTTCAGCTGTATTATAGAGCAGTAGTGATTAAAACTGCATGGTACCAGAACAGCATTAGACTGGTTGATCAATGGAATAGAATTGAAGACCCAGAACTGAATCCACACACATATAGTCATTTGATTTTTGACAAAGAAGCCAAATCTATTCAATGGAAAAAGGATAGCATCTTCAACAAATGTTGCAGGTCTTAACTGGATGTCTACATGTAGAAAAATACAAGTAGATCTATATTTATCACCATGCACAAAACTCAAGTCCAGGTGGATTAAAGACCTCAACATAAAACAGACACACTAAATCTGTTAAAAGAAAAAGTGGGGAAGAGCCTGGAACACATTGGCACAGGAGACAACTTCCTGAACAGAACACCAACAGACCAGGCCTTACGGTCAACAATTAACAAATGGGACCTCATGTGGCTGAGAAGCTTCTGTAAGGCAGGAAACACTGTCAACAGAACAAAGCGACAGCCTACAGACCGGGAAAAGATCTTCACTAACCCAACATCTGACAAAAGTCTAATATCCAACATATATAAAGAACTCAAGAAATTAAACATCACAAAACCAAATAACCCAATTGAGAAATGGGGCTCAGAATTAAACAGAGAATTCTCAACAGAGGAATACTGAATGGCTGAAAAATACTTAAAGAAATGCTCAACATCTTTAGTCATCAGAGAAAATCAAAATGATTCTGAGATTCCATCTTACACCCATCAGAATGGCTAAGATTAAAAATTCAAGTGACACCACATGCTAGTGAGGATGTGGAGAAAGAGTAACACCCCTACATTGCTGGTGGGAACGCAAACTTGTACAACCACTTTGGAAATCTATATGGTACTTTCTCAAAATATTGGGAACAGGGCTTCCTCAAGACCCAGCTATTCCACTCCTTGGAATATACCCAGAAGATGCTCCAGCACACAACAAGGACATATGCTCAACCATGTTAACAGCAGCCTAATTCATAATAGCCAGAACCTGGAAACAGCCTAAATGTCCCTCAGTCAAAGAATGGATAAAGAAACTGTGGTACATTTACACTATGGAATACTACTCAGCTATTAAAAACAAGAAATTCCCGAAATTTGTGGACAAATGGATGGAACTAGAAATGATCATACTGAATGCGTTAACCCAGAAGCAGAAAGGCTCACATGATATATACTCACTTATAAGTGGGCACTAGGTCAAAAGGCATGTCCCATGAAAGTCTTCACTTACCAGGAGATTGGGATATATGTAAGGACATCCCACTGGCACTCTAGGTAAGAGAAATATAGGAGATGGGGAAATAGAAGGACCCAGACAGTCCTAGAAACCTACAAGAAGAACATCATGATGGGTGGATCAGGGCTCATAGGGGTCTGCTCAAACTATTGTACTAACCAAGGGACAATACATGTAGTAAACATCAAACCCCTACTCTGATCTAGCCAATGGTCAGGATATTCTCCAAAGTTATGTGGAGAGCAGGGACTCACTCTGACATGAACTCTGGTGCCCCATATTTGACCACCTCCTCTGGGTGTGGAGGCCTGAGGGCACTCAAAGAAAGAATAAGCAGGCTACCAAGATGAGACTTGATAGCCTATGACCATATAGAGGGGAGGGGAATAGGGTGAAAGTGGGAGGGATGGAGGAATGGGAGGATAAAATTAACCAAGGAGAAAAAAATATAATAAAAAAATGAAAAGACAAAGGTTAAAAAAGACAAGTGTTAGCAAGGATGTAAAACAGCACTTTCATACCAGTAAAATTCATTTGTATGTGGCTGGAGAGATGGTTCAGTGCTTACGGTCACTGGCTACTCTTGCAAAGGAGCCCAGCTCCATTCCCAGCAGTCATATGGTGGGTTCACTACTATATATATAGCTCCAGTTCTAGGGGGGGAATCCAACATCCTATTCCAGCTTCTGTGGGCCCTGCATACATGGAGTATATAGACTCACACGGATGCAAAACACCCATAGAAATACAAAGATATTTTCTCTGGACTTCATAGTTACCTTTGTGAAATTCATCCATTTTGGATATATTTTAGCTTCTTGTTGATATATTACTTCAGTGTATATAATATATTCATTTACACTATCATTTTATTTAATTTTAATAAACATGCTTAAATGACAAAAAAACCCAACCGTATATATTACCATTAAGCAATTACTGTAGAAGACACATACACAATAAACATCTCCAATTTGCTTACAAATTGACATGCAAGTTCATGAACTTGAAGCAGACTTGATACAGAAAGTCATAAGATAATCAGGCCTAAACTTCCATGGGCACATGTAAAGGAGGCCATTTCCAAAGTGACAAGAAGCGAGAGAGTTAGACAGGAAGGACAGCACAGTATGGGCTCTGAAACCAAACTTCTTTGAGCTCCGTGGAAAGCCTCCCTAGCATTGCTTTCAACACTCAATTGAGAACAGTAACTGTGGCCTGTGGGATCACTTCGAGAGGCTCTGGAAATTGCCACACTAGACAAGTCTAGAGCTTGGACATAATAATTCCACATTCACATCCTATCTTGCGTCTAAGAATTCAATGAGAAAATGAGAATTAAAGGTGTCAACAATTTCTTTTCTTTTTTTTTTTACTAACTTTGATGTTCATGATTTTCTTAAGATGTAATTACATTTTTGATATTCCTTTAAAAAAAAACTCCAATAAAACATCAAGTGTAAGTAATAAGCCTAATATGACTAGTTGTAAAAGGAATGGGAGAAAGAAAGCCAGGTAGGTGTAAGACAAAAGCTTTTGGGAACTTTTTAATTATAGTTTCTGATAATAAAAATTGCTGCATCATTTCAAGTGGTGTCTGAGATAGACTAGGATAATTATTGGGTGTGTTTGGGAAAGAGGGTCAGAACTATACATGCAGTTATATGGCAAGTGCGCACAGTAAAGCGACTGTACCTGATAGATGATGAAGTCCAGTTTAGATCTTGCATTTGGAGAAAGTTTGAGTGTCCTTGTCGTTCGGCAACCATGTCAGAGGTAAGTCTACCACCAAACAAATCCTTTGCGCTCTCAATTTCTGGCAGTTCCTGTGAGGACATTTAGAGAGTGATGTCCTCTGTTACAGATGACCGTACCTCTAATTACAGATGCGAATGAAATAGACACTTCTCCATATCCTTTCCAGTAGAAACAGCTACTCCCAGCACCTTGCACGTTGGATAGGCAAAACAAACACAGGATAATACCAGGGTTCTAGGGACTTTGGGGCCTGAGGAATAACACTCCTGACTTTATTTTTTGCCTCATATATGACAGACTGGGTGCTGGAAAGCCTGAAAGCAAAAAGCCTGCCACAATCCATCTGTCTGTCAGTGGACAAGCAAAGAGAAACCTAGCAAGACAGTAACTGTTAAATTCGTAGATAGTAATAGGTCTGTCTAAGCCCCAGAAAGTAAACTTTGGCCCCACCACCAAGATCAGCATGGGGTATTCAGTACTGCCAACCTACAACCAGACAATTCTTAGCCTTTCCCTGTTGAAGGAGAGACTAAACTTACATTCCCTCCCAGCATAGTGGTACCCAGAAAAATACCAACCCCAAACCAAAGCAACCCTCACCACAAAGTGTTTGTTACTGAAGACCACATGGTGGGGGGTGGGTGGGCCTGGCTAGTGATTTCTGTCTATTCATAACAAGGGACCTATGGGCGATTAGTGACACATTCCTGTCTCTCACAGCCAGGATGAATCGGTGGAGGCCCATGGAGAACATTACAAGGAGCATCTCCCAGCCACACAGAATCAGTGGCGTGTTGGAAAGCATGGACTCCTACCCTGGCCTTGGCATTAGGGAACTACACAATCTTCAGGCTGGATCTCTAACTCCTGTCTGACAACAACACACCGGTGCCCAGCATCTTCTCACTGGTGCACGGCCAGAAGACGGTTAGGAGAACGACGCACGGTGAGCAATGCCTTGGGGAACGGTGAGAGAGGCCCTGGTTAACAAGGCAGCGGTGAGAGAGGCTCCGGTTAACAAGGGAGAGAGTCTTTTACTTCCGGTGCATTATGTTCCCTGGATAGTTCTTGCACACGATTTTATGCCTCCTGTGACAAACATTTGCCTTCGCTTTATAAGACACATTGGGCCTTGTTGGATGTCGGGACATAGCTATAGAGCCCAGTCTGATGAAAGGATGTGCTGCGGGGCTGTCCTCGGTGCACCCCGACTCTGGACATGGCCTCTGTCTTGCTTTTGTCCTTTCCCAGATATAATCTAGAGTATGTGCCAGGCAATGATGTTTAAATTGGACTGTCCTGAGAAAGTTCTGGGAAAGGCTGTTCTGTTAATATTTAGTATGTGCTTACTGACCTTTGTTTACATGTTTTTTTCTGATCATGTTTGTTTGTTTGTTTGTTTGTTTTTCTTCTGATCATGTTTTTCTGAACTCAAATAACCTTCCTTGGAGCATTGCTTTTTTTTTTTTTTTGGTTACATTTGTACTGAACTAAGATTGTCCTCAGCGTTGGACGGTAGTCTGCTCTATTCTTTCAGTCCTCACATGCCAGGCGCAGCAGACACAGATCCACATAGGCTGGAGAAAGTCAGCAGTGCATGGTCACGGGAGGGTTACTTGGGGTTGTGGGAGAGCTGCAGAGACAGGTCACCTCTGCTCTGCAACAGACCCAACATTGTCCAGAGAAAAGTAGAAAAATCTCTCATCAGGTTAAGAACTGAGAAAAACCTCAGCGTAAAAAGACAGTCAACAGAGCCTCTGTAATGGCATAGATGGGAGTAATTACTGACAACCACGTTTCACAAAAATGCTCCAGCAATTATGAACATAATTGAATCCAGTGGAAATATAAACTACCGGCAAGGAAATAAACCACCAGAAAAGAGATGGAATATGTGAAAAAGAATGAAACCAATTTTAATTCTGAAAAAATATTATAACCAGGCAGCTATTCCAAGTGCAGTACTTTATCAGTGTGCATTAGATAAAGCTGATAAGTCATTTGATCAACATTTACTTACCCTCCCTTCTTATATTTCTAATTCACAAAGGCTTCATATTTGAAATGAGCCTATATACTGTTCATGCAGAATGATTTTCAAATTTCCTACATTTTCAAAAATATGTAGGAAGATGAGACAAAATGAAATTGTAACTACCTAGACAGCCCTTTAGTTCCTCATAGACTATACCTTCCCTTAGTCAAAAATATATACTTGAAGCAAGTCACGTTATGTCTCTGAGATCCCTGTGGACATTGATGCCTTGACCTGCGCCGTTCCTGGTCTACTCACATCTCAAACAGCACCAAGCACGTCTCACCCTTTACTTCTCTCTACTCCCGCTTTTTAGTGCTTTCCTTTCTTTCTTCACTTTAGGTTTCCTAAGAAAAGTATTAAAGCCTTATGCCAAAACTTCCTTGTAGTCTTCTCTACTCTCTTCTTTAGACAGCCTTATATGTGCGTTCAGTTTAGCTAAATCAGCTCTCAAGTTATTTCTAAATCTAAAAAAAAAACTGTGAATGAAATTTCCATATCCAAATTTAGTCCCACGATCGAGCCTGCTTGATATTTCCATTCAGATAATCTAATGTCTCATTAAATGTAATTTGTCTGAAAGTGGTCATGTTATCCTCCAAAGCTGCCTTTTTCTACTCATATTACGTTATGGGGCCTTTTGTCTTGGAGACTATCACGGTTTTGCTGAGGCTCATTAAGGGAAAACTATTTTCTTCTGGTCAAAAGCACGGAGTCAGCCTCTGGCCTGAGTGGAGACACGATATATTGTTGTTTCCCCCCTTAAGAGTTAATTCACCTGAACCTGTGGATTACCTTTCCAAAAGATGACCCCTCAGGAAGGTTCATTCACTTAAAGCTGTGTGAAGTTGTTGGGAGGAATAATTATCCCCTTAATGAGGTAATGCACTTCTCCTTTAGGAAATACATCGTCAGTGTAGTCACTCAGGCTGATCTTTTTAAGGTCTATCCACCAGAAAAGTCTAACTTTCTCTTTTTCTTTTCTATCACTTTGTTTTGGATACTAATCAAAGGCTAAGTATATTTTCTCTAGCATTTTGAGTCTTGTTAATTGTTCTCTGATGCTACCTCCTTTTGTCATTTACCTACTTTCTGCCATGTGGCTAGATTTTGACCTCCATGGCTAACATGTTGCCCCAACTCAAAAGGCATGGCTTTCTCTTTTCTTCCTTTCTGTATACCTCCTCCCAATGGCTGCCAAGATTTATAACTTGCTTCTCCTGTTGTTTTCTCTTAAACATTAATGAAGTTAACCTAGAGCTTCCTAGTGAGTCTCTTTTAAAATTCTTTTATGAAAGTTAAGAACCCAACAAGGGAAATCTAACTTCCCTTGTGACACTTCTATTGTAGTTGCAAACTTTGTAGACATCTTTGCATGTTTGCTGCCTGTGGCTGATAAATTCTTCTCAATTCTTCTGTATTTCTCCTATCCAATTACTAGGCAGGCCAGACACTGCTTAGCTTCCAAGATCAGATGCGTTTAGGGTGGTAGGGCCCAAGACTCCCCAGTATTTCTCCTAAGTTTCAACTTTCTGCTTTTGTTGTTTGTTTGTTCGTTTGTTTCTTTTGAGGCAGGGCCTCGCTATGTAGTCCTGGCTGACTTGGAAGTCACCACATAGATCAAGCTGGTTTCTAACTCACAGAGATCTGCCGGCCTTGGCCTTCTGAGTGCTAGGATTAAAGGTGTGTTCCATCACATCCGGCCAGCTTTTTACTTTTTAAAGTCACCTCCTTCTGGTTCAGTTCTTCAGTATTAGCTCCTAAAATATTTTAGTACCATATTTTCCAGCAGATAAGACAACTAGGGATATAAGATGCCCCCAAACTTCTCCAGTTAAAATATAGCATCTGAAATATGCTTGCTGTATAAGACTATCCCCCTTCTAATGCACACTCTGTGCAGTAGACTCAGGCACATGTCTATTTGCAGGCAGGGCATAGACAGCCAGACGCTTTCTTAAATGCCGGAAGACAGCCAGTGCCAGCCTACACTGCCTCTTTAAAGTGTGCTCCACACTCAACCAGAAGAGCTCAGCCCTCTGAGTTGAATGGGTGGGTTCTGGTAGAGATTCAATCCACGCTTACGTTCTCCTCCTCAAGGTAAAGGAAGATGGGTGCAGCTTGCTCCTCCCTATTTCATATTCCCACCCACCCCCAGCCCTGCACAGAGCAGGAATTTGGCTGTAGCACACTCCACTATATGCACCAGACATGTGAAGCAAGGGGAAGCAAGTTGTAGGTAAGTACCTGGCATATAAGATGATCTCTGACTTTGGCATGGATTTTTTTTTTTTTTGGTGGGGGGTGTGTGTTAAAAAGTCGTCTTATACACTGGAAAACATGGTGATTTCTTTTTTACTGTTGGCTTTTTCTACTGGCATAAATATTGCTTTAGATGAAAAAAATTAATACACGGTTCTGAATATGTAATGACTTCTGAAAAATACTCAGAGCATTCTCATTTCCTTTAATTTGAAATCTAATTCCTTAACTTAGTCTTCATGTCCCATTATTAATTTATAGATTTGTAACATAGCCCATTCTACTAAGGACTTACAGCAGCTTGCAGGAAACATATAATAAATAAATAAAGGTCAAAATTAAGGGCAACATAAGTTGCGAGATGGTAGTACATGCCTTTAATCCCAGCACTCAGGAGGCAGAGGCAGGCAGATCTCTGTGAGTCAGCCTCATCTACAGAGGGAGTTTCTGGATAGCTAGGATTGTTACACAGAGAAACAATGTCTCAAAACAGAAACAGAAACAAAACAAACAAAAAAACAAACCCAAAGGAAAACAAACAAACACAAAATCCAACAAGAACAACATAAATTAGAATAGATAAAAACTAGGGTCAGAGACAGAGAGACGATAATATTTTATAGAGTTCCTATTATTGGATCATAAAATTGGTGCTGAGCTTTTAGTATGTTAATATGAAGAGGGAAATAATAACCATTGTTACCAAATAGAACAAGACCCCACACATTTATCTCCAGAAGTATTGTATCATGCCACCTTCCGAATGATAGTTTGTAAATAAGAGGAATAAGAGTTGTAATACATTTAGAGCAGATGCGATACTAGTTATGTAAAACTCCTCATAAAGACGCACCCTTAGGGAAAACTACTGACTGAATGAGCCTAACGTCCTAGAGAATTTGCATTTACTGGAATGAGGATGTTTTGTTCAGTGAGACCCTGAAAGATGTAGGGCTAGGATTGGCAATTTCTTCAGAGTGTTTCAGAGGACTAAACCATCAAGAGTTGTTTTTCAGTTTTCTAGAACGCCCATTTTTGTTTGATGAGTGTAACCTAACAGTACATGAGGAAAACGTATCCTTCACACGTTTGTCCGGCATGTTAGATGGAGTGTGGGTGCCCTGAGGGAGCGTACTAGTTATAGAACCTGGGTCTTCAGATGAGGATTTGGTGTTCATCTCCAAGTCCTGTGTTTTCCTTTAACTGTTCTTAAGAAATCTTGCCATACTACATTTCTTGGCTCAAATATAGCTTCCATGATTGCCAACAGTTCTTAAGCTTAAGAGAGTGATGGTGCTATGGTGTGACCTTTTTCATTCTCCTCATGGACCTGCGCCTTGTCTGTCACGGCGTTTATTAGAGAGTCAACCCAGGACTTCACTCATTAGGAAATTATCACTAAGCTGTGCTCCAGCCCCTGGTCTTCACTTAAAAGATTTTTTGAGTGTGTGTTTGTGCCATGGTATGTGCATGTGGAGGTCAGAGGACACTCTCTGGCATGGACCCATCCTTCCCTTATATCTTGCTCACTGCTGAGTACACCAGGCTACCTGAGGATTCTTCAGTCTCTGACTCCATCTCCATAGCAACATTGGGGTTACAGTTACAGGCTACTTGCCTAGCTTTACATGTGATCCGGAGATCCCAGCTCAGTGCCTCATGCTTTGCCACGGACGCCTTACCTACTGAGCCCACTCTTCACTTTGGAGGCACCAAAGTCACTATAAAAAAGTAAATGCCATCTTCCCTCTCTGTCTCATGTTAGACTAGTAAGAATTGGCCCGGTGAGAGAGTCCTAAAATCCAGATCCCAAAAGGGCATTAGAGAAGTAGATTTTAATGAGCATGGGAAGAGAGGGTCTCAGCATAATACTAGATAAAGCAATATTCAAAACGCTCATGTGAGTATGCAAATATATGCGCTGTGGATCAAATGTTATGATTCATGTAAACAACTTACAATTGACACTCCATCCAAGGCCTTCAGTTCTGAAAGATGAAATATTACAAACAATCGGTAGTTTTCTTGGTTCCATATAATAATGTTTCCATACATGTCTAGAATGACCAAGTTGCATAAACCCTAGACAAAAATAATACATTTAATTTATGTATATATTGCAAATCATACTCCCAGCAAGTTATTTTTCTAGAGGTTAGACAACCTTAAGTTTTAATATTTGAATTATCTATAATTTCTTAGAATTTGAGTTTTAATTGTACTTTAAGTACAAGGGTTTCTCTTAAGAACAGTAAAATATAGTTATGCATAGTATTGCTGTGCTCTATGCTGTATGATCAATACCCCTTTTAGGATAGTGGTATTAAATGTATTCTCAGTGACAAAGGTGTAGAGAAAATGTTTGAAGCTATACTCCTTCGCAATGGAGTAATGGCCTATTCAGCAGTATACTAGTGTCTACACGATTTAAAAGGGATGGAAAACACTGGGTTTGAAAAAAGAGAAAAACCTGAACTGTGCTATTTTTCTAAAAAGTTAGGATAACCAGTTTTATGGGAAATTTTGCCTTTACAGTAAAGGAATGGCGCTGAATAGGTATGGGTAGGAGGTGTTCAGATGAGAGCGGGGACCTCTCAGCACCACAGCTGGCTTATTTTCTCTCGACACTGTTGATACCCAGGTTGCCTCTGACGAAAATGATTCAGAGAAATGGATAAAGTAAAAGAGATGATTGTGGAGAGCTCATACTGAGGTCAGAACTGTTAAAGAATGCCAGGTTTGGTAATCTTCAGAACTCTTGAAGAAGGAAACCTTTTTTTTTTTCCATAGAAAGAAGATGTCTTAGTTATGAAACACCATGGCCCAAAGCAAGCTGGGGAGCATTTATTGGCTTACATATCCCAAGTCACAGTCCATCGAGGGAAGCCAAAGCAGGAACTCAAACAGGAGGCAGGAGCTGATGCACAGGCCATGGAGGGCTGCTGCTTACTGGCTTGATTATCATGGCTTGTTCAGCTTGCTTTCTTACAGCACCCAGGACCATGAGCCCATGGGTGGGGCCACCCACAACAGGCTGGGTCCTCCTATATTGATCAGTAATTAAGAAAATGTCCTACAGGCTTGCCTACAGCCTGATTATACGGAGTCAAGTTCTCAATGGAAGTGCCCTCTTCTCAGATGACTATAGCTTGTGTCAAATGGACATAAAACTAGCCAGCATAGAGTGTTTGTGTTCTTACATTTGAGCATGAAAATAAGATACCTCACTTGACTTCAGACTTCCTCAGAGCCAGAATGAAATCAAACAAACAATAGAACAAAGGCCAGCACGGTTCTCAGACCAAAACAGACATGTGGATGAGTGACTAGAACAAAAGACCCAGAAACAGGCCCATGCACATGGAGCCTTCTGGTTCCTGACAGAGACATGAAAAGATCCTCTGGGCAGAATGGCTTCCTTAATATGTAGTGCTGAGAAGCCTGGATATTCATGTGTAGAAGGACAAACCTGGTCCCATTTCTCACCCCGTAAAAGCATTAACTCAAGGGCAGGAGAGAAGGCTCAGCTGTTAAAAGCACATGTTTCCACAGAGGACCTAGGCTCAATTCCCAGGACACACGTGGTGGCTCACAACCATCTGTGATTTCGGTTCCAGGGAATCCATTGTCCCTTTTTCTGGCCTCCATTGGCACCAGGCATGCACACAGTGTGCATATATACACTCAGGCAAAACACTCACACATAAAATTAAATAAATCTAGAACCCAAAACAAAGTAACATCAACTTAAGATGGGTCAAAATCTTAGTGTATACCTAAAACTTAGAAAATGCCAGAGGCAAAAAGATGAAGGGACTATTTTCAAATGTCAGCAAAAACAGTGATTGTCTAGTAGGATTCTAGGAGCCCAGGAAACAACAGGCAGGACTGACAACCAAGACTGCATGAGTTACACAGGCTTCTCCACAGCAAAAGGAACATTGACCAGTGTGAAGAGACAGCCTACAGAATGGGGAAAACTCTGGTTTAACAGCAAAAATAGATAAACATCTCAAAACTATTTTTTTCAAAACTATTAAAAACCAAAGGGCACCAGTTAGGCCTGGTGGCACATGCCTTTAATCTCAACACACAGGGAGGCAGAGGCTGGTGGATCTCTGTGATTTTGAGGCTAGCCTAGTCTACAAAGCGAGTCCAGGACAACCAGGGCTACACAGAGAGACCCTGTATCCCAAAAAAACCAAAAACCAGAACAAAGAAAACCCCAAAGAAACAAGAGCCAAAGGGCAAATAATCCAATCAATAAATGGGCACATAAGTTGAACATAACAGTGAAAAAGCCCAAATGGATGTCAAAAATACACCCAATGGACATCAAAAATACACACACAGAAAATGCACATCAAAACTACACTGAGATTCCACTTTATGTTGTCAAAAATGTTGTCCACAAGAAAACAAAGAAAAGAAAGAACAGCCACAGTAAGCACTGGTGGTGATGTGAGGGAAAAGAAACACTTATATTTGATCGACAGTGATGTAAATTGTTCCAGCCACTTTGGAAATTAGTATAGGGGTCCTTAAAGAGTTAAAATTAACATATACACTGCCCCTGAGTGGACAGTCCCCCCGGCCCCAGTTGAAGCCAGTTGATTACCTGGCTATCTGAAAACCCACGCTTCTTTCACCACTAGTTACTTAGTAACCAGTTACAGTAGCTAAATTCAGAACCAGCCTCCATGCCCATCAGTAGGTGAGCAATAGAGGGAATGTGGTATGTATATATCCTGTAGTATCCAGCCATAAGGAGGAACAAATGTGTGCCACTTGCGGGGACTAAAGATCATGATGTTCAAGGAGAATAAGATAGCCTCAGAGAAACAAGCACTGTGTGCTTTCTCTCATGTACGGAGTTAGTGGAAAGAGAGGACATGAGGGCAGAAAGGGAGTGAGAAGAGGAAAAGGAAGAGGAGCAGGAGGGAGGGGAGGCAGTAAAGTGGATGACATGATCAGAGCAAACGGCATGTGTCATGAAAACACCCAGTGAAACAAATTACTTTGCGCCACTCATTTATGTTGGTTAAAAAGTTACCCCATAAATGTATCAGACTGCTGTCATTTGTGTATTTACATAAAATGAACACCAATGTATTTCAGGAAGCCTTGTTATTAGATTTTTCTTCCTTAGAGTTTTCAACAAACTGTGCAGTGAGCATGGCTTCCGTCGCACAGATAAACAGCAAATGCGTTTGGAAGGGGAAGGCTGTTAGCCCAGGCGGTCACCTTTAAGTTGTAGATCTCCTGGTTGACAGCTATGTAGTTATTGCTTATGTATAGCTCGATCAGAGTGAACGTCTTCTGTAAGGCGCTCAGTGAGGTGATCCTGTTGTTCTCGAGAGAGAGGGAGTGGAGATGAAGCATGTTGTCAAAGGTATGCTTCTCCAGGCCTGTGAGAAGGTTGTTGTTCATGCTGAGGCGGCTTAACTTAGTCAGCCTGGCGATGCCTAGAAAAATCAGCAAAGTCAAGAATGGACTCAGACGGCAGGCTAGTTTCAAACAGAACAAGCTAGCTGCTGAACTGATGCTGTTTTTGTAAAGTTTAACAACTTTAAGGAATCTGTGGCAATGACCACCATTCCATCATTTCTTCCTTTGTGTTCCAGAAGGGCAGAGCCATGTGTAGAAAGTTCCACTTGGGCATCAAATTTTGATATTAAAACTCTTAAGTAGATTTATTTCTCCTTTAAAAAAAATAAAGATATAACAGCCACCAGCTCTCATTTTAAGTCACTACACGTTAGAAACCAGAGTATTACACTCTGAAAATTATGGAATCAGCCTTATTGATGATAACCATTTGGCCCAGTTCTCACATTACATGCTTAAAGTTGTTTTTAGAAGGAAGTTCAGAAGCTTGCCTTTCCCAGGAGCATCTAACTCTGTTGTTCACCCTGCACTGCAGGCACTGGGGAAGAGCGTGAGTGGGAGAGAGCAGTTGAAAGAAGGCCTTCCCTCCCCCGCTCCTTTTAACGACAAGGCCTCAATATGTAGCTCAGGCTGGCCTCAGATTCACAGCTCACACCCCTCCTGTCTCAGGCACCTGAGGGCCACAGTGAACCATAAGAACTTCGGAGTCACAGTTGCCTTCAAATGCATTCCATGGTAAGTGTACATAACTGCTGCTCCACTTCCCCATCCATAAAAGGGGCATGTGAAAACCTGTGCCTAAGGGGCCATCAAATATTGAATAGAATGTTTTTTTTTTTTAGGAAGGGAGACCATGAAACAGTTTTTAGCAGGTCACAGAAGGTTTCTTTCAATTCCTTTCCAGTAAAGGCATTGAGTGAGGGTCAGACAGAAGCCAAGTCAGAGTGTACAATAGTAACTCAGAATATGTCAGAGCATGCTGCCTAAATGTTGGGTTTTAATTGTAGATGAGCACAGACCAAAGTGATCTGAAGAATCTAGGCTACCTGGTGAGAGGAAGGACATATTACTTTACCCTCTAGCATAGAATCCATGTTTTGATATTAAAGTTTAAACAGTCACATATACTCATCTCACCACGACTAAGACCTCATTAAGGCAGATTAACTGGTTTGCAAGTGAAGCCATAGAAGATATATACAGAATTTTCCATTTTTAAATTTCCAGTAAGTGTAATTTTCATGTTTGTTAAATTCTTCACATTTCTAAATATAATCCTAATTCCATATCTTGGAAAATGAAGTGGCCTATCTGATCTTTTCCAGAGCAAGTCCCATCCATACATTTCTTCAGGGCTACAAATGTTAATGATCACCTCATCTCTACATTTCTACACACTAGGTCTGGTAACAGACGGTAATCCCCTGCGGTAGAAAGGAAAGAGGACTTGGGGTTGACAGTCATCTGCTGGGGCTCATTGTACTTAGAAGTTCAACATCAGTCCTGTCAATAGGGAGTCAGAAGACTTTGGCACAAGGCCTTCTCGAAGCTTCTCTGGACATCTTCCCCTTTAGAAAGTCTGTCCTTAGCATCACCGAGCTGCTTGAGACCTGGTGGCTATGGCGTCTTACCTTCTATCTTTGAGATGCAGTTGCTGTCTAATGTGAGCTCCTCCAGGTTGACACACGACTCCAAGCCTTCCATGTTGGAAAGGTTATTATTGCTGAACGATGCCCATTTCAAATTCTCCAATTTTTCTAGATTTGTGATTTCAAAGAGATGTTGTCCATCTAAATTTAAGGCAGTTATCTATACAATAATTTATGTTACATGTTACTTCTGAATCTTGCCAACAAATTCAAAATCATTAGATCTAAAGAGCTAACAAGACAACCCAAATGCGGTAAGTAAATGCTAGCATTCCTTTGGGAGCCAACGATACTGAAAAGTCTTAGTTTACGATAAAGTTAAAGCATAACAAGAGTGCAATGGGGGTGTTTACTGTGCTATGGACACAGTGGTGTGGCAGTTGGGTTCTCCCTGCAGCTACTGGGACAGCTGCTGGTGAAGAGCTGCAAGTCCCTTTGGGGACAGGCTCAGCTGCAGGGCCACTTCAGCTCACGCCATTCTCCTTTCTAGCTCGGCTCACTGTTAGTGCTGAGTACCAAAATCTGGCCATCTCAGCTCCACGTGGGACTCATTTAAGGCATCGTTCTGATTCCGGAACTTGGGACTACCACTGAGTCTACACAGCATCAACCTATACTATGTAATAAAAATGCTGCCAATTTCTCCCATTTTCAAGGGATCTATCTGCTTCCCTGGTATATTTCATGTCTGCACTAGGAATGACTTTGATATGGTCAGGTGTCCTTATGCAGCAAGAAGCTGTTGGGGCTGAGACTTGTCCCTGCCTGAGGCCTGGATAATTCCCTGGTTTTCTTGCCAAAATTTCCGTTCCCTTACCTCCAGAGTGTTGGCCTGATCTCTGGCTCTGAGCATCAAGTTAGCTAAAACTTAGCGTCAAAACCTACCCTGCAAGTTTATAGCCAACCTTTATTCTAAATCTCCAACTCCATAGTAGCCACAGTTGGAGACGAGTCTCTGTAACACCTACCTACAACTTGGCCTAATCATTTTGTGCTTTCTAAAAAGATACAGTACATTTTATTACCTTGGAAATGATAAATTGCCCTATATGTTTCCTCAACTTTATTGTAGCATAATTGACCACTTAAAATTATAAAACATCTAAGGTATGCATTTAATTAGATAGCCATTAATTTGGCACTCAAATTTAGATCTCAAGTAGATGTGGGATCTCAATAGTCACACTCATGGAGGCACAGGGAAGAGTGATACCTTCTGGGGATGGAGGTGTGAGGGCAGAGAAACAGCCAAAGGGTACAAGGTTTCAAGTTTTAAAAAAATGATTTCTGAGGGGCTAAAGTGTAACATTATGACTACAGTTAAAAACAGTACTGTGTACTTGATGTTTGCTAACCAAGCACACCTTAAGACTTCCTTTGCCAGTTTCTCTCTTAAATTTTCTGTTCCTTGTCCTTCTGGGTCCTCCTCTCGGTTTGCACCAATGGTGGATGCAGAGGTCAGTTTAAGCCGAAATAGGGTTTAGTAGAAGGAGTCTTACCTTCAAGTACCAGTTCCCAGTCAGATGAAAATGTGGTCCTAACTTTGAAATCTGTGTCAGGATTTTGGCAGAGGGCCATACACTAAGCATCCGAGGTCTTTCCTCTTTAGAACTAGAATGCTGTAAGAGGGTTAACTAGTAAAATAGAAAAAAAAATAGGATGAATAAAAGAAATAACATACTGATGATCATTTATACATAGCTAAGAAGTTTTTGTTTCTCGGGGAAAATAAAAACCCAATAAATGATTTTAAAATATTTTCCTTCCCTTAAAATACCCTTCAAATCCAGATAAATTTTAATTTTCAGTTTTCCTTGTTTTCCACATGCACTTCGAGAATACTCTAAACATCCCTATAATGCCCCCATGAGACACTTAGGATCTAGACAGTACCACTGTTCTGCAGGCTCCCGTGGTCCCATCTCAGGGCTCTTCCCATCCCTCCTCAGGGGGGATGCCTGTTGCCGCATTTTGTCTACCATTCACTTCCCTTCTCTCTAGTCTTGTTTGTGTTCACACACATCATCAACCCTTACACTGCTTGAACCAAACTATGTATTCTGCCGACTTCCTCCTTCTCAACATTAGGAAACTCATCTACGCTCCGCCGTTTAGCTGTTCATTTGCACTCAGTGGTGTGTAAGTTCCCTCCCTGTGACTCCTTCTCTCTCTGCTTCCTCCTCTCTTTTCCAGACAAGGTCTCATGTAGCACAGACTGTCCTTGACCTTTCTCTGTGGCTTAGGATGACCTTGAATTTCTGAGTCGCCTGCCTCCACCTACCAAGTGCTGGAGATAGAGATGGGCATACCGTGGTTGGTTTATGCCAGGCTGAGAACTGAACCCAAGGCTTTTTGCGACCCAGACAAGTACTTGGGTACTAGCTGAGCTACAGCCCTAGTCTTGTTGTAAACTGTTCTCTAAATGACTCTGCTGACCACAAACACTAACGAGGAGTCCAAGGCTATGGACACCCCTGTGGCCTTGTGCATGGCTCTTGTATACACACAAGGGTTTCTTTAGGGATATGATGTTACAGAAGTGGGAGGGGGTAAGAAGGGGGCAGTGAAGAGAGAGGGGGGAGTAAATCATTTCCCAAAGTGATGGCAACAGCTATAATTACTATGTCATATTCTGACTGAAACTGAAACTGTTTGCCAATCTGTAAGACTAAGAATAATTTGCAGATTATTGTGTTTGAACCTTCACTTTTTTGAATGTTAATGTGGTAGAGCATCACTTTCTAAATTAGCTGGCTGTTCTGATATCCTAGACAGGAAGATGCCTTTTCAAGCCCCTTCCTTGGTTTTCCCCTCAGTTGGTTGTCTTTTTCTGTACATTCTCTGGACACTGAGAGAGGCTGTATTCTGGTGTTTGTGTTGTAGTTTTCTTCCCTGGCATATTACTTATCTTTTTTTTTCCTTTTCTTACAATATCCTTTAAGGAAAGGCTGTGCCAATTTTAGTGCAGACAAGGCCCATCTTTCATAGTTCTGCCTATTGTTTCCTTCCTTGTGAATAATTTCGTAATCAATGGTCACAAGGATAAATCACAGAGATGTTTTCTTCTAAAACATTCTTAGTTTTGACTTTTTCAGTCAAGTTTAAAAAATATCTATTTTTGTGTGCATTGGTGTTTTGTCTTCATGTATGTTTGTGTGTGGGTGCCAGATCCCCTGGAACTGTAGGTGTAGACATTTGTGAGCTGCCATGTGGGTGCTGGGAATTGAACCTAAATCCACTGGAAGGGCAGCTTGCAATCTTTACTGGGGAGCTTTCTCTCCAGCCCCTCGCTGGACTTTTAATGCCTTTGCCTCCACACTTTGTACCAAGCAGCTGCGTCTGTCTGCACAGGAGGTTCTGTTTGTCCATCAGGCTCTGCCACAGGCTCGAGTCACTACTGGGTCTTTGCTCTCAGCTGTTGTCTGTCTTCTAATTTGATGCCAATATCACATCTTAAAAATGTTCGTAGTCCTTGGTTTCTATTGGGTTAAATCTCTTAAGTCTTTCTCAAAACATTTTATTTTTATCAACAAAAGTTTTCTTCCCTTCATTTTGATTAGATCCAAATCCAATTGTTATATTGCTTAAGAGGTTAACATTCAAGTGTCCCAGGATCTGGGGTAAAGGAGTCTTAAGGTGGGGAGACTGGGAGGTAGGGATGGAGGGGAGGCTGCTATCAGATGTATTGTATGAGAGAAGATAAAGAAAAAAAGGAGGTTGAGATAGAGCAGTCTCTGAGTATTGGGGATCAAACCAAACATCTAACCCAAGCTAAATAAGTGTTTGTCACTAATCTACCTCCCCAAAACCCAAAGTATAGGATTCTCTCTCTGTATCATGTAGGTGTTTTCTGTCCCCACAGGCTAACAGGTTAGCTTTGTTTTCAGCCAGTTATATACAATACCAATTCTGAGTAGATACTGTGCTACATACTCTCTCAAAGCCCCGAGTGTAATGCACACACAGGGGATGGTACCCTACTGACTCCAACCTGAGTCATCTTCGTTCCACTAATGAACTTCAGAGCCGCTCTGGCTTCTTCTTCCGAGATGAGGATTCCGTCTAGGTGTGTTAGAGTCTTTAGTCTGCCGATAACACTCATCCTCAATGTGGCTGGCTTGGGAAAAAATATCAAAAAGTTAATTTTCATGGAACATCACATGTAGTATGGTATGGGAGAGTAGCTCTCCCTTTCTTTCCATCTGACTGAAAACTGTACATCTCTCTTCTTGCTGAGTGCTTCTGAAACTAAAGATTTAAGTTAGTTCTTTACATAAGAGTTGGAATTAAACTATGTAAGGATGCATCTGTTTCCTTTTCAGGGTGTGAGTCTACTGCTCTAGTAGGGAGATCCAGGAACTATTGGAAAGTGTCTGGTGAAAAGATTATGGGTAATACGGTGGTGACTCTTCCTTATCAAGTGGGCAGTAAGCCAGGGAGCTCCTTGGGGGGCTCAGCACAGAGCTCCTGTCTTTGAGTCCAACTTGACTACAGGGTGATAGTGACCATTCGAGAAGTCTACTTTGGCCACAAAACAACAAAACAAAACATTATTGGTTTACTTAGCTTAAAAGAAGAAACTCAATGGTATAAGTTTAGTAATATAGTCTACTTAATGTAACCATTTTAATAGAACTGTTAAAACAATAAACACAGCCTTACACATGTTATATAGTTATTTATTCTTGAGATGTGCTTTCACTACAGAACCTAGGCTGGCCTTGAACTTGCAACCCTCTTGCTTCTGCCTCTCAAGTGCAATGCCTGGATCTGTGAATATTTTAGAAGCACTGAAAAATATTCTTAAAAGTATACATGGAGATAGCCTTAAAGGTATAGCATGAATAATAATAAAAATGGTGTTCAAATTTCCTTCTATAACAGGACATGACTTTTATGATTCAGGTTTACGAAGGTATATGATGTCTACAATTTAAAGAGAATAAATAATGGAAATTGCAAAGAAAACTTATTTGTTTACTATATAGAGTTTAGGGCACATTGTACAATGCCGTTCCCTTCTTAATGGTATGCTTCCCTCACCATATCATATTATTCTTGACTCTTGTGTGTCATTACAAAAGCCTTCTGGCCCAGAGACACATGAATTTTCTGGAGGTTTGCAAATGGCAGTAATGCTTTCAAGCCTTTCCTTACAGCAACATGCGATTCATTAGATCACCAGCTGTAAAAGAAGCGCGAGAGAAGCAGAGGTGGCTTGCTTGATTCTGGCTGCCACTGCGGTAGAGGGAGTGCCTGCCTTGCTAGTGGCGTCCGGCTGCATACCTTTTGCCAGGGATTGTGCTGAATGTCGAGAGTGAGGAGGCTGGTGGTGTGCTTACACAACACGTTGATCTCGTCGCCAGTCTTCTTCAGCTGGTTCCAGCTCAAGTCTAAATGCCTCAGTTTCAGCAGGCCTCGGAATCCCTCCAGCGTTATCACGTGGTTGTGGCTAGCGTCCAAATACTCAAGGTTGTACTGCGGTACACAGAAGTAGGAGCGATGCTGACTCAGGGTTTGGGGTTACCAAGGGCTTTTCTCTGCTTCTTTAAACACATCACATGTTTTCTTATAATGCTCACAGAAAAATGCCATAAGGGTCACACTGCCGTAGGGGTAACAACACGCTGGGTCATGCCAACTATTCTCAGCTTGGCCTTTACTCATGTAGCATGAAAAGGCCCCAGAGCAGATTATAAACGTGGGAGAAGACAGGGGCTATAGATGAGTTATTCAATTAGATTATGGCTTTGACTGTGGTGGATCACTGTCACGATCAAACACACACAAAGCGAATCCTTCTTCGAGACTACAGCCTAGTTCCCCACCTCGCTGAATACAGAGCTGCAGGATCTTTTTTGTAAGAGGACAAGCAAGCAAAGACTTGCAAGACAACTTGTTGCCAACAAAAAAAAGAAACCCAAGCAAGCAAGGAAGCAAACAAGGAAGCAAGCAAGGAAGGAAGCAAGCAAGGAAGGAAGCAAGCAAGGAAGGAAGCAAGCAAGGAAGGAAGCAAGCAGGCAGGCAAGGAAGGAAACAGTCTTTACACCTACGTTTTTGATTATAATGCTCAAACAGTTTCACTTACAGAGCACATCATTAGAAACAAATTTAATTTTATTCAATAATTTTCTTTATTTTAGAGGTGCATGGTTTTCTAAAGCTGAGCCTCATGGCATAGGCCCATGATCCTGCTCCTTGAGAGGCAAGGCAGAAGGGTAAGAAGTCCAAGGCCTGTCTGCTCTACAAAGCACACTCAAGGCTAACATAGGACGTTTGTTGAAACCTGTCTCGAATAAAAAGGAAAAAGGAAGGTGAGTGGTGGAGTGTTTACTTAGCATGTGCAAGGCCCTAGGTTTGATCCCCAATACCATATTAAAATGCACACCATTTTAAATAATTTTCAATAATAAAATGAACACACTATTGAAAGTTTGTAAAAAATAAATAAAAGGAAAAATCTGTTGAGAATTTGTAAGTCTACAGCTAAAAAGAACTGAAATTTTTTTTTATTATTTGCACATTTATACTTTCCTGTAATTTTGTATGTGTTTAGGATTTTCACCATCATTATGTATTGTCCAAACTAAATTTTCATAATTGCATATCATAATACTTAGTGTGTTTCTATTTCTAATCATCTTAAGCATCACACCAGGATGTTTTACACTTCTAACTGTTACAACAATGCAACAGACAGCAGCAAAGATGGCACTAACTGCTGTGCTGTGATTTCTAGGACCAAAACTTCCCCAGGTGAAAAATGAGGAATGCAGAGATGCAATGTCTACACGGTGATAGCATGCTTTCTGTTTTTCTAGACTATTTGTACACTGCCTCTAAAATCATGACAAAATAACTGGTTACCAATAATGGCATGTACCTTTTTTAAAGTGGCAAGGCCAAATGATTATGGTAGGAGTATACACTTGCAAGACAGCACTGCCTGGGAAAGACGTGGTGAGAGTGTCTCAGGGGATGATAGAGGAAGCTGCAAGCAGCAAACTCCCCCCTTTTCTGTGAGGGATCTTAAGGAGTGCTCTAACTTGGACATTTGCATTGTTTATTTTAATGTATCTTAATTTTATTTCATAGTAAATAATAAAAAACAACAAGGCCTTCTAATTAGCACAGTGCCCCTCATCCCTGGAACCTGTTCATATCACACTGAACGTTTCTTTCCTTTGAGCAACATTCCCTCTCCCTCTCGGTCCAGGCTCTCATGCTGCCTCGGTGCATTTGGTTCAACATTACGTTTCAGAAGAGCAGCTCTTACCAAGTGGTACACATCATCTAAGCAAGTGAACTCATTAAAGCTAATGTTCAGTGTTCGAAGTCCGGTTAACTTGGAAAGATCTCTCAGTTTACTCAAGCTATTTCCATGTAGATTCAGATTCTGGAAGCAAAATAAAATGTAAAATGAAAAATAAAATACATTACTTTCTGTGACACAGTCTAGGTGTTAATATGTAACACATTTAGAAAACTATCAATGCTTCTTGGCCTTTTGGCTAAGATCAAGTGTAGAATATTAGATCATCTGCAATTATGCAAAAGTGAGAAGATGGTTGTTTTGAATAACATTCAGAGAATGCGAATACAGTAAGTAAATGTGCTGTGTGATGTTGAAAGTTAAAATGAGTTTGTAGCAACACAACCGGTTCTAGCGTGTAATCAGATTACTTCCTGCTTGGTCTAAGTTTGCTAGTAATTAGCAAGAAATTATTTTTAGTGAATAAATATATGGGTTGGGGTATTTATTAGGAGAGATCTGCTTCTTGGGTTATCCGGTGAACAGTGGAGCTCACAGGATTCCAGACATTAGGCAGAAAACCTCACTGGGATGAGGTGGCAAGTGCACGCCTTGACTGAGCCACTGGACCAAGGGAGAGCATCTGAAGGTCTTGAAACAGGGGCACAGAACGTGAAGGAGAAGGAGATGAGAGGTTTGTAAGAGCACGCCTACATCAGAAGTGGGTCCACACATTCCCTCTTCACTTCATCCTTGCCAACACAAAAGGAAGGTTAGTACAGTTTTGTACTTAGAGATGCTCATGCTGCCTACATGAGTTTGTCCTCAGAACTCACTGTTTGGAATGGTACCAAGTCAAGAGGTCTTTAGGGATGGACTACAAAGTAAATAATGGCACAAGGAAGTGTACAGCACAACTACAATAGTCACAAGTAGCATTTTGGGATGATTTTGGGTGTGTGTTATTAACCATGGTCAGACAAATCATCTTATTAATGTGGATACAACTGAGTTCCTCACAGGAAGAAATAACTTAATTCCTAACAGTATTCAATATCGGCTAAACTTGCAAGGAAAAGCTAAGTCGTGCACACTGTTCTGAAATGGATGCATCATACTTAATTTACCTAAAATGGAATTCTTCTTCTTCATCATCATCATCATGTTCTTAAGTCTGTCTGGTTTAAGAGAGTAATTATTTATTGATCACTCCTTTTCCTTCTTTTCCATATATATTTGATTATAGAAATACTCTTCATGCCAGCTGACCATTCTTTGCCTACACCAGTGTCTCATACAGACTGACTCCTCTTTGGACCACTGCAACAGTTCCCTCTGCATCTCATGCCACCAGCTGACTGCCGTTAAGTTCACCCTCAAATACCAAAGTCAGGATCTGTAGAAGAGTCTGTTCCTTGAAAACTAAAAACGTCTGAATTTGGCTTTCAAAACTCATCCTAATGTGGCTCCAACCTCCTACGTTTCCCGCCTCAGCTTCATGCATCTTCTTTGAATTCCAAATTACTCATTGCTCTTCCACCATCACAATGCTGCATTCAAGTCAGACTGAAGTTCTCACTACTCCCACAAGACACTAGGATCTTTTGAAACTATGTTCCTATAAGAAAGAGCACTTTCTCTGATAGCTATAAGCAAGTGGATTTCCCATATCCTTAAACAATGTGCATACAACTCATCTCTATAAAGCTCTCCCAGGATTCCCAGCTTCCTGCATTTTCTTGCATACCTATTCACTAAAGTCGACTGGAGTTGTTTATTCAATGTTGTTCAAGTTAGTTTTTATCAATTTGACATAAGTTAGAGTTATCCTAAAAGAGGAACTTCAGTTGGGAAAATGCCTCCATCAGATTGCCTGTAGGCAAGTCTATGAAGTATTTTCTTGACTGGTTATTGATGTAGGAAGGCCCATGTCACTTCCAGAGAAGGGGAGTGGTATAAGAAAGCAGCCAAGCCATGGGGAGCAAGCCCGGAAGCAACACCCCATCCATGGCTTCTGCATCAGCTCTGGCCTCCAGTTCCTTCAGGTTGCACTGTAAAGCTGTAAATGGAGGTTAACCATTCCTCCCCAGGTTGCTTTTGGCTAGGTGTTTGTCAAAACAATAGAAATCTAATGAGAACAAGTAGCTAATTGTTAATTCACTGATTTATACATAGCTAATTCTGAGCAAATTATAGTTGGGGAAAAAAAGTAAATATAAAAGCCAGGTTTACAACCGACAACTCTTTAGTACTGGACTGTCTATTTAAGAATATACAATTCAGTGTCATAAGTTATAAGAGTATATTTTAGTTTATTTTGGCAATTTTTTCTTTTTTTATTAAATATTTTTTATCTTTTACATATACATTTATAATATTACACATATATACAATAAACTACCTAAGCAAGAAGAACCATGAGACAATCAGGAATTATATTAATGTTACATTCATAGTGTTTTGGCTATTTGTACTTGGCAGCCTTAGTTTGTCTAAAATTTTGAATGTAAATCAATATCTATCATATCTCATAATTATCAACTTAAAACATCTATCTAGACCTAAAAACATCTTAACCCCTAAACAACTAAGTTTAATTGCAAAACTAAACTATATGGTCTTCAGCCCCATCAGAAAGTTTTATTTAGTTCTTTGTTGTCATAATAAAATTGGGAGATTAAAGGGAAAATAAGAAATGCACACAGAATTTCTTTATCATGTTGGCACATACCCAAAAAGGACAGAAAAGACAAGTGTCTAGACATTCTTACTATGATAATTAGGACTTTATTATAAGACCTAGAAATTACTGGTTTTGCGCAGTATAGTCAGATTGAAAGTGAAAAAGCCTACCTATATTTATTACAAGTATCAATCACAGCAGTCAAATAAACGCAAAGATATCCCCAGCAGGCCAAGTGCTATCAAGTCTTATTTGCTCCCATTTTCTATTTTTATTTACAGCAGCCACTTTCTGTGGATGCTTTCCCGCTTTTTATTTAATCCCTTTAAGTTTAGGGAAATGCTGTGGGGGCTCAGTCTAGGCAAGTGCATTTATCTTTTTAAAGACATTTCATTGCTAAATGTTATCATAAAAATTTATGACTTTTATGTGGAAATCTGAGCATTGTAGTTAAAGAGGTAATTTTCTCAACATGTTTGCTGAGAAGGCCACTTCTGTGATGACCATTCTGCGCTTTGACAAGCAGTAGAGGATGAAGGCCCTACCATAACGATGACAAGTTTCAATGCCCTTAACCTCGTTTAGACTTAAATATGCAGTGGATGGTGGCAACCCAGTTCCACAGACACAATTTTGTAACATTTCGAAAGACGTATTTTCTGAAATCAGTAATTTTGGAAATAGACTCAGAGCTGTCAAGTTCCCGAATTTTCAGTTTTGCCCTCTGCCACTTTAGGAGTTTCTTCTTAACAATGGGTCTAGAGATGCGGCACTGTAGTCATGTAATCGGGTTCAGAGATCAAAATCATCTCTGCATCCTTGTCCATGTTTCGCACTCATGGTACCTACAGCGCCGAGAAAGTGCTATGTGGGGAAACACTGGCTTCTTAGGGTGTATCCACTTACTGCTTCTGCAGGTTCAAGCAAGCAACCCAGCACACACACACACACACACACACACACACACACACACACACACACA